>OX596006.1:37655468-37737220 GCA_951394115.2 Drosophila phalerata
TGTGTGTCTGTATGTGTGTGTATCCGTATGTGTGTGTGTGTGTGTGTGTGTGTGTGTGTGTGTGTGTCTGTCAGTGTGTGTGTGTGCAATTTTGGTTTTTGCAGCTGCACTGCTTTCAGCCTTTTACTATAGTAAGTGCTCTTTAGCACTTACCACATGCACCGCACACACGCCACACACATACCCCAAGCACACACACATACACACACATACGGCATACACACACACTCACTCAAAAAAAATGAATATTTTTGAGGCATAAAAGGGCAACTATAAATAAGCCTTTATATGGTTTGGGCCAGTTTAATTCTTGTGACAGCTGCAACTCCAATTTAATGACTCAAAATTATCAAATAAATAATATAATAAAATTGAACTAATGCTGCAGAATTATATTTAGTTCAGTTCAGTTTACCAAATAGTCTGAAAGAGTCCGTTAAGAATTTCGAATTTTTAAAAATTGTATATTTTAAGTTTCCATATCATTTTGATCATGGTTCGCCCTCTGAATTATAAAAAAATTTTGACTTGTAAATTTGTTTGGTCAAGGGTGCGACCAACTTCAAACTTTCATAACTTTGTCAAAACCAAAACAAACGGAATGTCATTTTGATCATGGTTTGGCCATTAAATTCATTCTGCATTTAAATTTTATATTTTTCGATTACTCTAGCCATGGTTAATTTTGATGGTAAGGGTCCCCCCTTTGATATTTTGAAAATTTTAAATTTTAAATCTTAAGTTTTCACTTTTAATCAACTTTTTATATCATAATTACTATAAAACAATACTTTAAACTTGATTCAGAGACACAAAAATTAAAAAACTAGATAATTTTTCAGTTACTTAATATTCGAGTTGAAATCTAATGTTGTAAATAGGAAAAACCATCTTGAATCACAGTTTTCAGATCAAATTGTCTGCATGCAAATGGAGGTTATTTTGTGAATTCATGTTTGTTTTTGCCGGCGGCAGCTGAAACTCAATTTAAACACTTGCGCTGTGCTCTGTGAGGCAATCTTAGTGGGTCAGCCAACTCTACGGCTTATGCATTTACTGATAGTGCACCCATCTCTCTCTTTTATTTGGGCTACAGTATAGTAGTATAGTAGAAAAACCATTTTATCCGGCTTCGTCCACTTTGACTCCGGCTGTGCTCACCTGAACTTACATACGTTACGGTAAATTGCCCCGAAACAAAATATGAAAACGCATTACCCGCTCCAATCTGCTGCCTCTTTCTCTCACTCACTCTCTCACTCACTCTATCTCTATCTATCTGTTGCACTCTCTCGCATCTGGCATCGAAAAGTTTTGGCCTGCATCTTTGTGCCTTTTTAGTTGGTTGCTTCTTTTATTTTGTTTGAACTCTATTTTTATTTTTATTGGCCCGGCCAACAACGACACAACTTTCTAGAGCGCCACTTGAGCAACGCGCCAACACAAACACACACACACACACACGCACACACACACACACACGCACACACATATGCACATGCCATAAAGGAAAAGTTGTATTACATTTATGACACTTTTGAATATATATTTTTATACATTTCTGTTGGCCTCGCATATATGTAAGTATATTTTTCGTATGTCTTGTGGCATTCCCTTAGCACGTTCTCTGTTTTATTTAACTCGCCATTACGTTTTTACAACCCTTTTTCTGACAGTGTTGACAAAGCGGAAAAGGCAAACAAAGCGACGAGTGCAAACAACACGACAGCCAACAGCACTGGCATTGGCACTGACTGTCCTAAGGGTTGGGGATGAGATTGGGGATGGGGATGGGGATGTATGTTAGATGTAGATATAAGATGGAGCATGGAGTATAGAGGACCAAGGACCAAGGACCAAGGACGAAGGAAAGGGGTATATAGAATGTAGGCAAACATTTTAGTTGGCGACATTTCATCAAAATGGGCAATGAGTCAATCCTGGCGTTTTGGCAAGCGGCGACAAGCAGGATACGCACTTAATCAAAGCATACTTTTTGGAGCCGATTTGTTGTTATCCTTTGAGCAAAAGAAAAACGCCACAGAATAAATAAGCCGACAGCCAACAATAAAGCAAATGCAAATAAGTAAGTAAACAAATGACGAGTAGACAAATAAAAACTTAAGGTCGCAACTGAGACAGAGTCCTTAAGCGAAGCATAAATTGAGCAGAGTTAATGCATTAACCAGTCTCAGTTCCCCACTCTCTATCATACATATTAAGTGTTCCTTCCGTTGGCAAACAAAACAAAATAGTCCCCAAAGTGCTTTACTTTACACTTTTATAACACTTGTATCATCAAAAACATATATCTATATATATTTAATACAAACAATGCCAATTGTCAATCCAATTCAGCGGTCATTAATTAATGAGCTACTCACACGGTCGACATGTAATTGAACCAAAACATTTCCTTTTTTATTTTTATTTTTCTGTGTGTTTATTTTGTTGTCTTCTGTTTAATTAAATATTAACATCAACTGACATTTGACATGTGTTGGAGTCCGTCAAGCGGAAACTTGATATGAAGTTACTTCATTACATTTTAAATTAAGTATACGCCATGTGGAAACAATTCAAATTGTATTAATATGAAAATGAATTTGAATATGAATATGATTAAATAAATCAAATATACATTTAAATATGCAACTATTTCGTTAAAGTCATATAACAACATCTAGATGTCTGGCTTGGTTATAAGCTTTAACTTTTGTTTTTCTGATATTCCTGCTGCTTATCTTGCAAATTACCTGAGAACTGGGCCAAAAAGCAAATGGCGAATGTGCTAAGCCATTTGATAGGGTAATTAAATGAATTCAATCGAAATAATTACACACAGACACCCACAACTAATTACACACATTTATATAGACTCAACACCGCTGTTGTTGTTGTTGTTGCTGTTGTTTGTCTCTGATGTTGTTCGTTGTCAGTTGTCAGTTGTCAGTTGCCAGTTTGCGATTTGTTTTTTTGCTATTGTTGCATGTAATTGAAAGTGGGCACGTACTGCCACGCGACAGTTACATCCGGTATGTGTGTGTGTGTGTGAGTGTATACAAAAAATAGGTAGCAAAAGGGGAGAGCGAGGGTTGCTCCTGCATTTCATCAGTGGCAAATCAAAAGAATTCACTCAAATGTTTGCCATGCAAACGAAGGCAAACTGCCAACAGCTGCGTTGCCCGGAGTTTCATTTTCTTTGCGTGTGTGTGTGTGTGTGTGTGTGTGTGTGCTGTTGGTGTGATAACGATGCTTGCTCCTCATCTTGTGGTTGTCATGTCCTTGCTGTCTTTGCTACTCATTTCGCCGTGCTGATGTTTCGTTCATTCGCGCAATTTATTTAACTTGATTTGCTGCAATTTATTTCAAGTGTTGTCGTTTATTTAAACACTTAACAGACACACACACACACACACACACACACACACACACACACACACACATACAACGTTGACACACGTACACCGCACGTAGGAAATACTTTGGCGAAGCGTGTAAAATGCACCGCAAGAAAAATCTACTTGAAACAGTTGCATAATTGGGCAACACTTACGGTAGTCAGGCAACTAACGAGTCTGGGAACCAAGCTTGCCACTGATTGACGCACACAGATACATAGGCACACACATGTACAGTGTACATATGCAATTAACCCTTTGATGCAGCCTTTTCAGAAATGAAAACAGCCAAAAGTGGCTAGTGGCATGTTGCATGTTGCATATTGCATGTTTGCAAGTAGTATTCTGCAGACAAATGCCCCATTTTGAATTGCTGTCCTTTTTCGGCCTGTTACACACACACACACTTTAAGATGTGTCTATCTGTTTGGCTTTCATCTCTCTTATTGACCATTAGACGTGCATTCATGAAAACTCGGGATTGACTATGAATCATTTTTGATTCAGACTTGATTCAAGCGAGAGTAGAAGCGTAGATAGCTGGAATCACAAAAAATTAAAAATGATTTGCTTATTTTTATACAAATATTTTAATGAATTACTTTTAATTTTTTTGTTAATTTGGAGATATTAAAATATTAAAATATTTTTGTATCTCCTATCTTGAATCTCTGTATCTTGTATTATTTAATTTTATTTTTAATTTATGTATATTGCGCATCTTAGCAGCTTTGTGACCTTGTATCAATGTATCTACGCATCTATGTATCTTTCCATTTGTATGTCTATCTAAGTCAAACAACTATATCATATAAATAGCTGTTGAAGGGACGATAAATGTGCTCGATTAGCCCGTCTGCTCATAGTATCTATTTGGTACCCATATTATAGGCCAGTCTACAGTCTATCGTTGTCTACGAGTATGCATGCCAGAGTTGCCAAAGTGGCAAGAGTTGCCATCCCCCCCCCCCCCCCCCCGAAATCTGCTCTACTTTCTGGTGCTCGTCATTGTGCGCTGCTGTTTAATGGCCTCTCATTTATTTTATTGACAGGCATTTCGTGCTCTCCTATTTTTTTCTCTCTATTTTTTTTTTGCGATGCTTCCTTTGGACAGGACTTTGAATTCAGTTGGCGGCTAAAGTGTGCAAATTAGTTGATTTTCATGTTGTTTGATTTGGCAGCTCGCGTCGAGTGAAAAATGAAGTGCGTTTAGTTGCTAAATTGCGTAGTTTATGATGGCCAATTGAAGGCGGCCCTTTGAGCTGAGATAACTTGGCCAAGGAACTGAGTAGCTGAATGTTAAGAATTTCAAAAATACCGCGACTGCAAAATGAAACAACGCCCTAGTCGTTGTGGCAAGATGGGCGTGGCAATGCAATTGCATTCATGCTGAATAAACGAGTATGAATGTTGCTTATTTCGCTATAATTAAATTTATTGTATTTTATTTACAGCATCCGGGAAACAATTCAACTCGCAACTCGCAACTCGCAACTCGCAACTTGCAACTTGCAACTGCAGCCTGAGTTATTGGTGGCGTTTCGTAATTGATAATATTGAATGCAGCGCATTGAGAAGCGAAATCCATTAGTGAGTATAAATTAAGCCTTGTATAAAACATTTAAAGCCAGTAAGAAGACTTTGATCGAGAGTGCCTGACATCGAGATACCACGGTTCAATTCCTTAACATATACAGTATATAAATGGACCTTCCACTTTTTTCTTTATCAAGTGTTTTTATATAAAGAATTCTGAATTCTGAAATTCTTGATTTTACCATATTTTTTTTGAATATGCATTCAGGCTATTATTGCTAAATTTACACAATAGGCGGATAAAATGACAACGACTCAAAATTTATAAAGTCAAAGAAGCCTAAAATATTTGATACACACTTCTGTAAGATTTTCTTTAGTCGGATCAAATATTTTAAGCTTCTTTGAATCAATTTTTTTGTAATTAGTATTGAAAAATCCGGGATTACCTTACATCTGGTACTCTGTTCCATATTTAGTGCTATTTGCTCCTACCATCTCTGGGATCCTTTTTTTTTATTATAAAAAAAAACATTAATCTCTATATCGATACTGCTGATGATGCTTTCCAAAAAAATGTATAAATATATATACGTATAAACTCGTTACATACTTTGCACTAAATTAATATGCCCTCAAACATGATATAATAATATAAACAATCGCTTCCAACGAGATGTCAAGAGATACAGCTGGAAATCTCTGCCTTGGTTCGAGATTGAGTTTTTTTATTTTTTTATTTCTGGTCTAGGGATATAGGGACAACGATCCATTCAATTCAATAATATTAAAACTGATTACACAGGTGAAATCGATGTGTCTCTCTCTGTGTGTGTGTGTGTGTTCGTAAGTTTTAATTGAAGCTTTTAAATTTGGCTTTGTGGCAACGCAAATAATTAATAATTGAAAGCGTCGGCCCCAAATGGCAAACATGTTCATCCATCCATTTGACACAGTCCGACGAAAGGAGTTGACTGAAAAAATATTGTACGAGTGAGTGTGTGTGTGTGTGTGTGTGTGTGTGTGTGTGTGTGTGTGTGTGTGTGTGTGTGTGTGTGTGTGTGTGTGTGTGTGTGTGGTGTTTATATTGGCCTCTCATTTCCGACCACGTTAACAGCAACAATCAACATTCAACATGCCATGGTCGACATGAAGCGTCTTTTTTCCATCTCCGAGCAAAATTTGTTGGCCAAAAACCGCAAAAGCACAATATGAATGGCAGACAGAACAATGGCAATTGTGTTTGGCTTTTGTGTTTCTTCTACTATTTATAATTGCAACTGGTTAGGTGGATCATTCCCCTCACTTCCTCTCTCCCATCTCTTGTGAATGGCAAACACTTTATAAACCGAATAAACCGCAGACAAATTGAATCATCTGAACGGCTTACAAACTACAATTTGTGCTGCAAAATGATGAACGATCGAGGAGGCATGTTGCAAGTCTGAGTACACGCAGTCTATATAAGGGTAGGTGTTGTTGTTGCTGTTGCTGTTGCTGTTGCTGTTGCTGTTCGTGAGGGGATTTGTAATATTATAATTTACGACTTTTTGACAAATTATCGGCATCGCTTGTCCAAATAAAACGCATACATAAATTTTGTAATCGCAATAAGCGCAAATTTCAATAAATTAATCATTGCAAGACATCTGACGTGGCATTTGCTGTGCCACAATAAGCGGTTTATACAGCGTCCCCTTCCCTTGCCACGCCCCTCTCCGCCACCTCCCCCTCCCCCTTTCCCAGGGCCTCGTCTTGAGCATTACATTTTTATGAGTGAATTCGTTGCTTTCTTCAGCAACAGGCGAGCTCAAAATGCTCCCTTCCCTCTCCGCTCTCCGCTCTCCACTCTCCACTCTCCGCTCTCTGCTCTCTGCTCTATCAGCTTGCTAACAATACTGTTAAAATGTTCTAAAATCAAATGTTTACGCACATTGAAAGAGGGCACAAAATGTGCTGGACGGGGAAGGGAAGAGGGGAAAGGAGACTGTTGCAGGAAACGGATGCTTAGTTATGCTGAGCCGTGTCGAGCCATGTAGCAACAGCTGTTGTAGGCCATGTTCAGAGCCTTGTCAGCAGGCCTGTTATCAAAGCGGGCAACTGTTGAGGCTCAAATTGGCTTAAAAGTGCAGCCAGCACATGGTTATCGAAGTGACATCGATTCAACAGATATATTTGCCAACTTATTTACTTAACAATTGTAATTTTAAGGCAAATACAAAGTAAATTAAAGCTAAGAGATAGAATATTTAAATTAAATGATAATAATTAAGCTCTGAAAACTGTGCTATAGAAAGTCCAACAATTGTAAGCATGTCTCTAAAATTTGGTCAGTAAATATATATCATTTACTTTCTTAGAGAATTGTTTCATTTCTAAGAAAATTACAAGTACAGCTCATATGTTTTATATAATATGATTTATTTAAATAAATGTCTCCGAAAATCAAGTTCTATTAACTCCACTGTTGATATAAAACAGTTGCACCTTTTATTAATAAAAAAATGTATTAAATAAAATGTAAGTCTAAAATTAGAATAATAGAAAACCTTTCGCACCCTTTGTGCAGTAATGAAGCATTTTCAAATTTTCAATAGATACTTTACAAACTTCAAGTTTCTTTAATCCGATATGAAATTTAATTAAAAATAGTTCAAAAACAGGTAAATGTAATAACAAGTCTAATAAATTTTGAATTTAAATTGATTTATTATTCAAGTTATTTTACCTATAAGAGAGCATCTCTCACAGGTTAGTTCGAATGGGATGATTGTGCCACAGTGCCGCAAGAAGCGTGCCTTGTGCCACATGGGCAACTGTTGCCCTTGTCGTTGTCGGATCGAGGGATGGGAACTGTGCAATTAAATTTGTTAGTGGCACACTTAACGGGAAATCGCCGTCGGTCGTACAAATGCCCGGAACCAAGACACACTAGAGGCACCGACAACAGCAACAACAGCAACAACAGCAACAACAGCAACAATAATAACAGGCAGAGTGATGGAACAAGGATTCAAGCAACAGGGACGTTTAAGGACGTTGCTGGTGGTTGTAAATTGATGTGTCCTTATCAATTTCCGTTTCATTTGACATTCAGGAAATTGTTGACTGTAATCTCATTTTATTATATTTTTTATTTTCCATTTGCTGCATCTTCTACTTACACTTTTTTAAGTTAGTTTACTAATTATTTGTGTTTATTTTTCATTTGATGCTGGACAGGCAATCTCTGGGTTAGACTGCAACTGCAACTAATCAAGGCGATAGGAAATAAGCAAAAATCCTTTTGGCAATGCAGCAAAAGTTTCAAATTAAATTCTCATCCGATTCGAGAGTCCATTCGAGTTGCCCAATTTCCATTTTGGCAACGCAACGCAAAAATTGAAAGCAAAACCAAAAAGCCAAACATAATCATCGGCTTCGTAGGTAGAATAAAGACAAAAACAAAGAAATGAATGACAGACAGAGACAGAGACAGAGACAGAGACAGAGACGAGGAAGACGGCGAAGTAACAGAAGTCGAAGAAAAAGTGGCAAAGTAATTGCTGTTTGGGCAGGCAAACCTCATTTCTGGTCGGCTTCGGCATTTGCGGCAAAAGTCAAACAAAAACTGTGCCATATATTATGTCAGAGGCGTCAGATAAGCGGCCAGACAACTACCATATATACAATACCCCTCCTTCCTCTCTCTCTCTCTCTCTCTATCTGTCTCTGCCCTTTTCTCTCCGTCTGTCTGTCTGTCCGTCTGTCTGTCTGTCTGTCTGTCTGTCTGTCCGTCCGTCTGTCCGTCTGTCTCCCCTCTCAAGTCGCGGCAACAAAAAGCTCAGGCGAATGTAAATCTGCTGCAAAATTGGTTTCTTCTTCCGAAAATGCGATTACAACTTGATGAGCCGCCAGAGAGTGGCAACCAAAAGTAGCTCAACATTTGGGAGAAAAAAAAACAAACAAAAAACAAAAAAATTAAAGTATCACAAAATGGAACAAAAACAACGCAAGTCTGAAAGATATAAAAATTACCCGCAATAAGCTGAGCAAATGCCAACAAGTCGCTGATTCTATGTTCTCCTATAATTTAGCAAAAAGGATCATATTATCGTCAAAAGAAAACTCTTTCGAGTCTTTTAGGAGCGCAGTTCAAAGTAACGGCTAAGTCTCTTAACGAAATAACGGTCTAATGGTATAACGGGCTCGTAAGGCACATGAAATAAATGTAATCCATTTATTTAAGCTTCGCTGTCACAATTTCCACCCTCGGAACACAAAACTCAGCCAAAGAATGCCATAAATTATAAATATGACACAAAAATGCGACAGTTCCATCTCCAACTTCAACTCCAACTCCAGGTCGGTCTCTGAGTCCAGGTCGGATTCGGAGTGAGGACAGTAATCAGATGATTTGCATGCAACTTGTGGCAAATGATTTCAAATCGCCGCAGACGCAGTCTGCCAGGTGGAATTCTAATGCCAGCATCGCACAGTGGAGCGAATGAATTAAAAAGTGAATAATATCAAAAAAATATATACTTTTTTTTTAAATAAAGTGGTATATATATTGATTCAAAAGTAGTAATCTGACTTCTTTTATTCTTTTGCATTTTTAATTTATTTTATATTTATCATCTGAGTTTTAATTATATTATAATTATTTTAATTGAACTTAATTAGTAATAAATAATAAACTTAATAGCTTACAAAGTTATGTATTTTATTAATTTGAGATTCTTTAATAATATAATTTTTCAATAATTTGTACCTATTTTGCCCACTGTGCCCTGGTGTGACGGTTTGCTTAGGGCAAAGTTTTAAAGCCGTTGTACATTTGCAAATTGTGGCAAAGCGGCTGAAGCAGTTTTGGGAGGCAGTGTAGGAGACTTAGGAGTACTTACAAGTATTATATCTTTAAAGTTGAGTGGTAGCCTCTGCACTTAAAGGCCATAGTTGCCATCAGCTAGCAATTAAAGTAGTTAATTAACCACAGCAACAATTAGGGAATGCAACACCCTAACTCTCTCTCTCTCTCTGTCTCAATCTGTCTCTCTGTCTCTCCCTGTTTCACTATCTTTCTCTCTCACTCTGGTAACGTATTTAAAAGCTGGCAAGCGATACAAAGTACCAGTGAAGAGGTCCTTGTCGAGGTCCTTCACTTAGTCAGTGCAATGAAATGTGCACAGAATACTTTCTAATTAGAAAGGCAAACGACCACATATTCCTCCTGCCTCTCTCAGCCAGGATTTCTAGTCCCTGAAACACACACACATACACACACACACACACACACACACATTTCTACAGGCACAACAAATATTTAACGAAATTATAAATGTACACAAGCGAAATTTATAACAAACTCAACGTTGATGCTGATGATTATGATGACAGCGATGATGATGATGATGATGATGTTGAAGATGTTGAAGATGTTGCAGACGATGAACGTGATGATGATGATGAAGACATGAAAGCATTCATTACTCATATTCCAAGATGAAAAGCACAACATGAAGAAGCAGAAGGTAGGGACAGGGGAAGAGAGAGAGAGAGAGAGAGAGAGAGAAAGAGAGAGAGAGGGAGAGGGAGAGAGACAAGTGGTGAAAGAGTCGTGGCAATTGAGTTTGCTTAGTTCCAAAGTGCGCAACATTCCTAGAGTCTACTCCACTCGAGTCTCCGCTCTCCATTAACCGCTCTCCACTCTCCACTCTCCATTCTCCGCTCTCCACTCACATTTTCCCCCAAGTGATGCCTGCTTCGTTCAACGCAAAACAATTAAAAACCGTAAATGTCCCCACATGACAAAGTGTGAACTTAATTTCATTTTTGTAATTTACAAACGCAACAACAACGACAACAACAACAACAGGAACAACAACTAGTACAACAACCAAAAAAAGAGATGTGCAAGGGAACGTTGATAATGGGCCAGCCAAACAGGCAGTGGAAGAGATGGAGAAAGAGAGAGCGGAGAGAGAGGAGAAAGGCAACTAAATACAAATGAAAATGCTTTTGTATTGCCACAAAAACTACGCAGTCAGGACAAGAACTGTGGACAAGAGCAGAGGGAGCAAAGGGGACCTGCCACAGGATAACCGAAGGAAGAGGAAGAGGAGTAGGGATGTAGGGATGTAGGGATGTAGGGATGTCGGGGAGGAAGCCAACTAACCAGTTGCCAGAGACTATTCAGAATAACGAGCAAAACGAAGCACGAATGAAAGTAATTTTCTAAATACTTATGTATACTCGGTACACACACACACACACACACACACACATACATACATATATATGCAATGCCCGATGCGTGTGTGTGTGTGTGTGTGTGACTCTGAGTAAGTGTACTTGCCATTTTTCAAAGCTTAATTTTCAGAAACAAGTACCAAGTACTTGGCATTACTAAAAAGAGATTCACCCAAGAAAAAATGCAAGAAAAAATGAGCAAGTGAAAAATGAAAACAACAACAATAATGATAGAAATTACTATAAACGATAAAACTCGACTTGCTGATACCCGGTCTGAAATAAGAAAATATATGTAGATTTTAATTTCATTTAATTTGTCTTAATTGCATCGATTTACTTGTTCATTAAACCTATATTATATAATATTGCGAATATTCTGACTTGAATGTAGAATCCATTGAGTATATATATCTATATTGTATACTCATAGATGCTTTTTAATAGTAGCAATAGTTATTTAGGTTTTTATATCGAATATTTAGTTTTGCAGATAATTATAAGTATACAGAATTGTAACACTTTTATTTCCTGAATACATAGAAATAAATTTATTGAATAATTTTATACAAAGATCTCAGATAATTTATAATTTGGCTACACAACACAATTCTGAATTGATGAGAATCTGTTAACACGAACATCTTATGTTTCCATAGCAATTGTTAAACAATATTAGCTTTATTCATTACAATTTGCTTTACGACTTGAACTTTCTGCAATTCATACTTCAAGTTTAAACAACGGATGTTATAAATTTAGCAATTGAATATTAAACTTGCCTCTGTTGCCTCAATTGGTTTGAGTAACATCGGAGTATCCTAGAAGGAGGTGAAAAGGGGCAATAACCGCATACATATAATTGTTTCCCGAATATCCTGTCATTAATAAGTACATATAGCGTATACATTCCCTCTCTTAAATGCATTTCCGAATAACACAGTCGGCTGTTCTAATCAAAACCTGAGTTAAGACTTCAACACACATTTCAAAGACAAGCACGACAACAACAACAACAGCAACAACAACAACAACAACGACAAGGACAACAACAAGAAGGATTTGCTACAAATTACCAAAGCACCCGACTTCCGCTCAAAAAAGCGCACCTACGTCAGAATTACCCTTAGAAAGAGAGCGCTAGATAGTGAGAGAGGGAGGGAGAAAGAGTCTCTCAGCGTTTCTCTGTGTGTCTCGCAGTGCAAACAAAATGCCGGAGAATTGCGTGCCTGTTGTTTCTGTGTGTGTGTGTGTGTGTGTGCTTTGAAGTGTGCAGCTTTGTGTGTGTTGTTTTGACGCAACATGGCTGGCTGGCTGGCTGGCATTACGCATACGCCACGTTTGCCGCGCCAGCTAATGCGGCTTTGCGTGTACAAATGAAGTTAGTGCTGCACTTAGGTGTCTCCAACTCCAACTCCAACTCCAGCTCCAGCTCCAGCTCCAGCCTCAGCTATATGTAGTTTTAACTCCAACTACAGTTCCAGCTGTGACTTTGACTTTGACTGAGTCACGAACCCACTTGGCTGCCAAGTGGCGCACATTTTAACGCACCGTCTGACAGTTTGTCCGTCTGGCAGTTTGTCCGTCCTTCTGTCTGTCTGTCTGTCTGTGTGGCACAGGATGTTCATGAAACATTCATTAAGGACATTGTGTATTTCCGCTTTTAGTTTTTATCATACGTCGTGCAACATTTTGCAAACCAACAGCCGCAAGGCGTTGCAACAACCGCTACCTGCCACAAGAGACATTTAAAGAATTGCTTTCGCTTTCATTTTATACCCCACTCGCCCTCTCTCCCCCTCTTTCTCACTCACTCACTCTATCGATTGCAAAGTGAACTGAATAATGCGGTCAACAACAACAAAATGTGGCAGCAATGTGTTACAACGGTTTGTGTGCATTTTGCTTTGAATCTGCCCCTCGAGCTCGTTACGCTCTGTCGTCGATGCATCGATGCATCGATGCCACATTGCGAGAGGTCACTGCTCGGCAAAGTATTGGAGACTTGACGTTCAGCTGCCACATGCAAATGCTTTCAAATTCGCAATATTGGGCTGCACTTGATGCACATTATGCTCAACTTCAGCTCCGACTCAGATTCAGACTCAGATTCAGATTCAGATTCAGCGCAGCTGGATGGATTTGTGGTCACAAATGGTTGCCCCTGGGTATGATGATGGGATTCTGTAAAGTAAGCACTTCAGTGAAAGGTCCTTTCTTCCACTTTATTGTGTGGCAAAAACTTTCAACTCAAATTGCTGAAATAAGCACGCAAAAAGTTAAGCAAAACAAAATCCAAAAGCTAAGCATTAAATTAGCTGAATTTAGATAAAGCAATTACTAAATTGGAAGGGGAAAATCACTGAACTGAAGTCTTAAAGCCAAAAGCATCTTTCAAAGTATATAATTAGATTGAAATCTTTTTGTTGATTTTATTTGTGTGGCTTCCATAAAAACTAAAGCTGAGCTTTAAAAAAAATTTCGGTGCATATCAATATGAAAAAAAATGTATTAAGAGCTGTGAAAATCAATTATAAGTAAAGAATTTATAACGTAGACAATATAGTATATTTTTAGGGATTATTATTCAAATTGAGTTAATGAATATCAAAAGACATAAGAAAATATTACATAAAATTATGCCAAATATCAGATATTGAAATTTGAAGATACTTTAAAGTTTATTATTACAGTTCAGCTAAAATATAATATTTTATTATTTAATTAGAATATAATTAGAATTTTAGAATTGCAGTTGAATAGGCTTGATTCAGCAAATTTTTTATTATATCATACGATATCTTCATATAATAATTTTTTAAATAAACAAAAAAATTAGGTAAATTGATTATTTTCATTAACTAATGCAAAATTGCATTTATTAATTAATTAAATTTAAATTTGTTTTTTGTTTCAAATATTTTAAGTATCTATTAGATACTTTGTACTTTTAAGAGGAAAAGTTAAGTAAGTACATTTAAAGAATTGAAAAAGCTAAAAGTCATTATATTAAATGTACAATAACAAACATTTAAATGTTGCTTCAACTGTTATTGTCACTTCGAAAGCAACTTAAAGCTTATGTCGAAATGTGAGAAACTTTTGTGATCTGTTCTAATGTTCTCTCTTTTTATCTTTATACACAATCTTTGACTGTCTGTCTCTCTCACTCTGCCGGCATTTCATGTTGTGCAGTGTATTCCGCTTGAAATGCGTGTACACTGTACATATTATAGCTTTTGTTGTAGTTGTAGTTGTAGTTGTAGTTGTTGATGTGTGTATAAGTTGAAGCAAAAGTTCTTATCAAAGTCTTGCACGAAGCTGGCGAGTTCATAATAAAGCCAGGGTTGCCAGGGATGCCAGAGATGCCAGGGATGCAGGCCAAGCAAATAATTAGGGCTCACATTTGGTCAGCTCGTGATGCCATGGACTTGGCCCCAAGAAGCCCTATCCATAACCTAAGCTTCTTAGTGTTCTCTGTGTTCAATAAGCAAAGTTAGCGAAACAAATACGATAGAGTTTCAGTTAAACATACTCTACACGACTTAAAGATACCCTATTCGCAAATAATCGTAATACTTTGGATTAAAGTCAATATCAATATGTCAAGTGTGTTAATTGTGTGTAGCACTCAGTTAAATTATCAACTTTATAGATAAATAAGCTCTTTATTAGCTGCCATAATTATACGGATTAAAAGACTTATACTCAGTGATGATTATACTATGCAAAATTTGTTGGAAAAATCAAAGAATTATCAGACAATTTGCGAAAGTTTTGTAGAGTCAAAGAACATTACTTTAAGAACTACAGGGTATGGTAAAACGAAAAAAGTTTTTTAACTGGAATTCGAGAATCATCAACTAGTCACACACACATGAACACACACACATGCATGGGTGTACAAAGCAAAGTTTGTCCTTTATGCGTCAGGCAACAGCAACAACTGCAACAACAGCAACAACAGCAACAACAGCAAATGTTGCGGTTGTTCACAAAGTTGTTGCCGTTGTTGACAGGCGTGGCAAAAGCGAGAAGTTGCCAAGCATTAGGCAAAAGTGTCATTGCAACAACAAGTGCAACTGCAACAGCAGCAACAACAGCAGCTGCAACAACAACAATCATTGAGATCTCAAGTAATTCCATTGTAGCTCGAATACTTTGCCGCCTTTTGTCATGCACTTATTTATTATTTGGCTAATTCGCGCGTTGCCAAAGTGGCTTTACAAACAATAACAATATAAAAGTAACGACTAACAATAACAACTGTTGGCAAATAAAAAAAGGCAGGAAAATAGTAAAGAAAAGAAATGCAAAGAAAGGCAAAGAAAGGCAAAGAAAAGAGCAGGAATTAGAAAAAGTGGCCAAGAAACTTTGGTGACCAAGTGGCAATGTCGCCTTTTGCCTCTTCTGTGTCCAATTCTATTTCACATTTGCACAAACTTTAAACAATACCCACAATGCAATAGAGACAGCAAGCAATGCACACAGACACACACACAGAGAGAGAGAGAGAGAGAGAGAGAGAGAGAGAGAGAGAGAGAGAGAGAGAGAGAGAGTGTGAGAGTGGGAGGAAGATAACTTTGGCAGCGCCTAGAAAACTTTTAGCTGCAGCTTCCAGTTGCAGTTGCAGTTGCTGTTGCTGTTGCAGTTGCAAAGAAACCGATGTTGCCGCCGCCGTCGCCAACTTGCAACTAATTTGTCTTTGCCTTTCATTTTGAGGCGTGGCAGGCAACTTTGCGTGCCTCAACAACAACAACAACTCCCGCATCAGCTTCAATTCCCTCTCCCTCTCGCTCTTCCTCTCCCTCTCTCTCTCTCTCCCTCTCTCCGTCTCTCTCTCTCTCTCTCCAACTGTCCACTGTTCGTCTCGTGTGTCACTTTGGCTTTTGTTTACAGCTGATTGTATTTAGCTTTTGTTTGGCCATTGCAAAAGTTGTCACGTCGTTGTTGTGGCCTAATGAATTGAAAGTTAAGCCAGACTCATCTCCCTTTTCCTTTTCCTTTTCCCTTCCCCTTCCCCTTTCCACACCTTTATCCTTTTTACTGTTGTCTGTCCCATTCATTGCATTTGGCCTTGTTATTGCATTAATCCGCCTACTCTTGCCGCACTCTTTGCACTCGCCAAATAAATAAATACAAAAAAAGAAAATATTATTTCAAACTTTGGCAAATTCATTTTCCTCCATTTTCGTAAGCCAACATTCATTTTCAGCTTAATTAAATTTTATTTGGCGTGTTAATCAAATTTTCCCATTGCTTGTCGAGTCCTTTAGTTTTGTGTGCCTTTTCAGTTGCAACTGAGAATCGGCAGAACCGTCAACACTTGCAGCTTCAAGCCTTTAAAAACTACACTAGTTTACAAAAATATACAAAAATGTGACATACACTTATATTCATACTGCAAATCAAGTAATTAGAAGATATTTACTTTGAGAATAAAAGATTAAATCGTTACGGATTAGAAAAGTTCACTTGAGAAGGTATTTTAGAGTCCATAAAAAAATATAAATATATATGCCTAATGTTTATATGTATATAATATGGTCTCAGCTAGATTGTGTGAAAATTTCAGCCATCTAGCTCTTATGGTTTTGACAGTGCAATGATCAGTGAGTCAGTCTGTCAGTGAAAAGATGAGTTAGGACAAAGAATTTTATTAATATAGACTATATACAAGGTGTAGAAATATATTAAATTTATCTGAAAAAAAAATATATATTTGAAGCTAAGATTCCTAAAAATATAATAGAAGAGTTTTATCTTGTTTTGCATTCTTACTGGATAAGTCTCTAACGGTTGGATTTATTCGACTGCAGTCTTTCCTAAGATTGTATTGATAAAGCAAAGGATTCTAAACTATAACAAATGGAGAATTCTAATCAATATTTTCTCATAATGTTTATTGAATTTGCCACTTGGTGTCTTCGAAAGATGCTACTAAAGATTCGGTGTGTCATCTCATCCCATTGAGATGCTCATCAGCAGGTTATGGACATGGTGGGATTTAGAGAGAGAGAGAGAGAGAGAGAGAGAGAGAGAGGGAGTGGGGAAGAGGGGACAAATCCTGTAAAGCTCTTGTCGGCGTCAGAGCTTAAGCTCATTGGCAATTTCATTTTGTGGTTAAGCATACAATAAATTAGGCAATTTTGTGGCATGGTCTCCAATCAGTATCAGCATCCACATCCACATCCACATCCGTGAGCAAATGCATGAATCAATGCACCAAATGTGCTAATACTACGACCTATCGTATCTTTGCCGTCCATGCCACTGGCCAACGGTAACGGTATTGGTGGCAACATCAGTTGCCCCCCAGTTGTGGAACGTATGCTCGTCGCCCCGCTTTCCACTTTCCACTTCCCTCTGCCCTCTTTCCCCAAATGCCATGGCACTTAACATAAATTGAAACTGTGCCCAGCTACCGTCAACATGCAACAACAGCAACAGCAACAGCAACAACAACAACAGCAACATTCAACAGCAACAACATCATCATCATTGTCATTGTCATTGTCATTGTCGAAGCTCATCGATAACTGGATTTGCAGCAAACAAATCGACGGCACACTTGAACACGCTACACAGCAATGTCCCTTCCTCCAGCCACGCCCATTTCAGGGATTGGGGGCAGCTGGAAGCGAGGGGCAACTGGTAACTTATGACGCCGGCGCGTGTGTTTTTCGGCAACTTCATTATCGAATACTGATCCATTGGATTAGAACAGACAATAGCAACAAGGCGTAGCATTCTCTATCTCTATCTCTATCTCACTCTCTCTGTCTCTCTCTCTGTCTCGCTCTCTCAATCTCTTGCCTTGCCTCTTCTTCTCGCTATGGCGTCAACTTCCGTTGCGGCTCACAAATTTGTCCACAAATTAACACAAAGCGCCCAATGTGAAGAGGCAGCGCCACCTAAATTGTTCTAGTTAGCATTTAGGCCCGTTTTGCCAGGTCCTTCTTGGCCAAACTGGACCACTTCTGCACTCCTGCAGTCGTATACAGTATAGAGAGGAGTTTCAGCCAACCATTTTGGCCATTTGGTAGGCACGCACATTTGGCTGGTAACATTTATCGCCGGATTTCCACTGTCATGCCGAATTGTGGACACACACACACACACACACACACACACGCACACACACGCAGGCACATACACATGTATTGCCAGAGGGGTTAGGGAGGACATCTACTTGTTTTGCTGTTCGTATGTTGAATAGAAATAAATTTGAGACTTAAGTCCTTGCGCGCATTAATTCGGCCTAATGTCGTGTAGTCGCATCCGCATCTGTCCCCCCTCCCCTCCCCCTACTAAACTGTTCTCGGACTAGCATTTTATTTATGACCAACTACTAACACACACACACACACACACACACACACACACACACACACACACACTGGTCAGTGGGTCCTTTTGTCGCTTGACCGCAGTTGGTTGGCATAATCCAGCGATACACAAACAAGTCTGATGGGATCTGTGTGTGTGTGTGAGTGTGTGTGTGTGTGCTGGTCAACAAAGCCGATTTATGATTGCATATGTGTGTGTGCGTGTGTGTGTGTGTGTGTGTGTGTATGCCGTGAGCCATTCGAATGCGTGGCATGCGTGCGTTGTGGCTATTAAATTATTTGTAAACAATTTTTGATATCTGATTTTATGCACACACACAATCACACACACAATCACACACACATGCAAACACACACACACGCGTGAACACAGCAGGAGAGTGACAAAAGGCTGCTTTGTAGGGGCTGAAGGGTAGACAGCAAGGGCAGAGGGTTGAAGTTGATGCCGGAACTTTGCTTGTTGTCCTGTCATAACTCGATTCAAACATTTTGCGAGTCGTTGCCCAAAACTGTAACACACACACACACACACATATTTATTTTTATGGTAATTCAAAGTCGTTTGGCTTGGACAAACCCAACAAGAGAAAGTAAAAAAAAAAAATAAACAACCGACTTGGCATTTTTATTTTGGGCTTAGGCAAAGAAAAGCGGTGGCAGGAGCTGACAGAGCGAGAGAGAGAGAGAGAGAGCTGAGACTGAGGGTAACGGAGAGCGACATCGCTTCCTGAAAATTGCTTGCCAAACGGCATAAGTAGATAATAGCTCATAGTTGAGCCTCCAGCTCAAAAGAGAGAGAGGCAGAGGGAGAGAGAGAGAGTGGAAAAGAAATCAAGTAGCATCGCAAATATACACTAGGATAATCAGGGATTAGAGAAATCAGGCATACACATCATGTTCTTCAAGTTATTAAATGGAAAAAACTTTCCATTTCTTGGTATCCTCTCGACGCCTCCTTAAGCTGAATATGCTCCACATGGGATTATATTAGATCCAAAAACTGAATAACTCAGTTGTACGTTGTTGTTCTCGTATAGGTTAAAAGCAACTCCATCAACTAGCTAAATTTATATAATTTATTTAAGTATAATTTTTGAGCCAAAGAAATGAATTTAATAAAACATTTTTAAACAAATGGAATTGGATAATAATATTATTTGAAACCAAAAGAGACAACACAGTAAATTTGGACTTTAAATTTAAATTTTTAGAATTTTAATTACAAGGATTTATTCAACTTAAATTTGAAGAC
Organism: Drosophila phalerata; assembly: GCA_951394115.2. Lineage (NCBI taxonomy): Eukaryota > Metazoa > Arthropoda > Insecta > Diptera > Drosophilidae > Drosophila > Drosophila phalerata. The sequence goes on from OX596006.1 coordinate 37,675,238, forward strand.
AACGTTTACTCAACTACTTTAATTTAACAACTCTTTATGTATTCAACAAAATTCATAAATAATTATGAAATACATTTGGCAATATCAAATATTTGCTATCTTTTCAATTTAGCACTCCACAAATTCCACTAATAAATATTCAGACTGTAAACAAAGAAGCTGTGTGTTGTTTTGCTGTGATTTCTAATAATTAGACATGGCTAAAATGTAATTTATTGACTTGAATTTAATACATACTGACAAATTAGGCGTAAGGATTCGTTCATGTAGCAATTGACAATATTTCAAGCAAGTTGAGCCATTGAAGCCTCAAATAGTTGCACTAATGCCAACAAATGCTAGACATAATTAATGCGAATACACTGTTGACATAGCTTTTAAGCCAACGCCTAAGCAGGTAGCGAAATTGGTTGAAAGTAATATCGCGCATACGCAGCGTTTGCCCGTTTGGAAGCGAAATGTTTGCGTATTGTGGCAAAAGGTAAAATTACATTAATGCACCAAAATTTATACTGGATATATGCAAATGCATATGCTGCATATATTATGTGGCAGCAGTGCATGCCACGTGGCAGCTGCCACGTAGGGCCCATAAGCTCGCCAATCGCATGTGCAATCAAATTTCAAAGAGCCAAATGAGCCACACGGCCTGTCTGCTAACGGCAGCCACTGAATGGCAGGCCCATCAGCAACAGCCACCAGGCCAGAGCACCACAGCAGCCATTCCCAACCCCATGCCCATCCCCATCCCCATCCCCATCCCCATCCCCATCCCCATCCCCATCCCCATCCCCATCCCTATTCTCATCACCATCACCATTCTTATCCTGTGTGAAGCGACCCAGCCACAAATGATGCCAAGCCCATTCATGTGGTTGCAGCACGGCATAGCATAATATTGACTACGAAAACTATTAAACTGTCAATCGTCCAGTCAGCTCTGCAGCAGCAACAACAACAAATTCCTTTGCTTTGCACTCCATCAATAAATTCGTACTGTCGGAGATATAGCTCTCTCTGAGGCAACAAACAGATCTTCAAACAAGCGATGATCTGCTAAAAGTTAAAAACAAATAAAAAGAATATAATATAAATGTATTTTCCTGCTCGATTCGCTCGCGGTTCTACAGCTGAGCATACTCGACTGTCATACTAAGACTTGATTTTCCCCGGATCGGTCCTATAACAGCCATATTATATAGTGGTCCGATTTAAAGCATCTTTGGTCAGTATATATAAACCCAAGTTAAATTCATTTTGCTTCAGTTTAGTTGAGATATCTCATAAAACCAAAAAGATTTTCATACTAAAACTTGATTTTCGACCGACTGTTCCTATGGGCGCTTTATAATATAGTGCTCCGATCCATAAAATAATCAAAAAGGAACCTACATACCAAGTTTGATATATCCATCTCTTATGGTCTTTGAGATCTAGGCGCTCACCCAGACGGACAGACGGACGGACGGACGGACGGACGGACGGACGGACGGACAGACAGACATGGCTATTTCGACTCGGCTGTTGATGCTTATCAAGAATGTATATATATATACTTTATGGGGTCTGAGAGATGCCTCCTTCATCCTGTTACATACATTCCATCGAAAACAATATACCCTTTTACATATTTCTTAAATAACGGGTATAATTTAGCTGTTCTAAAATAAATTCTGACCTTTGTGGAATTGTGGATAAGTAATGATAGTAATATTAAATGATAATAATGGGTCTATGGGTCTCTTCTATTGACAGACTAATACACTGATATTATATAATACCAACTCTGTACCACACTTGAACGTTGAACCTAAAAGCCTAAAAGCGAGACAAAGTCAGACTGGTCAGCAGAAATGTGCCGCAAATGTGGCAAGGAGTGAAAGAGAAGACAAAGCAACCGCAGCTCATCAACAAAGAGACGATACGAGAGAAGAAAGTGAAGAAAGAGGAACTGATTGCGCCACATCGACAGAGTCGCTTAGCAGCCTGGCGCCCCCTTTCTCCTCACCGATAGATGGCGCTTGCTTGTTGCTTTTGTTGTAGCCGACTCACATACTTTCCCAGCGTCACGTGCGCACTTAAACATCGGCATCATGATGGTATTCAGAGCATTGAAGCGCAACGAGGCTCAAGCTCAGTCGGAGCTCGGGAAAAGGAACGGTAATGGGAATGGTAATGGGAACGAGAACGAGAACGAGCACGAGAAAGGCAGTTGAACTGGTAGCTGGTAGCACTGAAAGGAGTACCCTTAACGCAGCTTAGACAGACGAGTACTCGTACATACACATACATGTGTATTATATATCACAGTCAGTTTAGAATCAATAAAATATAACTTTGCGTGCTGATTTCTGGCTGCCTGCGAAGGCCGAATGGTGTAACATCTCAAGGTGGGGCATGTCACATGCCACATGCCTCGTGCCTCGTGCCTCATACCCCGTGCTTAGCACTTGGCAGCTGTGAAATGTATTCATAAACATCGCAGGCGACATGAGAGCTAAAATCCCGGAACCAACAACCGACTGACAGCAGCACGTGCATCCATCTGTCTGTCTATACACACACACACACACACGCACACACACACACACACACATGTATGTCTGTGGGTGTGTTAGTGAGGCGTTTTGTCTGCGCTTAGGGATTTCCGCTTGAATGCGAATTTGATATGCGCAATAAAATATTAAAAAATCGACAAAATTGTTTTTAAAGCGCGTAATTCAACAGACGACGCCCCATAGACGGACAAACAGACAGACGGACAGACAGACAGACATTCAAGGCAACACACATACACTAATGCATGCAAATGTGCGTCTGTGTGTGTGTGGTAAAAACAAAAACCAAAACCAAACGCGTTTTCAGTCGCATTTCAAACGCGTTTTGCATGCAAAATGAACTCTTTAAATGTGATTCAATGCCTTTTCCACTGACTTCGAGTATGAGTGTGTGAATATGAATATTTGTGAGTGTGTGTGTGTGTATGTGTGTGTGCTATGGCCTGTCGCCCATTATGCCATTGGGTTTTTGCGGCTCTAAATGAATTCGGGCAACAATCATAGCAGAAAAACTGTTTAAAACTTTCAACACAAGTTTAAGTATCTGCATTCAGCAACGGATTTCCATACTCAATTTCTATTGGGGTGTTAGCTAATACCCTACATTTACTTGAAGACACACGCACTTTGTTAATTATCATGAGATACAATTTAATTTAGTTTCAAACAATTCAAATTTCTTGTGCACTTAGTAAAGCAGTATATACCCCATTACTTTGCCATGCTATGTGCAGGGTATGTGCCAACAACAATCAGCAATGAACTGTGAAATGCGCTGACAAACTTGGTCCAAACATCAACAGCAACAAAATGCTCATATTAAAGTTGACAATGAAAGTGAGCAGGAGAAAGAAATAAAGAGAGAGAGAGAGAGTGAGAGAGAGAGAGAGTGAGAGGAAACACTAATGCAAATGTGTGTTAAGTGGGCGGTGGGCGGTGGGCATGGCACTTTGGCGCTGACGTTGACATAATTGTCATTCAAGTTAGTTTTAAATGCGCCACTTGGCAACACTTTTTGACTATTCCAAATTGATTTTTGTTAACCCCCCCTCTCCGGCCCTTTTTTACAGCATTTGCACATCGATTTTCAGTTCTTTTATGCAATAAATACCATGCACGACCAGAAAGCGGAAGAGAATTAGATGGAAGAGAGTCGCACAAAAGTTTGCACAAATTGTGGAGCAAATTTGCAACTTTCGCATAAAGTTTGACTCAAATTACCTAAGCGTCGACGTCGACGTCGACAGCTACGTCAGCAGCGGCAGAGCTTTAGCAGCGCATCAACAGCTCAAAAAACCAAAGCTGTTGAAAAGTGAAAAGCGCAAAGTACTTGGCCAAAAGTTGTCAGATTGGTTGACAAATGCGGCCCAAATACAAACGAGTAAAGAACAAAAGGAGATAAAGAGAAAGAGAGAGAGAGAGAGAAAATTGAGAGAGAAAGAAACTGCAAGTACTTAGCATTACTAAATAATTGAAAATTTGTAAAGCTGCAAGAACTAAATGAATCTAATTCATTAGCTGTTTTTGTTTCTGTTGTTTATTAATATTTAATTTGAATTCAGTTGTTAATTTACAATTTAATTATAAAAAGAATAGAGGTAATCGGTTGATCATCAAAATATGGCATCAACAAAAGTATCAATACATATCTCCAGACTTATATCAATAGACAAGCTGACACTAAAACGAAGAACATAATTTTTACAGAACAAATTAGAAAATTAAAACCTTTAATGTGTTTAGCTTTAATAAAGCTTAATCCAAACTTTTCACAATCTAATTTCTAGAGGTATTTGATGTGAACAATCTTATAGAGATATCTCTTAGTGTTGGGCATATCTCAAATTAAGTGTGTCCATTTCGATTTAAGTACTGCGCTCCAATGCCAGACCTCATACATATGCTAATGTGATGAGCGCGCTCGCATATGAAATGATGTCAACGCTGAAGCACAATGCTCCATCCCAAAAGGGAGTGGTGGGTGGTGGTGGGGGTTGGTGGGCTGTAAAAAAAGTGTAAAACTTTTCTCATACAAATAGAGCCAAAATCTGGCGAAAACAGACAGAAACCGGAGGATCCTCTCAACCAAAACCAAAGCCAAAGCCAGAACTCAAACTGAAACCCAGGCGAAGCCAATACCCATAACCCTGTTTTGTATGGCTCAAACCCTTGCGTCGACGATATGGCTAATGTCGTTGTTGTGGGCAAAATTCAATTTACTGCCTGAGTCCATAAACACACGCACATAACAACACCAGCGGCTACAACGACAACAATAGCAGTAACATTGGCAGCAACTACAACAATTTGAGGCAGGCGGCAACAAAACGCGGCTGTTGCGTTGAAGCGTGTGGGCTGAATACGTTGGCAGCTCTGTGAAGCATATAATCGACAATACACACACGCACACACACACACACACACGCACACGCACACACACTGAAGGAAGGGAGAGTTCGGACTGAGGATAGGCCACATTGCGTATACGCAACCAGCACAAAGCGACTGGCGAACGCGCAAACCGCTTAAAGCCAACGAAAATTGCCAGCGACAACATCATAAACTCAATATGTATTCAATCCATTTGACTTTTTGCCCGCCATCGTTGACGTGCTTGCCACATCAGTGGGCGTGACACCACGCCCAAAAAAAAAAAAGAAATCCAGAAAACAGAAGCAAAATCAGAAGAAAAAAAATGTTGTTTTTCTTTCTTTTTCGCTCGCATTGATTTTCAGACACTGATTGTGTGTGTTGTGTCTAACCGATTCATTTGTGTGTGTGTGTGTGTGTGTGTGTGTATGCCACAAATAAATGCATATGTGTGTGTGTGCGTGTGTTGGGCATCATGTAAAGCATGTGGCAAAGCATTCGATATAGACATTGGCATGACCAAAAACCAACGCGACTATCAATAGATCAACAAGCATGCCAATCCAATGAAAAACAGACCGACTGACTGACTGACTGTCCGACTGACTGGTTGGTTGACTGGTTGATTGACCAGCTGGCTGATTAAGAATGCTGCTACATGCGGCATGTGGCAAGCTGATGCTGGCAAGTTTTGCATTTTATGCAAATGTCGAAACAATCAACTTTTTAGTTGCATTTCAACTGCATTCGTAATAAGCATCAAATGCATTTTTAAGTGCAACACCATCACGAAGCGAGCTCAATGGCAAACTCTCTGTCTGTCTGTCTGTCTGTCTGTCTTTCTGTCTGTCTCTCTGTTCGTCTGTCCGTCTGTCAGTCTGTGAACATGAGTTTTTAGATGTGTTTGTGTCTGTCTTTCTGGATTTTGATGCCTTGCATAACAATAAAAAAATGGGATAAGTCGCATTTTTAGTGGTTTGCCTTGCCCGCATAAGTAGACTGTAGTTTTTAGATATAATAGATCGATAATTAGTTGATAACTTATCAAACACTTTTATGTAATTAATTAACATATATTTATTTTAATCTAAATTAATCGATAAGTTAACCATTTTCAGACTGAATATTTATTTATTTTTTATTTCTTGTTGGGCTTTATTTCCCTTATTATTTTACATACATTAAAGCTTTATATAATGTCAATTTATAAAGAGTTTAGTATTTTCTGCACAACTGATATATTTTATGTATTTATATTCATTTTATTACTTACAAATTGTTGTTTTTCAAGAAAATACTTAATATTTGATCAATTTTGAATTCATACCTATTCAGATAGTCATTTAACATTTACGTTGATACATAATATTGAATGATGTCGAATATTTAAAACTCGTTTAACTATAACAAATCGAAAACTATATTATATAAGAATCTCAGCACATATTACAGATTGAAGGCTGCTCTGCGATAACATTAAAGTACAGCAGTTAATCGAAAAGGATATTCATATTTCGATATTCTCTGTCACACGCAAGTCACTCATTAAATGCTTTGCCAGATAATCGATTAATTGCATCGCTTATTTAACTGAATGGAAACGCGTTTAACGCATTAACACAATACGCATTTAATTGTATTTCCATTTCGCTGGCATCTCGTTTTCATTGGCCCAGAAGGATTTAAATTTCACAGTTGTTGCAATTGTTGTTCTCATTGTTGCGCCGGTTTAGTGCATTGACAACATTTCAGTTTAAATCACACACACAGACACAACCGCATGCTTCGTGAGGCACAAAAGCATTTGGAAATTTATTGAAATTAAAAATAAAAATATATGTTGACTAAATAATAAAAAAGAATCAACAGACACACAAAATTGCGAACAGACTCGACCAAATGTTCTCAGTCAACAGCTGGAGTTTTCCCTCTGTAAAGCTGTTACCAATGTGTGTGCCATATGTGTGTTTGTGTGTGTGTGTGTGTGTGTGTGTGTGTGTGTGTGACTGGCAAATGGCAGTAGCTTTTTGAAAATTTTATCATTGCATTTGGGTTTTTGGCTTCGATCGGCGCTTCGCTTTGGCAGTTGAGCATTTCTCTAGTGCCAGGCGTTTTTGTTGAGCGATTTCGCTTGCCTCCGATTGTGGCACTTACAGTCGCGTCATTTGGACCATCTCTCTCTCTCTCCTTCTCTCTCTCTCTCTTTCTCTCTCTCCTACTTTCTGTTTTCTCTGCTACATTTTTTTTTTGTGTTATTTTTGCATTGCACTGTGCCTTCTGTCATGGCTGAGTGCCTCTTTAGCGTGGCTCAAGTGCTGTGTGTGTGTGTGTGTGTGTGTGTGTGTGTGTGTGTGTATGTGTGTATTTATGTGTGTGCTTAGGAGTGTCTAGGGATGGGGTAGACCAGCACACGTATGTGTCCTCGCTGCTTGCTGAGTGACTGCTCAAATCTGACGCTTCAGTCCCCTGCGCTGTTCCTGCTCCTATTTCTGCTCCTGTTCCTGCTCCTGTTCCTGCTCCCTGTCGATGTTATTTCAAATGCTCATTGCCGAGTTCTTTGGCATTGATTTGTGTCGTCTCTCGGAGCCGAAACCCCAGACGTACACTGAAGAACAAATCCAGGATTCCGGGCTTAAACTATTCCAATGCAGTATCAGAAGTACTGTTATTCCGGACTCTCATAAAACAAGTATGAAAACCTTAAATCAAGCCAGATTTTTTCAACAATACTTCCATTTTGGGCGTCTGTAAATAGATCAAATAATTGAGGCTTCTTTGACTTTTTTAATATCGATTTCTTAATATCGTTGTCAATTTCGCAAAAAGCCAGGACAAACAGTTTATTATAAATAGATAATGTCATTTTACGAATATTTTGCACAATACATACTTAAAAAAATCAAGCTAAAATCAAGTTTATTAAACTTGATTTGTAGAATGTATTTTTTTCCTGTGTACTCATACCAGCCCAGCGACAGTTAAGGCCCCAAACCGCTTGGCACATTTCGCTTGATTGCCCAATTCGGGCAGCACGAAACGATTTTTCCCAGTTCCCTCCTCGCCACGCCTACTTTGCAGCCTACCAGCAGCGCATTAAAAAACGACAAGTGAGTGTATCTACATATATACATATATATACACCCAAATACAGATACATATGCATATATATAGATACATATATGCCTGTTTATTTTTTAAGTCAATATCTGAGCAGGGAACGAGGCAAGAGGCAATCAGGCAAACTGCTTAAACTCTGGCCATGCTGCGTACCAAACACCATACACACACACACACACACACACACACACACACACACACTAACACACACATGGCCTCATTCCCATTTTATCATTATCGGCAAAGCAGTCATCATCATTGCGAGAGGGAAAGGGAAGGAAGGGGGAGCGGCATGAGATGAACTCTCATAAAACGACGCATAAAGTTCACTTCCTTCACGACTTCAACTTCAACTTTAACTTCAGCTTCAGTTTCAGTTTCAGCATCAGTTTCAGTTTCAACTTTTGCACCCGAGCTAATAAAAACATTAACGTTCACCCCTCGCACATATGCTGTGGTGTGGAGGAGAGTAGAAGAGAGTAGAAGAGAGGAGAGGAGAGGAGAGGGCAGCAAGACAAGTTTACTCATAAATAAATATTTCCTTGGCTAACATTTTAAGCAGACTCGGAACAATGCGGTGCCTTAAAGCCAGACTCTGAACTCGGCCCGGACACCGCGTGCCAATTTGTTAATAGAAGAAAAGTTAGTTGTTGTAATTTGAAACTGTTTACATTCGCCTGAAGGGGTTACTGCTGCATGGACCAAAGGGGGGTCGGAAGAAAGGGAGCCCGAGTTGCTTGTCCAATTGTGTAACTTTCCGAGAATTCCACCAGATAACAAAAGGGGAAAGAGGCAGGGACTGAGGGCAAGTCGCGAGGCAAAAGTTTTCGGCCCTGACGCATGTAACAATGGCATTTAAGCTTTCCCCAAAAAAAGGGAATGGGAATGGGAATGGGAATGGGAATGTTGCCCCCTTTGCCTACTCCTCTGGTCGGGCACTTAGTTGAAGCCATGCTTGATTGACTGATTGACTTGGCAATGTCCCGCGGCAGACTTAATTGTTCAGTGCTCGTAAAACTATTTGCCACAGTTTGAGATCTTCGAAATGTCTGCAGGTCGACAAGAAGTGTAAAAGTAACCATAGCATTACTTTTGACTGGCAAAACTTTGTCCCCGATAAATCGATAAATCTATCGCAAAACTCAAGCCTGCTTTTTGCTTTGATTTTTAATCAGTGAACCTAAAATAAATACACATTTTAAGCATTACTCAATCTGTTTTGGATTAATTCTTGTTCACTAATAAGATTTAGATATCGTAAATTTAAAAAAAAATTCAAATACTTTGCGATGTAAGACTCTTTAATATTCTGGTGAAATATCATAGCTTAAATAATATTTCATAAATTGGACTTACTTAACATGTAATACAATTTAGCAGTATATATCTTATAGCATCTAATTGTAAATTTCGAGTAGTCTATAAATTTTAACTGCTTTCAATACATTGCAGAATATTTCAGCAACTAGTTTTAATAAATTAGGATTAACAATTTTTAAAACTTATTCGGATTTGTCGTGTGTTTTAAAGGAATTCACAGAAGCGAATAAAAAATTAACGCTGTCATTGAAAATTGAATTTGGAGGCCAACGCAAATTCAAAATTCACCAATTCCCTTTTTTTTCTCCCTTTCGCTCTCTATCCATCTCTATTTCTCTCACACATTCTCTATCTTTCTCCTTATTGCTGATAAATTAACGTTCCTTAACGCTCATATGGTTGCTCAAGCTCACACTTTATATATGATTTGCTCATGCTCTATCTCTTTCTCACTATGTCTCTGTCTCTGTCTCTCTCGCTCTCGCACTCGCACTCTCTCTTTCTATCGCTGTGTATCACATGCTGCGACTGGCATGTTGCATGCCTCACTGAGCAATAAGTTCGACAAACTCATTTCATTAAGCTCACAGCTGCATAAAAAACGAGCTAATGCGCTGCCGTTGCCTTGTAAAAGTTCCTCACACTTCACTCCCCGCTCTTGCCGCCTCTCTCCACTCCGCTTCAATCGATTCTCCAAGCTGCTTCGTTTAGTGCATGCAACATTGCTGCCGTTGCTGTTGCTGTTGCTGTTGCTCGTTCTCCATTGCTGAGATGTCTCATCATTTATTGGCAAGCGCTTTTCAACGGATTGGCAGCAGCAACATGCGCGTCGATACACACACAGACACAGGCACACACACACACACACACACACACTAACTTGGCTCAAAGTGCCTTAGGCGTCAGCAACAGAATCAGCTTAAACTGAGACTGAGACTGCAGCCGAGTCTGAGACTGAGACTCACCCAGCTTCATCTTCAGCTCCAGCAGCATCTTTGGATTCAGTTCCAGGGCCATGGAAAGGACATGTCAGGACAGGATAGCTGCTTGTCTGTTGGTATTTATTGCCAGCCGGCAGCCTCAATGTGCCGCACTCTAAAGCCATCAATTTTTTATTAGATTAAATAAAATTTACCAACGATTTATCTAAGCTCAGGGTCGCGCCTGTCTCCGCTCTCCGCTCTCCTGTCTCCTCTTTCCTTTTTTTCTCTTTGCTGTCTTGTGTGTCTGTCGCCTGGCTCTGTTTATCCTGGCAACAGGATGTACTGGTTGCATTTAATGCAACCATCTGATTAACCCAAACCTCAAAAACCCATTGACGTGTGAATGAACAACTCTATAAGCACATTATTTGGGACAAACATATGTGATTTGTTTAGCAGCCAAAAGAAACTTTAAACTTAAATTTAACTTTTCGTGCAAAGACAGTTTTATGAACTCTTGCTGAAAAGCGAGTAATATTTAAAAATGCCTTAATTCGTAATTTATTGCTTAAAAATAGTCACTTAGATATTCAAAGTGTTTTTGTGAGTAGATTTGAAAATTAAAATGAACTGACTATTGTAAAATTTAATTCTAGCCTAAGACAAGTAGGAAAGGCTATAGTTGAGACCCCGATCATAGGATATCCGTTACTTATTTCAATACATATAAAAATACTTTAAAGAAATTACATGTATTACTTTGAAAACATTAATTGGCCATAGCAACTGTTCTACTTGTCCGATATTGATGTTTTGTGGGTGTGGTGATTTTTCGCGATCTGCGTGGATTATATAGAAATCTGTGTGTCAAATTTGGTTACTCTACCTCTTAAAGACTCCGAGATCCTTTTGTTTATACAGAGGGACAGACAGACAGACGGAGAGACATACATAGCTATATAGACTCGGCTGTTGATGCTGATCAAGAATATATATACTTTATGGGGTTGAATATGCCTTCTTCTCCCTGTTACATGCATTCCAACGAACACAATATACCCTTTTACTTATTTTTTAAGTAACGGGTATAAATACAATTTATTTTGTATGTTTATTATTATTTTGGTAAACTACTGAATAAAGTAAGTTGCAATATTGTTCGATTTATTGAAACCAAATATTAGAAAAAATCGCATTAATCGCATTTCTCAAGTGTCAGACTTTATCTCTGTCCTCCCCTTGTCTCCCCTTCTCTCTCCTTCTCTCTCCCATTGCTCCCTCTGCTCATTTGCAATTGCCATTGAGCTGGCTCGACGATCAACCTGCAAGTATTGTACATTCGAAGCTGCCATCCAAACTCATTCTCAATTCATTGATTGCTCTTTCTTTTTATTTGGTGTCATTGGCGAAATGGAATTCTTACGTTGTTCTGCTTCTTCTTTTTCTTCTGTTGCTGCCACGCCCATTGGACGCACGTTTCCCCTGAGCGTCAGACGTTGCACAGACTGCGGCAACTTTGCCATCTTGTTGTTGTTGTTGCTGTTGTTGTTATCGTTGTTTTTGTTACTGCTTTACCTCAGCAGCTGCAATGAAAATACATTAAAATGCAGTTGCAATTGCTTTTGCAGTTGGCATTGCCATTGCCACGCCCACACTCACACTCACACTCACAGTGACGCCCACATTCGCAGGTGTATTCAAGAATGCCAAACGTACTCGCTGCAGTGGCATTCATCAGAGTTATCCTGTCTCGTTATCCTCGTGCTTTACATGCAATACGAGCAGCTCGACGGAAAAGCCACTTAGCATTCTCCCCCCCTCTCCCCTCCCGCTTCCCCATCTCTTATCCACTATCACCTTGTTACTCCACATTCTCTCACGACTTACTATTGTTGTTCACAATTCACATTCATCTTAGAATAAACAACTGAATGAAAATGAATTATATAATTGATTTCAATGCATTCATTTCCCTTCTCTTTCTTTCAGCTTTCATCTTCCTTCTCGCTCTGGACGGCATTGAGGTAAGTCGAGGAAATTGCAATTATCGGCTGCATTTCAATAACATTGAAAAGGGTTGTACATTTTGGCAAGTGAAGCAATTAAATATGCAACAGGAAAATTCTTTTTCGTCCCCAATAAGTATGCAATAATTTTTTGTAATTGCAATGCGATGAGCAGTTAAGTGTAAAATGTAAGAAAACGCCAAATATTCTGCATTTACACAACAACAACATTAAGAAATGAAATAAAAATATATATATATATATATATATATATATATATATATATAAATAAATATGAGAATTTCTGGAAATCGAGAGAAGTCTTTATTCATTAAGTTAATGTGTATCCTTTTTGCATGTCATTTCTTTGGCACTCGTTGTGCGTGTGTGAGTGAACGTGTGTGAGTGTTTTTTGTGTAATCAAAAACGTTGTGGAGAGAGGCGTGGCATTCTCGATTTAATGGCAAGGACATTAGTCCTGCTGCTCTCTCTCTTAATGCGATGCGCTGTCGTTAAATGCGGCAACCGGAGAAATTGCCACTAAATGTTATTGAAATCGAATACCAGCCACGCCCACTTATCACTTATCCCTAATGTATACACATACATACATATTTTTGTGTATGTGTGTGTGTGTGTGTGTGTGTTTAGCTGCTGCTCAGCGATGCGACGTCTCACAAGGTTTATCTTTTATAATCGCAAATTGATTTGCCGCCAAACATCGAGCAATGCCCACAGCTGATTCACTTCCGTCTATCCGAAGGAAAAGGACATTAGCAATGCAACAATAAACCATCTGACAGACTGGACAACATACATATGTATGTATGTTGTACATATGTTTGTGTATGTGTATGTGTAGTTGTATTTGTAATGTGGCGTATGTGACTGCGTCGTTGTGCTTTTGACTTACGAGTATTGCCCGCAACTAATTCCTAATTATAATTTCAATTAAATATTTATTTTAATTAAAAAGCAACTTCAAATACACAACCCACATCCGTTTGGCAATGCCACTGCCATCGGTTCAACTGTTTTTGCCGAGCCAAGCGACCATGCAGATCTCCAGGCCAGGCCAACCCAATCGAGCCATCCCAGCCAGAAGCCATCCATACCATCCTACCAGCCTACCATCCTACCATCCTACCATCCTAACCATCTTTCAGTCAGACCATTCAGTTCAGCTTGCCTGCTTCATTAAATTTCATGAATCGCCCGCAGTGTTACCCCATATCCTGTGCATGTTGTTGATGGCTTTACACACTCACACACACACACACACATACGCACACGCACAATGAGCTTTAGAAAGATATAGAGAGACAGAGAGAGAGAGGGAGCGACTCTTTGTTGTCTGCTGGCTGAAACATGCGAATATAACTCAGCGAATCGCGCAAACCCCTATGCCCTATATCCTTTTCCCCCTCTATCTCACTCTCTCCCTCTCTCTCTCTCTCTCTCTCTCCCTCTCTCTCTCTCTTTATCTGCGGACTCTTTCACTCGCTGACCATGTGCTGTCCCGGCCCGTATCTTGGCTGGCATATCGCTCCACGTTTCTGTTGTTTCAGTGAAAGCCACAAAAACTGTTTGCGCTTTTATTTATTTGCTATTGATTTCCACAGTCCCAGGACGCAATTTGTTTGCAATAAACTTCATAACAATAATTCATGTCCACACAAATAAATAATTCATGGTTTCACTCGATACGAGTCGCTGTTGGCACACTGTCCCCACCTCCATTTGTCCCTCCTCTTCTCGTTACCCCTCTTGGCTGCATTCGCTGACCATCATCAGCTCGATCCAGATCCAATCCGTGCCTCTGCCTTGAGGCCGGGCTAATGCCTCACCACTCGCATATATGTTTGTACATATATCTCAGCCACGATAGATAATTTCATTGCGCAACGTTGGCCAAATCGAATGGCCAAGAGTGTAGGCCGAAGATATATAGGAGAATGCGCAGGACGAACATAAAAATCACTGGCTGGTTAATAAATTCAGCGCGCGTTGCGATAATAAAAACTAAACATTAAATTAAAAAGGTGTTTCATGCGATGTCAATGCCATTCATGCATGTAAAAGCACTGCCAGAAATATGAACGAGTGCACAGTGTCCGCAGCGCATTAGAGCACAGTGGGGCAACAGTCGAATTTCCTGATTTCATCTTTAAATACTCGCATTTGCAAGCATTTAAATAATTGCAAATATTACGTTAATAATTCAAATAAAACTATTACTTGAACTGCTAATGAAATACATATTTAAAATATTCATTTAAATCACTTATATCTATATATATGAAACTATTTGACCTGACTAACTAACTAAGTCAAATTCATCGTTAGATAAGACGATGTTTTGGAAAATTCCACCTACAAGTGCGTTAAATTCGAGGTTAATTTAAATATATAACTATATTCAACACAAATTGCTTGTATTTTAACTTCGACGCTAATTTGAATTCTCTCTTATCTGTCTGTATCTTTGTTTCACTATTATTTTCATTCTTAGCTGATCCCTTTTAAGAAGTATTTCCCACAAGCTATTTGGCTTTGTGAAATGCTTACCAAGCTGTCAAACATTTCTCAAATGGTTTTATTGACTGTGCTACACTGTGAATAACTATTAGAATAGTTGAGTGGTTTTGTGAGTATGTTTGAGTAACTTTACTCTCCGACTCTACGACTCCGTTGATTCTCCGACTCGACAAATGGTTTGGCGGTGGGGGGGAAGGGAGGCATATGATATCGCTAAGTAATCGAAAACAAAAAACGATAACCGATGCAGACGCCACAATGCTCATGGCATTCCCACAATCAGTGTGTATGGATATGGGTGTGTGTGTGTGTGTGTGTGTGTGTGTGTGTGCGTAGTGCCATTAGCATTTCCATAGCCATTGTCATTTCCATTACCCCTTTTTTTGCGAGTAGGAGAAAGCAAGAGGAGAGAAGACGATAGAAGGCGACAGAGACATACGGCAAATGTGTCGGACTCTATGCATGGGAAATTGAATTTCCCATTATCGTATAAATGAAAATTAATGAAATTTTTGCGAGCTTCAAGCTTTTCGCTCGCATTTGTAATTCCAGAGCTGGGGGAGTAAAAGTTTCTGTGCTGTTAGCTGATTGAATGCATAAAGTGACATGGACAAGCCAAGCGGACAGACAAAGCGAAAGAAGCAATAGAGAGACAGAGAGCGAAAGAGAGAGAGAGAGTGGAAGAGATGGTCAGTTAGTGAGAGTGTGTGACAAACGAATAGAGACTGGATACTCGAAATGAAGCTGCGACGTTTGTGTTTTGAATTCGCCAATGCCGCATTACTCATACGCCACGTTCAGCGCTTTGATTTTTGCTGTGCTGTCATAAAATGACTGCCAACAGCCGAAGAGTCCTTTCGTTGGATGAATTGGACACTCATTCGAATTGATTTCGTATGTGGCGCATAAGTCAAACGAATTTCGTATCAATAAGCAAAGAAAGGACACACTGACAACAGGCAAAAGCCATAGCGTAAAGCCAATATGAATGGGGAATGGGGAACGGGAACGGGAACGGGAACGGTGCCGAGAGCCGGTCAGTCGGGCAAATATAATAAAAATGAAAAGAAAATAAAATATTTACACATGCGAGTACAAACAAATAAATAAACACAAATAAAATATGGCACGGCGTAGCGATGACAACGATAAGGACAACGACATCGAAATGGACGAGAGCCAATTGAGAAAATGAATTTACTATGTACGAAATGGTTAAGTACAAATATGTTGAGACAGCAACAGTACCAATACCAACAGCAACACCAACAGTCACGTTAAAGTGCCACAAGCACAGTGGTACTATGTTAATGCAAATCGATTGTAATTGCATGGCATATAAAACTTATAAAAAGTAAAATTTCTAAGAGTGATTTTCTGATAGATCAAAAAGTGATCTAATTGTAAGGCATTACTTTCGATAATTGTAACGGATAAAATATTAGATTTGAGAATACAAACAAGAGTTTTGAAGAAAAGTGCTAAATACTTTCATAAGTTCAAAATTACAATTTTATTTATTTTTTATATTTTTAAATATTCAAAAAATTAAGTTAATCCTAATAACAATCACAATATGACTTATTCAATTATGATGATATAAATTAGAAAACGAAAACTGTGATATAATTCAGGTTTCCTAAAGATCAGAGATAAAGCACTATTGACTATTTAAGCTAGTCTGATGTGACTATTAATATATATCAAAATGATAGATGATATATCAAAGTTGTTATTTACGACTATATGCATTGAACTAAACGATTCGGCCTCACTGTAAGTCGGGATGTCAAAGTTGTCCGTGTCCCGTTTGACTGCCCTTCATTCTAATCCCCTTGCCAAACGGCAAGCAGCTCCTGGCTAGAGTCCTGACAAGTCCTGGCAACTCCTGCCAACTCCTGGCTGCTGCTCCGCTGCGCTGCACCTGACTGCACTGCCTGCGCTGACTGCGCTGACTGCGCTGACTGCGCTGCCTGCGCGAGCATGACGCTTGTTTAACTGTTTGCAGTTCTTGGACGTTGCCTCTAAAACTGAAGCTAGAGCTGAAGCTGAAGCTGAAGCTGAAACTGAAACTGAAGCTGATGTTGATTGAGGAAATGCGCATCAAGCGCTCTAAGGCATTGCCAATAAACTATGCGCCTGTCTCCGTCTCCTTAACTGTCTGTGTGTGTGTCTGCGTTGATCTCGAGAGAGCAAGGGAGAGACAGAGAGACAGAGAGAGAGAGAGAGAGAAATCCTATAAATATGCCATTTGAAAGATAATGCAGCAATAACAAAGTGATGGCCAGGACGTGGCAGGACGAGCACGAAGCTTGGCCAAAGATAAATAGGCAGCAGTAGGCAAACAAGATGAGCAAACAAACGTCGACGAGGCTGTTGCCAGCACGCGATTGCAAGTGCCACATCTCCTGCCACTCCCACTCCTCCCACGCCTCCCACTCCCTGCGAGGACTCTGGACTCTACAGTTTGTCGGCACGGCAGCGCCAAAGGCGGCGAAACGCATTTGGAAACGCAATGAGAAACAGTCAGACACACACACTCACACACACACACACACACACACACACACATAGACATAGAGGCACAGTCACACAGTCACATAAAAATGCCAACTGTCCGTTTGTGTGACTGAGCCTGTCAGCAGGACATGTGCATGAGACACAAGAAAATAGATAGATTTCAACGACGACGACGACGAGCTGGGATTTTGCAAAAGGAAAAATTAGAAATGCAACAGCAGCAATGGATCGAGAGGTGAGGAGTGATGACGAAAGTGCAGAGGGGAGAGACAGCGACTGTTCGAGAGAGGGAGAGGGAGAGGGAGAGGGAGAGGGAGAGAGTTAAGTCAGCAAGAGCGAGCAAATAACAACAACGAAAATAGTAAAACGTTGGCCCACTTTGAAAGTTGTGGCGTATTCTATATGAGCCTTGGCCAAAAAGAATAGCGAGTGCTATAATGGCAGTGTTGTAGATATCTTGACTTACACACACACACACACACACACACACACGCACATACACACACACACAGTTGCTTGCTAGATTAAATTTACTACATTTGAAATTGAATAACTAAAGCTCCCGAAGGATCATCTTCATTTTGTATTTATTCAGAATGAATGGTAAACGACAGTTGGAATAACACACACACACTCACACACACATTTATGTAGAGCGAGAGAAAGAGAGATGGATATAGGGATAGAAAATGGATTGATGATAGAAGCAGCCGGAGTAATACCAAACAAAATATTGCAGAAATACGACTGAAAGCCAACGACAGGACAAACGGCTAAGGCAGACAGACTGAGGGACTGACTGAAAGCTAGACAAACGGACAGACACACATACGAAAACAATCAGTAATGTAATAGAAATGCCAACGAACGAGGCATGCAACATGCGGCACGAGGCACAAGCCAACATTGCCTTAGTAAGCCTCTGGGGCAGCACGGCGGATCGACTGAAAAAGGCACGAGCATACAAGTGAGAGAGAGAGAGAGCAAGTGAGAGAGAGAGAGAGAGAGAGCGATAGAGAAAGAGGTAAGCAGAAGGCAGGATTCAGGACTCCATTCAGGACGCTGGAGTTGCTGTTGGCATTCTGCAGGAAACAGCTTGACAAGCCGTTGAAATTTATATTGAAAGATGTTTGTCTGGTCGCATGGATAAAGTAACTATACTTGCAGTTACCTTTCCAAATTACATACAAACACACACACACACCTTTTGCACTCTGAATGATGCACTAAAAAACAACAAAGAGTTGATACATCTGAAAAAGTCAAACTCATGTTTCAATTAATAAACCTAGATATGTATTCCAAATACAAGCTTAATTACTTAAAGATAAACCAATGGAAAAATATCCCAAACTTTCAAATAAAATTATTTTCTTACACTTTTATATACTTTAAGATATATTTATACCAAATTTATGCGATATAAAAAATATTTATAATACAACTGTGCACAAATTGAGAAGATTTACAAAATTTTAGTTTTAGTACTATGCAACGTAAATTTTCAACAAATGAATATATATTTTTTTGAAGGGAAATCTGAGAAATTTATCTTTTATTCACAAATAAATATTTGTTTCAGCAAGAGTTTCCAAATATTTGCCATGCATAAGGTTGAAATAACTTTACAATTATTATTTTTATAATTTTAATATTTTCTTAAGCCTTTAATAAAGTAAATCCAATTTTATTTACATTTTTAATTTCCTAAGTTAATTTATACCAACACATTAAACAAAAACCAAACCTATTTTTTCACTTGCAGTCATCTTCAATGTTTACAGGGTAAATAATTATAAGAAAGCATTGCATAAGTAGAGGCGCTTTAACAGCATTGCAAGTTGTGGCAGCAACAACAAGTTCAAGAGGGGCAACTTAGGGGCGATAAATGGGGAAATCAAGAGGGGAACTAACGGTTGGTAAATGTGCGCTCATTACGGATTTAGCGATTTGGCAAAAACACCTGCCACGTGCTCGCGAAATCGCGTCCATTCAAAGGTATTCAAATCGCAGTCACACACTCACACACACATATATCGTAGGGGGAAAAGGATATGCTGTTGCGTTAAAGGATATGCAAAAAAGGCCGTGAAATGCTTTAGCCAATGCGTGCTTATGTATAGTATATTACCTAAGAGTGTATGCGTGTGTGTGTTTCTGTGTGCGTGTTAGCCATTTAGCAACAATGGCAAAAAAGGGGTAGCTGCTTTGGGCCTGGGAATTGGGTATTAAGAATTGAGTATTGGGTGTATTGTGTGTGTCAAGACATGCGGATGCGGATGCGGATGTCAAGTTTCTTTTTTCTGCTATTCTTTTCTTTTCTTTTCCTTTCTTTACTTTTCCTCCTTTACTTTTTTTCTGCCAGTCTCTGCCTTTCTCCCTCTATTAAGTCGGTTGTCGCCAGTGTTATGAATAAACATAAAAGCGTTTTGCCTTCTTATCGCGTAAAGCATCGAAAATTCAATTGTATTTAGTACACACACACACACACACACACACATGCACAATCGATTGTCAAGCACAAAAGAAAATGTTTTATATTGGTTAGCATAAAACTGAATATTACTCATACGCCAGCGTGGCCCAATGAGAGAGAGAGAGAGAGAGAGAGAGAGCAAAAGCATTTGATTAGCAGCAGCCGCAGTCAATTTGAAATAATTTCTGCTGAAATTGAAGCTTACCCAAAAATATGATATTAGATTAAGTCTTATAATAAGCCTACACTTGTTACGGATATGTTTCACTAAAATTGAGCTGCTCTAAACTTAAATTGTGAATGCATTTGGCAGTTTCAATTGGTTTTGTTGACCAAGAGTTTAGCATGCCCAGCAGGTAACTGTCAATATGTGGTTATTAAAGATTTTCGGTCAAAAAACGATGAATATATTTCATAGTTCTTTGATTTGTTTTTCTGCAAAATATAACTATCTTCCATCTTTCTGTCTCGAATGCTGTTGCAAAAAACATTTTATTGTGTTGTGTTGTGCTGTGTGTTTATTTATTCTCAGCTACCTGGGGATTGTGACATTTTACTGAATTGTGACCAAATTGCATTTGAATATAAATCAAAAATATTCGTATTAAATCAGAAATCGAAGCCAAAAACCGAATTGCAATTAATAAACAAACCTCTAGGCCAAATCTCATTCAAATTTAATGTTTGTATTTTGCATTTTATTGTTTTTGTCATTTTCCACAAACAGACAGTCAGAGGGAGAGAGCGAGACAGAGACAGAGAGAGAGAGAGAGAGAGATAAGAATCATATTAGAGAATAAATAGCTTGGCATAGATACGAATTTAATCACGTCTCATATTTTGATTTTTTTTGTACTTCAACTTTAACTCAGCCTCGATTCAAATGAAAATTCAAAGGAAATTACCGCAGAGTCACTTTTTATTTGCTGCCATTTTCAACTTCAACATCAACTTTGTTTAACTTTGCCCCACTCACAAAGAGAAAAAAAACAGAGAGAGAGAGAGAGAGAGAAGAGAATAAAGAAATCATGCTCAACTTGAGTTGATTGTTGTTGTTGCCTCATTGCTGAAATTCAGCTGAGTTTAGTTGAATTCGGTTTCCGCCTTTTTGGCTTTTGGCTGGCCTCAAACACGTGTTTAAGTGCATCACCTGAGCCTCAACTTGGTAACTTGGCATATCCTTAACGTGTCATTCCCTCAACCTTCTCCTCCAGCCGGTCAAGCGGATTCGTTTCCTCTTTATCATGATTCCCATTCGCTCGTCGGCGACCTACGTTAAGTGTCAAACACATTTTGCTTTGGCAATTTCTTGGGTCGCTCATCGAGACCCCTAACATCCCTCTCTTCCCCTTCCTTTCCTCTCTTACCTCACTACCCTTATGCTCCCAAGTCAACCCCTAGACGCGCAAAGTTCTCATGTCTCATGCTCATGTCGTAGGCGTTGCCAACTCTAATGAAATGATTCATTTCCGTTTTCCGTTCTATTTGTATGTACATATGTGTGTGTGTGTGTCTGTGTGTGTCTGTGTGCCTGTGTGTGTGTGTGTTTCACACACTTGACACTTTCTTTCCGCTTTGGCTCGTGGCTGCGGCTTTGCTTCGTTGGCTTTGACTTTGCCACGTTGATAAATTTGTGTAAATCCGTTTTAGCCAATTTCCACTCACACACACACACACACACACACACACACACATAAGCACTCACACACACACACGCTCACACGTGCTAATGTCCTTGGAGAGCAGCATACACCTTTTTGCTGCCACAGCTTGTGGTTTTTCGCTCTTCCTTTTGGGTTTTCCCACTTGGGACTTTGCTGGCTCCTCCTCCTCCTCCTCCTCCTCCTCCTCCTCCTCCTCCTCCTCCACCCCCTTCTCCTCCACGCCTTGCTGCTGCTGTTTTTTCTTCTTTTTGTTTTGCTTTGTCCTCTGCATCAATCCTGCTTTTTAACTCCCCACAAAGATAAACGATCGCTGATATGTTTTTCGATAATTTCACTGTTTTTTTGTTTTGCATTGGATTTGAATGTTTTGAAATTTTTTTTTATCAACTGACAGCAGATCTGATTTTACCCGAATTGCGACTAAATTATTCTAAATTTACCATACCAACAAACTTTTAAAGATTTTCCAAATTTTGCGCTCTTTCTCTTATATAATTATTAAATTAAACTGAATATTATTTCAAACCGCATTTTCAATTGCAAATCAGTTTCAAAACTAATGATTTCATGGTCTAGAAATAGTCTTGAAGCAACTTTGTATATTAATCGATTTCAATCATTTTTGAAATTTGAGTATTCTCAACATTTTTGAACTACTTTTGCACGGTTTTAAAAATTTTATGGTTCCTGCTTTGCTTGTTGCAACTATCGTTCGCTCACTTTAAGAACTGTGCTGGGCATCCTCTAAGGTCCTTTGCCATTGGCATCCTTGCGCCCGTATACAACTCCAGAAATTGCCTCGTGTTTAAATAATTTGTGCAATTTCTTTTTTCGACGCTTTGTTAAACGTTTTTCGCTTTGTTTGGCATTTTTACGTTGTGCTTCGTGTTGTGTAGTGTTGTGTTGTGTTGTATTTTTTGTGTGCCTTTCGTAGCCACTGGTCTGTGGTTTCATCTGCAGCCGACAGGGGGCGGCAGTGTGCCTGGTCAGAGCTGTCGCGGCTTCGGCAACAACGACGGCGACGGCAACGGCTTCGGTCACATGTTTCATGCCAGTTACAACATGTGGAAGACGAGCAATGTGCCCCATAGTACCACCTACCCCTACCCCTACCCCAGTAGGCCCTCTTCCTGACCGTCCCTATAGTTGTTGGCCCCAGCTCATAACTTATGCCAGAGGCGGCAAAAATGTGCCGGGCCCAAAATGGCAAATGGCGGGCAGCGCAGCGCATTTGTTACCACCACTGGCAGTGGCAATGTTGTCACACACACACACACACACACACACACACACACACACACACACACATCCCCTTTCTCCCTTGCTCCTGCTGTCGCCATTGCCCAGGGGCTTCACTTTTGAAACATTTACTTTATGTTGTTCACAGGAAATTAGATTTTTTTCTCGCTGCGACTGCCACGCCCACAATGTGAAGCAGCAGCCCCCTTTTCGCAGCCAGTGTTGTGCAGCAAGCACATTTAGTTTTAGCTGACTTGTCAATGGCAGCAGCAATGTCGCTTCCATGTCCTTGCGGACAGGAAGCAAACTCATTGCGGAAACAGCTTTTTAGCCGTAACAGGCCGCACACACACACACACACACACACACACACACAAATATATATATATATTTAGACACTGATCAGCAGAGTTGCCAACTTGTTTGCCATGCTAATTTATTTATAGACAGCATTTTAAGGGGCAAATGCAAGAGGAGGTTGTAATCGGGAGGCGTGGAGTGGGAGGAGGCATAACCTGGTCAACAGTGTCTTCTGCTCTCATTTTTTCTACATATATACATTTTTTTTTTGCTTCAATTTTTGTGTTAGTTCCGTGCAAATTTCCGCCGCAGACGACAAATTACTTATGTGCAATGTCCAGCTGAATTCAGCTTCAATTTCAGCTTCAGCTTCAGCTTCAGGTTGACCTCGGTCTCATCTGGGAGATCGGGATGCAGGCTTATTTCTGGGTTCATGTTGATTTTATCCTGCTCTTTTGGGTACACATTTTCGGGGTGACGGTTCTTAATTCGATTTCGAGCTGCACAAACAAATCATTTAATGGCCACCAAACCCATTTGTGAAAAAATGGTTAAATAAACAAGCAAAAATGCTTTAGTCAAGAATTACCGACTACGAGATACCCTGGTACAATAAAATTTTTAAATTAGGTTTTGGGTCTCAAAACTAAGAATCTGGGCCTAAAATATTCGTAGAGAACATAAATATCTTAAAGTTAGAGAACATTTCAACTAAGAAAGTGTTCTTATTATAAAAATAAATGTTTTTTAAAATGAAGTCAGCATATAAAATAAAATGAGGGTGATTTTTAAATTTATGATATGTTTAGTGTGCTTTTTATTTTTATAAATAATTATCAATTTGCTTCTATCTTGGTAATTTTATAAATATTCCCTTAATATGTTTTTCCTTGGAACTGGAAGCCGCGCTTTGCACCAACTGAGCATACCCTCGATTAGGGTATAAAAGGTAAATTTGGGTCAGCTGCGCTTCTGCTTTTTATTTTGGAATGGGTGAAGTGAAATGAGGTGGGGGAGGGGGGAGGGAGAGGAACCACTTCTGGCATACCTTTTCCATTACGCTGTCATTACTGACCTACCTGCAGAGGCCCCTCTCTTCCCCTCTCTTTCCAATTCCTCCGCTGCTCATTCAGCAAACGAGTGAAAAAGTGAAAAAGTGTTGCGAGAAATGCTTCGCTGGTTACGAAACTCAAACCTCTTCCCTTTGGATGGACAACAGGAGTTGCTGGGCCCACGTGGCGTGCTCCTGTTGCTGTTGCTGTTGCTTGTTGCTGTTGCTTGTTGCTGTTGCAGTTGCAGATGCAGATGTGTTGTTGGCATTGCAATCGCTGTAGAACATGATAAGTAGCATAACCATTAAAATCAAAAGCAGCGAACAGAACGCCCGCCAGTTGCAAATGGAACGCGACCACTTTGGTTAATGTTCAGCTGGCAGCAGTAAAAGCATATCGCTAACAGCCAACAACACGGATACGCCCCATCGTCCACGTTGCACCATCGTCCACGTTGCCACAGACCGTGGCATGCATTCATTTTAGCCGAGTTCTCGCTGCTTCTCGTTGTTTTCTGTATTTGCGGTGTCATCCACAAAAAGCTAAAATTGGCTGCAACTTTTGAATGTGGCAAAGGTATTTGTGTGTGGCATCTGCAACTGCCTTCAGAATACCTAATAACAATCGCCATGAACCATTGGACATTACTTCCCATTGTCAATGTCGCTCGAGAGTTGCATATGAAAAAAGATTCTCCTAACAAATGATTAAACTGAACGTCCGCTAAGTTAATTCCCAATTCTCTCTCTATAACTTCCTTCCTCTCTCCCTGTCTCTTGCTTCTAGATTGTCTATACAAGAATAATTCGATTCTGTATCAATATGCTTTATATTCGAAGTGAGAGCCGTGCAGATTTTTACTTTTATTTAGTTCGTTTTACTTGAACGAAAATTGTTCTGAAAATCTGTTTAATAAGTGATTTGATTTTAATATTTTTGATAAATCAGAATGGTCCAATGTTATTTATTGAAAAGTCAGTTCAGCTTGTCATTTTTGAACCAGATCATAAGTCGAATCTTAAAGATTTCTTACTCATTTCGGATCGAACATTTTTTTTGGAAATTATAAACATTTCTTTTTTTTTTTTTATATGTATACTTTGACATAAAATCGTAATTAGCTAATTTTACTACTAAGAATGAAGATGTAGAATTACAATCATATTTATAAATTTTGTTTTAAAACCTTTTCATAAATATTGCAACTATTTCTTTGAAATAAGTCACTTTGTGTAATAAAATAAATAATAATTAATCAAATTAATCAAAAATGCGTGTGAAATAAAAACAATTTGAAAATTAGATACTTACTATATACTTAGTTTCACTAGGAGGCTTGCAGCCCTGGTCAAATAATTTAAATAATTTATTACCACTGTTACGGCAATTGCAATTCATTGTGTTCCACTGTGCAGTCAGTTTTGTTGCACCTGCAGATGGCAGCACTGATCCCGGTGCTCCATCTGCTGGTCTCAGAGTGAGAGTCTGGGCTTGGGTTCTCTGTTGAATCATACTATATTCTTCATTTCTGCGGTGCCCAAGTGAAATTCGTTTCAATTTGTAAAATGTTTTCATTGCGACGTGGTAAATTTCATATTTTTAAACGGGCAAATCGGCAAAGGAAACAGTTGCCACGCTCAGACATGACAGCTGTTGACGTCAACCCGCATCTTTGCTTTTCACTTGCAGTTGAGAGCAGTTGAGAGCAGTTGAGAAAGTTGCAGATGGACGGGAGGGATGTGGGTGGGGAAGAGGAGGGGGTGGTGAGGGGTAGGCAACAGTGCCCTAACAACAAATGAAAAGCAATTTACGGCGCAGAAGGTGCGCCGGACATGAATGCTACTGGACAGTGGCTCAGAAGAGAAAGAGCGAAAGAGAGAGGGAGAGTGCGAAAGAGAGAGAGAGGCTGATGAGGAGCAAGTTGAAGGGTAAAGTGAATCAAGGTACACAAAGCATTCTCACAAAAGCATTTGCCACATTCAGTGGCGTCAATTGCGATGCCCCCGAGTAGAGTAACCTACCACTTTACTCCTTCCTCTTCACATTCTCCCCCTTCTGCTTCCCTTCCGCTTTGCCCCTTTTTTTTGGAGGGAAGGATGGGTGGGGAGGGGGGGGGGGGGGGGGTTGCTGCTTTGATTCTGCTTTTGTATATATATTACATTCTAAGCTGCTTTAATGGTCTACAACATTTTTCAATATTAAAATGTTTGCCGCATCATAATGCGGAGGCTTGCCACTGCCACGGCTGCCACGGCTGCCACGGCTGCCACAACGGGGACTAGGCGTGGCCTTGGAACGCCCATTGCTCAGCTGAGTGTTTGGGAATCGAGACTGGAGACTCAAGACTCGAGACTGCAGACTCGCAGAAGGAGCAGCAATAAATAAGACAATTTTCTTAAGCGACTTTCTACCCACAAAACTTTGCCGCCACATTTGAAGCGCACACAAGGTGGCGCAACAAATCGAAGCACTCGTCTTTAGCTTCCTTTCGAGTGGCAGTGGATATAGGGGAAGGAGTAGGAGCGAGCAAAGGGGCGGATAAGGGATGAGGAGGGGGCTTAGATCGCTGGGGACGTCGCTGCGGTCGCACACCTTTTGTTGGCCTCTGGAATTTATATTTTATTTCATTTTATTTTATTTCACATTTCGTTTTTCTTTTGAAAGCAGCAACAAAACAAAAATGAAAACAGCAACAACAACAACATCAAACAACAAGAACAACACGTTTACAAATTTTCGCTATAAAAATTTATGCAAATTAAAAAATGCTCCATTCGACCTATAAACCGCAGTTCCTTGTTCCTTGTTGCCGTTGTTGTTATTTGTGTTGTTGTTGTTGTTGTTGTTGGTTGCCACAGCATGTGGAATTTATGGTTAAGGAAATGCAAATGCAAAAGGTCCAAAACTGATTTGAGAGTTGAGTTTTGGGCGCATTTGCTAGGCTGGCCACATCATCATCCTTCTTTTTATGGCCTTCAAACTTAATCCAAACACAACAAAGTTTAACCATCTGCCATGCTTTTGATTAACTTAAGCCTTAGCTAATATTTTTAGTAACTAGATAAATGTCAGTATGTTTGCTTTCGATATGTAATTGATATTTGATTGAAAACTTTAATGGAATTTTAACATAAACATAAAGTTAAAGCTTTTGATTTCATGACAGACTAGATTTAACCAAGTCTATTATATAACTAAAGCTTTAATCTTTAAAGAATTAAATTTTTTGGGATTTTAAATTAATTTATTTTGAGCAATCAATAGATTAATTGGAAAAAAGCTGTGAAGGCAACTTCTATTATTTAAATTCAAGTGTAAAGCTCGATTAAAGCTCAACCTGTAATAGGCTGTGCTTTAAGTCAGACTCTCTAATTCCATCAGTTGAAAACTTTCAGCTGATTAAGTGAACAATAAAGCACTTCCCACTGTGGAACAGCTTTCAGACCACATTAAAGCTTTAGTTTTAAGTCCAGCTTACAGTGCGTTTAATAAGACTTTCTAGTCCCTTCGTCTGATTAATGGTCGTAGCTGAGTTAAGTGAAAACTTTCATGAGAAAAATGAAAAAAAAAAACTAATGTCAGCTGATTGAGTTGCAACTTTTCGGGCCATTTGGCAAAGTATAGTATGTATATAAATATGTGTGTATGGTTGTCACTTTTGTAAGTATTTTAGCAATTTTTATTCTTCAAGTGAAGCGACAGTCATTCCGGCTGCTTCCGGCACTCACAGTCATAATTATCTCTGCGTGCTCCGTGCCAGACAAATCCTGCGAGAATCCTGTCATCTTTAACGTGTTCATTTGCGACGCCTTTTTCCGTTATGTTATGTGGCTCAGTGCGTGCCGTTAGCGAAGCTTTTTATCCGCAACCCTCTTTTAACCACAGCACACCAACACACACACACACACACACACACACACGCACACGCACAGTGGTACATGAGCTGTCGTACATATTGTGACATATACAATTGCTGGATAATTGAGCTGAGTTGGGACAATGTGCGTACAATCCAAAAATGGACATCGGGAGAGTCAGCTCGTTGCTTTTAAGGATGTCCCTGAGCCCAAATAAAAAAAAAAAAAAAACAAAAACAAAAAAAAATAATGGCAACTTCCCATTGCCATCGTCAGTTGCCATTGCCTGTGTCTCATTTCATTTCGTTGCGTTTCATTTCATTTCATTTTGTTTTAATAAATTAAAATGTCAAGTTGATAAATGAAGGTTCCCCGAGTCGTGTGTCGTGTGTCGTGTGTTGTCGGCAACGTTGCCAGCATTTTTGAAGCCGCATCAGCCGAAAATCCAAAAAGTGTCGCATTGTTGTAGGCGCTCCTTCATTCACAGAGAGAGAGAGAGACAGAGAGAGACAGAGAGAGGGAGACAGAGAGACAGAACATCACATTAGCGTTTGCCGGACAGTGTACACTGTCCATTGTCCTGCTCTCCATTCTGCGCACATCCGTTTCAGTCGTTTGTGGTTGCTCACTAAATTATGTTGTTGTTAGTTGTTGCAATTGTTGGACTCCTAAGGAGGCATACATATGTACATACACTGAAAAAAAAGACCAACTTTTAAATTTAAAAACATTCATCTTAAATATTTTGTTCATAAAATAAGAACATTTTAAGACCATATTACAAATTTTATGAATTCAATCTTAAAAATAAAAGTTTTTAATATAAGAATAAAAATGTTAAATTGTTCGGAAACTTTAAATATGTACCATGGTTAGAGAAACCGCTGCAGTTGTGTGAAGCAGTGGCCGCCGGTTCGAATCCCACTCGTAACAAATTAAAATACCTTTTAAAAATTTACCAAGACAGAATAAAATGTATATAAAAAAAAAAAAAAAAAAAAAGAAAATCCTAATTGAAAAATTATTTTTATTTTATTTTTTTTATTTTAAGAACATTCATTTTTAAAATAAGAACTTGGTCTTATTTAATATGTTCTTAAAACCAAGATGTGTGTTCATAATTTAAGAATATTATGTTCTCGACGCATTTTTTTTTGACCAAAATCTTGATTTTAAAGCAATTTTTTTACCAGTGTACATATGTGGCACACTGTGCGAATTTTGTGGGGTGGGTGTGTGGTGGGAGTGTGGCATGCTGCCCGCTGCGGCTGCGGCTGCGACTGCGGCTGTTTGGAACATGGGGGACATCATTTAACGAGGCTCTGGGACCCGCTGTGGTCCTCTAAGTGGTTATGAGTTAATTTTATTTATTTATTTATATTTTATTGTTATCATTTATTTCACTTTTTTCATGCGTACCACACTCCCCCCTCCCTGCCCCTGCCTCCATTGCTGCTCCACTCGTGGCAGCACTTGGTTTGCCATTTGGTCTGCGGTTCTGTAAGTGCACATTATTTTATTTCCCATCTTCCATTTCCCGTCTCCCATTTCCCATTTTGGCAGCAAGTTGAGCAAACATATGTACATTGTACAAGTATTTGTATTCACATTCACATTCGCATTCGTTGCTGTATTTATTTCTGTTGCTTTTGCTAGACTCTGTATCTGTAGCTATTGTGTAGGTTTGATTTCTATCCGGACCGTAATTTTTATGGAGCGTTATTGCCGTTGGCTTAAAAAAGGTTCAAGATCTCGTCTCCATCTCTGTCTCCCTCCGGCTCATAAATTCGCACAGGCCGGACAATGGATGGAGAAAAAACAGAATGAAAAGACATTTCCGCCGCTCATTAAATTTGTCTACGCATTTATTTGTCAGCAAGTCGTAAAACTCGAACACGAATTTTATTAGTGGACGCCCACAAACAAAAAAGTCCGTCAAGGAAGAAAACTCTCAAGGATGAGAGCAACAACTGGACTCTAGGTATTTTTCCTTCTTCTGGATTTTTGGCCTTTAGCACACACACACACACACACACCTGTTTTCTCCCATACCTTGTCTGTGTCTAGGATCTGTGTTCAGTTCAGAGTGTCGACGGACAGAAGAAGAGGCCAAAAGGTCGCTTTGATGACTTGGAATAAATGACATATGCGTAATGTGGGGATAATGAAAACAGGTGAAACGACGTACAGGTGAGAAACGACAGATGACAAGCTATTAAATAGTTTACCCACCAACTCTTTGGCAACTTTCTAGATGTCATTGCATACCATCAATGTTTAATGTATTTGTAACTTTCAATCTATACAAAACTATCAATTGCTATTATTGAATCTATCGCAATAAATGTATAATGCCCTAATATAAAATTTAAACATACCTAAGTAATTATCATAAGTAAGTTACAATTGATATTGTTTCTCGTCTTCTAAGAAGTAACACCGCAAACACCGCAGTGAAAACTTTTGTGATGAATTAGCTTTCTTTTTTTTTTTTATTTATATTCCCCGGGGGTAAGCAAAGAATGGAGGAGTAGAGGGAGAAAGAGTCTCCTTTAATTGTTGGTAAAAGTGAGGAAAAAGAGACACAATGCCGCCAGAGAATTTGTTGGGCGACGAATCAACAAACTTGACTTTAAATAAATGCACTCAGCCATGCACTTGGACGAGTTAAGTGAGATAAGGGAGAAGAGTGAGAGAGGCAAAGGGAAAGAAAGGGAAAAAGTAGGAAATAAGAGAAAAGGGAGTAGAAAGACGGTTGCTGCTGTGCGCTTAAACTCGGCCTAGATCGAGCAAATGCTAAAGTTTTTGTATTAAATTAAAACGCTGAGCGCTGAGAAGTTTGCCACGCACCCGAGGGTCGGGTTGGGTTGGGTAGGGTCTGTACAGGTCGAGTGGGCGACCAACCTGGCGTATGCGCAATGCTCGAAGGAAGAGGCGAACTTTGGGCCATTGTTGCCAGTTTGAACGTAAATCGTTTTTGTTCGCCGTCAGTCGTGGGCCTGCTGAGCATTTGGCCGTCTCGTATTGCAACTATTATTAGCAGCAGGCGGCATGCAGCAAGCGGCATGTGGCATGTGGCATGTGGCAAGTGAGGCCTGTGAGGCAACTGAGGCAAGGCATCTGCTGTCTGTCTGTGTGCTTGCCAGCTTGCCGTCTGGTGCTTGTGTGGCGTCTCTGAAGTGCAAGTGCAACAACAGCAGCTTCGAAATCCCAAAGCAAAACTTTTTCTTACCACGCGGTTAGTTACTGCTAAGACTGGTTCTTTATCTTCCCGTTGTTGTTGTTGTTGTTGTTGTTGTTGTTGTTGTTGTTGTTGGCGTTGCAAGATCTTGTTTGGGTCTGGCGCACAAAGGCATTGATGCCTGCGGCTTCAGTGTCGGCTCGACTGTGGCAGCAACTTGAAGCCCCAATACCGATATAAGTACGATATTTAAAATGAGGTCTTAAAGCACCCCAAACTTGTTTAAATCGCTCGAATTTATAACAACGCTGCAAACTGTTCGATATTGAATAGTTTAACTGCAAGTTGCCAAGGGATTTTGGGCAGAAGCCAGTTCTCTTATTAAATGCACGATAAATAACTACAAAGTCCATTGTCAATAAGTATTGCTTAACAGCATTATTCACAGCAGCTTTCCCATGGAAAGCACATTAATTACTTATATACATACTATGTATATTCGAAGAGTGTTTAAAGATTAAAGCAAAGTTAGTTGCTTAAAATATCGTTATTTAATTAAAGGTTTTTGGATTTATTAAATAAATCTTAACACCAACTTCCCTATTATATTTTCATTTAATATGAAGCATACTTAACCGATGTGGAGTCATATTGAAATTCCCTATTAAATCTCATTTCGAAACATAATCCCTTTTTGGGCTGTTAATAGATGTGTTCAAAAGTAATTTATTCCTTCATTCATGATGCATGATAACATTTAACTGACTTTTTCAATCACTGTAAGCTCACTTCAATTCAAAAGCACTACTAATGGACTTTAATCTATGATTAATCCACACGGCTGTCATTCACACAACTAATCGAGAGTTAATAGAGCAAAAGCAATTATTGTTGAATAAATTATTTAATATTTTGAGTAATTTAATGAAATCGTATTGTATAGAAAAACATTCTTGTTCTCAATAATTTTATTTAAATCTTGTCATTGAAACAATAACAAAAGTGTAAAATTAATGAACTCTCACACATACACATGCATACTGTATTGAAATGAATATAAAAAGTACAATTTATGAAAATCAAACACACAAAAATAACGCAATTAGTGGCTGGTTGGAACATTAATAAATTGTTGCTGTGTCTGTGTATGCGTGTGTGCGTGTGTATGTGTGTGTGGGTTGTTTTATGAGCTTTTCGTTTTAATTTCCTCCTGTTAATGGAAAAAACTCTCTCTCTCTCTCTCTCTCTCTCTGAGTCGCACTCTCCGTCTCTTTTTCACTCGTATATAAAATGCGGCGTATAATAAATATGAGTTTGATACGAAAAATGCAATTAAAATGTATGAAAGAAACTCTGCAAAGACGCACACTCACTCACAGACACAGACACGGACACAGTCACACGCCCACACACACAATCACACACACACACATACAGCTGCGGACTGTGGAAGCCATTCATGCAAAACATCAAAGTGCCAGCGAGCTCTGGAAATTTACCATAGCATACTTTTAGGAGAAAGTTAAAAATCTGCAATCGAAATATACAAATGAAATTAAATGTGTGTCAGCCTGCATGCAAGTGTGTGTGTGTGTGTATATATATGTATTAGTGATGCCTTAAGTGAGTTTTCGTTCATTAATAGACGCCACTTAAATTATTCAAGCAAACAACAAAAACTGATTCCTCTTTAAAGCCACAAATTCAAGCAGCGCAACACAATACATGAGATGGGTTAAAAGGGTGGGCAGGAAGAGAGGGTGAAGGGTTGGTGGTGTGGGTAAAGTGAAGTCAGGGCTGGCAGCTAAATCTGCGCTTGACTTTGACTTCAATTCAACGCCTTTGAAATTGCGCAAAAGGCGCGAGTGAAGAGTGAAGAGTTGAAGCTTTTGCTTTTGCTTCTTCGTCTTCAACTTCACTTTGTTCTATTTGCCATGCCCAAAGCCAGTGCATTGTTGTGTGTGTGTGTGTGTGCTGTGTCTTGTTACTATATATATGTGTGTGTGTGTGTGTGTGTGTGTGTGTGTGTGTGTGTGTTGTACACGGCTTACAGTTCATAAATAGTCGACAACCGCAGTGAGAGCTCAGCACAATGAAGCTGCCGCTTCCTTTGCTTTTTCTCCTTTTCTCTTGCACGCACTCTCTCTCTTTCTCTCTCTGCCCCGCTCTGTCTGTCTCTCTCTCACTTTTTGCTTGTATTTTCTTCAACATTGCTTGTTTCTTGTGGCCTCATCGTTTGCTGTTGCTGGCGGCCTTTCACATGCGATTTCCTTATTGTTGCCATTATGTGATTTGCAGTGAAAGTGCAGCATTCCCCTCTCTTTCCCCTTTTACACCCCTCCTCCTCCCCCCCCTACACCACTCTCTTTGTCATCGTAATGCCTTCGGCTTCCGCTGGTTTGGCAGCTGCCTTCAATAAGCAGCCGCTTTATGCCACACTTCCGACAGTCAGTTTAGCCCCTCAGTTTATGGCCAACCTGATGCCCTTCAAGCTATTGGGGCTCATTGTTGTTGCCAAAGTGTCAACGGAAAGCGGAAGTCAACAGGCAACAGGCAACAGGCAGAGCAAGAGGAAGAGGAAGAGGCAGAGCAGTAACTGAGCGGTACATCTGTCCACACCCTTGCCACACTGCCACACTGTCACTCTGCCACGCCCATCAACACTGCTTGGCATTCGCATTGTTGCGCTTTGTGTTGTACATTTTTATTAGCGGCAATCAATCGGCTTAAATGGCTGCCTGACAGATGAGAGGCAAGTATATACACATACACCCAAGTACATGTGTATGCGGGTGTGTGTGTGTGTGTGTGTGTGTGTGCAACTGTGCACCTTAACGAGCCTGTTGATTACAACAATTCGCAGCACAAAAGGCAACTTCAACAATGAGTTAGAAGAGCATACTTCAATTTTGTAGCTGCCACCCACTTTTAACAATTTCCACAAGGAGATTCAGTTGCAACAATGTGTGGCAGGTGTGTGTGTGTCTATTTATGTGTGTTAGTGTGGCAACTGAAATTAGTAGAACAGTTTAACTTAACAGTTATTAGACATGACTTAAGACTGAGTTACTGATATACAGATGAGAGTTGGCATCTCTATGAGTTTATATGAATATGAGTGTGTGTGTGTGTGTGTGTTGATCTTTTTGCTGATGGCTGCACTGACAAAAACAAATTTCTGAAACTAGGAATTTTGGTCTATAAAATGCGTCGAGAACATAAATTAAATTAAGTAAACACATCTTGGTTTTAAGAACATTTCAAATAAGACCAAGTTCTTATTTTGAGAACAAATCTTTTTGAAATTGAAATCACAAATTAAAACTGATTTTTCAACTTATTATTTTCTACTTTTATTAGTTTTGATTCATATACATTTTATTCTGTATTGGTAATTTTATAAATGTTATTTTCATATGTTTCGAATGGGATTCGAACCGGCGCCACATTTCCACCATTTGTTTCATATGAAATAGTACATATTTATAGTTTCCGAAAAATTTAAGATTTTTATTTTTGCATTAAGAACTTTGATTTTTTGGATTAATATTCATAAAATATGTAATATGGTCTTTATTTTATATTTTAAGAACAAAATATTTAAGCTGAATGTTCTTGATTTTAGAAGTTGGTCTTTTTTTTTTGCAGTGTGGCCATAAATAGAACTGTTTTCTGGGGCATGGCTACAGAAGAGGCGTAAACAAGCAAAAGGAAATCCAAACACACTGCCGAAATCATTTGCATTCCAATCCAAATGTCAATGAGTTTTCATTCATTTGCACACAACGATACATGTATATCTTAACATATATATAAAGATGTCTGTGTGTGTGTGTGTGTGTGTGTGTGTGTGTGTGTGTGTGTGTGTGTGTGTGTGTGTGTGTGTGTGTGTGTGTGGGTTGTGTTTAAGGCTTGACTGCTGACAAGCATTGCTTTATTTGCGTGTTAAGCTGTGGCTGCCACATTGAACACCAAATGGCCATTTGGTGCACAGTTGCAATTGCCACACACACAGAGAACGAGAGAGCGAGAGAGAGAGAGGGAGAGAGAGAGAGTGTGTCTGCCACACTGGAGACTGAAATCCGTTTGTAATTTACATATGTAAGCCACTCGTTCATGTGCAGTTGAAATCCCAATGAAATACTTAAATGAAATCACAAACTGTAAACGGGGCACAAACATCGAACATCAAGCAAACATTGATGCGAATCAGAATCTGAATTGTTGCATATACACGTAAGTACGGCAACTGAATCCGTATGTGATGCCACATTGTCAGCAACCGATGGAGGCCAAGATTAATTGCCAGGACTCCACTTGGCCATCTCTGACATCAGCTGTAGTCCTTGACAGCGAAATGCAATTCGAAATGTGCACAAATGTGGCACAATGTGGTTGAGCCGGATTCTGCTAAATGGTATTCCATCATTCCATCATTCTTGACAGCATACAAACATTATTGCCACGCCCTCGCCGACTGTTTGCCGCCCCCGAACTTGTGCTAATTGATTGGGGCGTTTATTTTAACAATTGCGAACTCACTTATGTTAATTTATGCTAATTCATCTCATCATCCCCCCTCACATACTATGTATATAAGTATGTATGTCTACACGTATTTATCCCTTGGTCAACTCCCACAACTCATTAGTCTCTCTGCTACCAATTAAGCCCACATTAATCGACTGCAGGCAATTCGTTAGGCGTTAATCATACGCAAAGAAACTACATATTAGAATTAATCTATAATTATGCGGTTCGTAAATATTAAGTATACGTAATATTCCATAAATGAAAATTCTGCAATTTTAAACTCTTTTCCAACAGCTTATATTATTGTAAATAATTAATAAGTCGACAACAAATTGTAAAGACTGCTTTCAAAGATTGACAGACAGTTCTGCCACACATTGTTGCAACTATAGTTTTATTTATTTGGTATCTTTTAACATTATTGTTCTATAAATAATAATTGTTAAAAATAATATAATAATTTAATACAAATTATACATTTTTTCTTACCAAATAAAATTCATTAATTTTGGCCAAACAATTACTTGACCAACTGTAGAAGCTAACTTCAATCAGAATAATGTTCTCACATTGAAAACCGCCAGATTTTGATTTTGATTTGGTTTCTCCGCTCTTCGAGCTTCGTTCTCTGGGTAGTATTGAAAGTTGAGTGCAATAAAAGGTTTTCTCATGACATGATGATGATAGCATCGCTATAACCATAACTCTTGTGGAAGAACCTCTTCCCTTTCATACCAAAAAAAAAAGAAAGAAAGAAAGAAATGTTCCACAGCAAAACTGCAATTTTACGAGAGAAAGAATGGACAAAAAAAATGGAGAAAAACTGTGTTGTGTTGTGGTGTGGTGTGCGAGGTGTGCGTATTAGAAGCATTCTGCATTTTTTTTCCATGTGGATTTCTGCATGTGGATTTCAACTTGATCTTCCTCTTGCTCTTGTGTATGTCTGTGAGTGTGTGTGTTGTACAGTCGATATATCAACAACTTTCATTTGCGTGTGCTGAGTTCCCTTTCCCGTCACCCTCGTCAGTTTCCTGGCTCCCTTGCCAAGGATTGGAGCAGCCCTTTAAATGCATTTATGTCTGCTGTTTGCATGCGTTTAGCTTCGTTAGTTGTCGTTAGTCTCTGAGCCGTTTGCCAGCTGCCAGTTTGCCAGTTTGCCAGTTGCCAGTTTGCCAGTTGCCAGCTGTCCCGTTTCCAGTTGGCAGCTCCAACACCACAGGCGTACACAGGAAAAAAAAAATAATGAAAAGTACGGTAATTCCGGATTCTCATAAACCAAGTATGAAATACTTAAATCAATCCCAATTTCTCTCAACAATATTTTCATTTTTGGGGTTCAAATAATTTAGACTTCTTACTTTTTAAATGTCGATTTTTTAATATCGTTGCCATTTTATCTACGATTATCTCAATTAACTTAAAAAAGTCTAGTTTTTAAAACTTGATTTTTAGAATGGCTTTCTTTTTTTCCTGTGTACGCTAAAAGTGTTGACAGGGGGTGGACTAAAAGGACATTGGACTGAGACGAGGGGGCAGTGGTGTGTGTGTGTGTGTGTGTGTGTGTGTGTGCGTATGTGTGTGTTTAATTGTCGCAATGCGACCGGCAACAAAAGCGCGACAGACTGCAATCGCATCTCAGTGACACACCCCCAAACATTCCCCTCTCCTGCTGCCTCTCTGCCTCCCTTCCTCACCATTGCTCCACAGCATTGCCAGCCATTTTTCAATGTATATGTATGTGTGTGTCTGTGTGTGTGTGTGTGTGTGTGTTAGTGTGTGCTGATGCTGCTGCAGGCAACGTAAATCGCCAAAATTGTCCCGACTACGTCGTGTTGTCGGCTTTCGACGAAATTTGCCTACAATTTTTGCCAGTTGCCAGCAAACTTGGCACGGCAAAAAGGACCAAGACAAATATTTTCGTTGCTTGTGTGATAAAAACTACACATGCAAGGTGTGTGTGTGTGCGTGTGTGTGCATGGGTGTTTGTGCGTATGTCGCTCGAGAAAATATGGTGCAATAAACTTTGTGCTTGCGACATGCGCGCATTTTTGAAGGCTCCTGTTGAGCGCCACAAAT
Organism: Drosophila phalerata; assembly: GCA_951394115.2. NCBI lineage: Eukaryota > Metazoa > Arthropoda > Insecta > Diptera > Drosophilidae > Drosophila > Drosophila phalerata. Next base: position 37,712,968 of record OX596006.1, read on the forward strand.
ACACACACACACACACGCACACACACGCACGCACACACACTCTAACCCAAACAAAAATGTACACACTAACACACAGTTTTTGTTGCTGCCCAAAATTTTTAATTTCAAGTTACGCCCGAGGCCTTTTGAAGTCAAGAGTAGTTTTAACTGCAACGCGTCTGGATTTTCGGCGGAAAAGAAGAAGTGAGACACAGAGGGCGTTAAGGTGTGTGCATGGGCGTGGCAATATGTTAGGGCGGTATGCTAATATCTGGGCCAACAACAACAGCAACAACAACAAATATTGCTGCAAAACTTATGCATGTTAAAGACAACGCGCTGAAAGCTGAAAGCTGAAAGCTTGTAAGCTATAAAGTTGCAAGTAACTTAGAGTACAAAAAGAAATGAAACAGACACAGAGAGAAAGAGAGAGAACCAGAAACTAATAGAAGTAAAATATGTATCTACAGATCATTGAAGGAAACATGCCAAAGCTGCAAAATAGCAACTATGAATTTAAGCTTAAGTCAAAAAATCTATGGAGGAAAATTTAATTTATGGATAGTTTATATATTAAATAAATGAACTAATTTTAGTATAGCATTTTCACTTTGTTTAAGTTTTTCCAATATTACAATACCATTGAATTTTTTGAAATTATACTGTATTATATGATATGCGTACAATGGAAAATAATGTATCTCACGATTTGAAAAACAATTTAATTATTTACTTAATAATAATATTTTCTAATTTAATTCGATATTAAAATTTTTAATAAACTAGATTTTCCGAATTCTTGAATTCTAATTGTCACTTTTATTTTTCTTTCAGCAACCGCATTGTTAAAAACATACATAACAGATATATAAGGTAAGAAGATAGAATCTATATCAATAATAGCAGTAACAGCTTCTGTTAAAGTAACAGAAACAGTAACATAAAGAATATATATGTTAGAGTCGTTACAAGTAAAAAGAGACTGCAAAAGCTGTAACATCAGATGCAGTTACAGAAAATAACAGAAACTGCAGCTGATAGGCTGCAACAATAATAAAATATTCAATTATTCAAGTAACAGCAACAATAATAATAAAGAAAACGGCAATAACAGTAACATTAACAGCTAGAGCCATAATAACATAAACGAGCGTAACAGTTTCAGTAACAGTTACAGTTACAGAATAACAGCGGCCATAAACCACATGGAGGAAAAGGAAGAAGAGGGAAAATAAGCAAGGAAGAGGAATCGAGCAGAAGCTTAGTTAATTTGACGCGCCAAGGCGTCCTAGCTGAGAGGGGATAAATGGGATAAAGGGTGTGAGGGGGGACAGAGAGGGAGGGCGAAGGGGCAGGCCGAAGAATTGGACGAGGCAGAGAACAACAGGTGTCTCCGGCTCAGCGATAATGCCGAGCCATAAGCTCAGTTACAGACGGCAGCCAATTGGGCAGATTTATGAAGTGTGGCAGCACTGATATAGACAAAGGGGGAACTGTGGTGGCGGGGGGAGGTAGCGAGGCAGGGATATGCTTAGGCGAAGCTTAGGCAAAACAAAGCAAAATCCATGCACACAAATTGTGCAAACAAACAAGCTAACTTGGAGGCGAGTATGGGTTAAAGGGCCACGCCCACAATAAGGCGATTTGCAAGACTAGAAGAGTGAGACTGAGAGGCAGACGATGGCAAATAGAAAGAGATGGGATGCTGTTGGAATTCGCAGGACTCGTAGGTAACATTTTTATTAACAATAACTTATTTTGTGTAATAAACAATGTCTGCATTGTCTGTTTCCGCTACGGATTGCGGTGTCTGCAACCCGAAGTCAAGAGGGAGACAGAGATGGAGATAGAAAGAAAGACAGAGATGGAGATGGAGATGAAGATGGCGACTGAGCTGGCACTTGAGGCGCCGCTTCAGCTGCTCGACATGGAAAGCAAATTCAGGTTGTGAGTTGTGTGCCGAGGACTTTGTTGGCAGGATTACCTCAATTCCTGGCTGCTGTTGGCTTCCGGTTATGCCAAGCTCCATGCTCCGATTGCTTAAGTTGCCTACTATGGCTACAGTTACAGCTTGCCACTTGCCACTTGCCACTTACCACTTGCCACTTACCACTTTGCCCCATTCTCGTGGTTGCCACCCGCTGGCATTTTGTGCGCTCACCTAATAAAAGCTACAAATAATCACGCATTTATTATGCTGTTTTCTCTGTGTGTATGTGTGTGTGTGTCTGTGTGTGTGTGTCTGTGTGTGTGGCATTGTTGTCGTTTATCATATAATACCAGGAAAAAATGTTACAAATTTGCCGCAACTTGTCTTTTGTTCTAAGCTCCAGCTGCCCTCGAGATTCCATTGCTGATTCTGATTCTGATTCTGATTCTGATTCCGACTCTGATTCCAATTCTTCTCTCTTACTCTTTCTCAGTATCTGTCTCACTTGCTCGTTCTGCTGCTCCGCATTTTTGCACATTGCCATTGCCCTTATGATTAACATTATAATGAAAATTCTTGCCTTGTTTTTGCTCACAGTCTTAGCCTTATTCAACACAGATTTAGCATCTTTAGGGACTGCAATCTCACTCCTCTCCAATGCCAACCTTTTCGCCTTCCGTCTATTATTTGTAGGCCTCCTGAAGACCAGCTGACCCTCTTAAGCTCTTCCCCTTAAGCTGTCCATGTGCTGCTTAATTTTATTATTTATTTTTGTTTTTTGCTGGCTCTGAGATGGGATTACGTTTACCCAAGTCGATAATTGTGACTTGATTTGAATTATGACCGATTATTCTTGAAATAAGTTTCAGTTTCTTAATATGCTATACGCAATTAAGACCAAATAGTTTGGATTTTGGGACTTTAGGGGAATAAGATAAAAGTACTGTTAAATCAAAGTAATATTCAATGTTTTCTCAATTATTTAAATAAACTTATGAAAAAATAAATTAGGTAATTTTATAAATAAATTGTATCTTTAAATACAATCTTAAACTAAATAAATAACTTGCCTGGCAATCAAAATTAGATCAAATTAGTTTTTACACAAATTTAAAATTAAACTGAAAATTCATAATAAATTGCATACAATTTATTAACCATCAATTAAGTTAAAATTTAATATTTAAGTCAGTAATAATTTAATTTAAAATGCAAATAATAATAGTTATAGAAAAATAGATATTAGAGTGGATACATTTTTTTTCAACTATCTTCAAATAACGCTAATCGAGTGTTGTTCATTTTCTTAAAGTCTTGAGTCTGTTTTACCTGAAAGTTTAATCAAACGCAATTCCATAAAATTTGGTATAAAGTCCGCTAAAGTTTGTTATGTTTTATAGCTATACATGCCGTATCTGTCCGCGTATCTGAATGACTTTTCCCCACCCAGTTTTGAGTCGATCCTCTGCAGTCATTGGGTACTTTGGAGTCAGCTTTTTGTGTAAAGGCCGCGACGTGTCCATTGCGAATCAGGTAAGCTGTTCTGTCCAACTCCAAGTGTCCCAGTGTCCGAGTGGAGCAGTGTAGCAGTGCAATGCTCATCATCTAGAGCAGCTGTCGTGGAATTTTTGTGTTTAGCCAGGACACATTGGCCAGGAGCGCCCTTTCTCTAAGGCAATCGACCCAAAAAGTTGGTCAATTGGCAATAAAATCAAAAGCGAAAAAACTTGAAGAGCAACAGTAGCTGGAAAGATGAGGAAATGTGATGGAAAGGGAAAGGGAAAGGGGATGACGAGCAACATAAGCAGGACCAGAATGGCGGAAAGTTATTCGACAAAGTCCAAGCGGCGTGTCTGGCATCCCAAATGCGAAGCGGTCAGCGGACAGCGGACAGCGAACAGTTCAAGGAGTGTGGAAGCGGGGAAGGGTCGGGGAGGAATACCGGGCGTATATCAGGGGTCTGGAGTTGGTTCATAAAACGCTTTGTACGCTCAAACAGACACAGTAATTGGCGATACACCAACATGCACACACAACACACACACACACACACACACACAAACACACAACACACACACACACACACACATGTGTTCTGATCCTTAGCCACCACTTTGTCTTACGAAGAGGGCGGAACAGGGACAGGAAACAGAGAACAGCGAACAGTAGACAGTGAACAGGAGCTTGGCAAAAGAAAAAAAAATAAAAAAATAAGAAAAAAAAAAGAAAAACTTTGGCGGCGACGCGCCTTTCATAAACTTTGAGTGTTTCTGGTTCTGGCATGCACTTATTTTCTTTATATTTATTTATATTTCGCTCAGCATCGAACTGACCTCGCCCCTCTCCCCTCTCCCCGCATCCCACTCTCCCTTACTCGATGTCCATGCTGTCCTTTGCCCCCTTTGCCATTTTATCCATACCTCATAGCGCACATATTTTCATCACTCTACTCACTGCTTCTCCTCATCCTCGGCGACTTTCCTACTTCTTATTGAGTGGTCATAAGCTTAGACCAGTCTTTCCAGCTGCTTCCATCTGTCAGTGCTTGGTCGCGAACTGCTTTCTTACTGCAATTTTGATACAACAAAACGAGAAAAAGAGTACAAAAAGTAGAAAAATAATAATATTTATAATAAAATACACCAACGAAATTATGTTGGAAATTTCCGCTCTTTGGCTGCTGCTGTGCAAAATTTATTTCGCATTCGCAGTTTGCTCAAAATATGTGCCAGAAATTGTTGAGCCTTTATATTATGCCCATTCCCATTCCCATTACCATTCCCCCTATCCCCTTTCTCCCCACAGACCCTGCCTGTCCCTGACGAAGTTACAAATCGCAATTGCATTTCAATGCAATAAGCAAAGTTATTCCTTTGCATTGCCAATTGCCAGCCACTGTAGCAGGAGCAGAAGCTGGAGCAGGATCCTTGAAATTCGGGTTCCCTTACAAGCTGCCCTCCACTTTGTCAGTGTCTCTATCTTCACTCCTCCACTTGTGTATGTGTCTGTGTGTGTTTGTGTGTGTGGGAAGTGGGCAGTGAAAATTGTTTCACATTTGCAGACATAATACAATGCAAGGCTGCATAACTGCCGCAAACTGTTTTCCAAATGAGCCCGAAACACCCATAAAATACCACCCGAAACAGCAGCTATTGCTTTCAACATATAATATTATTCAACATCTTCATATTACAATCCGAAGTTTAGCTTTAACTGCATTTGCTTTAAAAGCGCATTCTTCATAAAATACATAAGACTCTACAGTTGAAGCAAACAATTTTAATTAAACATTCTGTAAGCTTATTAAATTATGTTTAACAAATGAATTCAAGTAGAATATGAACCCAAAGCATTTTCCGCAACGTGTCAAAACGACTATTTTTATATGAAGATAGTTTCTGTATAATTAATAGGAACGAACTCAAAACAATGGGGCAAATTAAAATGTGCAAGAAAACGAAACGAAAGTCACAATCGATACCGAGAACCGAAAACCGAAAACCAACACATTTCAAAAGCGAAATTGGAAATTTGAGCTGAAATCAAATTATGACAGTTGGAAATTGAAGTGACAATGTGGAACGGAAAATCAAATTTGCCAACGCCCCCAAAAATAGGAGTGCAAGCAATAAGCCAAATGTTGCAACAAAATGTTGCACATTCAGTTGGCAATTTGCCATTCATTAATTTGCGTTGCATTGTATTTGTATATGTGTATTTGTGGCAACACCGGGTCGTATGCGTGTTAAAATTTGATCTGAACTCAAGTAAAATGAAGAAAGTCGAGCAGTGCATCATTCTAATGAATTTGCACTTTCATCTACGTCACAAAGGAGTAATTACTTAATGCACGATGAGTTGCAAGGACGGCGATGAGAAGAGGTCGGCCAATGACTGAGCCCAAGGACCGGCCGCAAAATCAAAGCCCAGTTGCATTGGAAGTTGCAGTTGCAGTTGTTCCACAGAAGTGTAAGTGCCACAAATCAAAAGCAAAAGTCAAGCTACGTTGACTGGCAAAGCGGATGAGACTGTTGACTGTTGACTGATAGACAGACAGACAGACAGACAGACAGACAGACAGACAGACAGACAGACAGACAGACAGACAGACAGACAGACAGACAGACAGACAGACAGACAGACAGACAGACAGACAGACAGACAGACAGACAGACAGACAGACAGACGGACGGACAGACAGACAGAGTGACTGAGGACTGAGTGAAGGACGGAAGGATTGGTCGACTGACTGTCCGAATGGCTGACCGGACTGCTCTTCTAGCACTTTTCAAGCACTAAGCACAGAGGCAGCAACACCCAAAGTCAAATGAGTTCAGCGCCCTCTTGCCCAGTCGTAAATACGGGGCCAGGATGTTAACTGAACAAAGACGAGTCAGCAGCTAAAGCGATGACTCTGGATGTGGCAGTGACTGTGGCAGTGACAGTGACAGCGACAGTGGCAACTGACAGTGGCAACGTCACACCATACAGCCACTGTTGCCAATGCGGTCTGTCTACACAGAGAGAAAAAAGCCGCACTAAAATAAATTTTGAATGAACTCGAATTAAGTATTTGCGATACTTGAAATTACGATTTACTGAAAAGAAGTATACAAATTTTAAAATCAAGTACCAACATTCTTGATATAAAATCAAAGAAACTTGAATCAAGTAAAACTCCTAAGTTTCTCGAAATAATAACGAAAATTCTTGATTAGATCGGGACCCAGGCTCGACTCACATATCAAGTTCGTCAAATCTTGAATTGAGCTCATTAATTCTTATATAATATTTGCGTTTGCTTGTCTAGAATTCTCAACTGGTTCTTGTTTTCCTACAGTGAGGAGTGATACTCAAAACTTAAGACTATAACAGAAAAATTTCTTACCTTATGGTTTTGATAATTTAATCAGGTAGCTTAAGGCAGTATCAATAAATCAATTATTCACGATTTTTTTTAAGTCTGCATAATACTTATATCAAATATCACGTTTTAGAATGTTAAGAACTTAGATCAAGTTTGAAAAGTACTTAAATAAGGTGCGATTTAAAGTTATTTTAAGTTAAAAAATATTAAAATACTTAAATTTCGTTCTTAAAATATCTAACTTGAACTGAGATCGAAATCTTTGATTTCGAGAAGTTCGAAAAGTGGCGTTTTAAGTACGAATTACTTGATTTTTTCCCTCGGTGTACTCTCCACACTCCACTCCACACTCTCCACTCTTCACTCTCCACTCTCTGCTAACGAGTGGCGAGTCGAGCAATGATTGTGGTTACTTGTTGGTTTTCATTTCATTTTTCTTGCCACACTTCTTGGACTCCGTTGGTCTTCCCTTCTGCTTGTTAAGCACTTTAAACAATGTGATGCCCTAACGCCCTTTGCTGTATTGTACTATGCTATATATTGTTAAATATAATTTTGCCACTTGTTTAACCAATGACACAGACCCAAGCGTTGCCAGACAGCAAACGCAGCGCATCTGCTTTGACTCCCACTCCGACTCCCACTCCCACTCCGACTCCGATTCCGACTTTGACTTCGACTTCGACTCTTGCTCCGACTCCTTCTACAGTTGCCCAGCCAAAAGCGCAATTTGTCAAATGAATTTCAAGTCATTTCACTAAATTGCTCAAGAAACGTACAACTGGACGGACAACTGGCCAGCTGTATAACTCCGACGGAGCTAGAGAGCTTGACAGCTGAGCGAGCACTTGACACGTCAACTGCTCAAGTGGACACGGACAAAGAGGGACTGCTGAGGGGAAGGTGGGGGATGGTAGGGGGACTCCTGACTGGTGTCGTGTTGCAAATGTTTTAAATGTATTATGCACGGATATTACCTGTGAGGTCTGACAGGTGCGCGTTGATTGCGCCGCAAATTGCTTCTGACTGAAATGCTCCCAAATTGTTGCGCATATCGCGTATACGCCGCGTTCGCCAGCTCCACTGCTCCACTGCTGAACTGCTCGACAGCTCGCCAACTCCAGTGCTTGTTGTTCGCATTGCAATAACGTTAAATTTAATTTTCCAATTAAATGCCAAAAAGTTTGTTTTTTTTTCCTCCTATTTTCGTTGTTTGTTGTTGCTGTGAAAAGTTTTTTGCGTCAAACTGACATCGGGGAATATTACAAAACTCGGCACGCAGCAACTGGAGAGCTGCCGTTGCAGTCGAGATAAAAAACTAAGGCACACCCAGACACACACACACATCCACACACACACATCCACACACACACGAATACACACACACACGCACTGCAATTGGATTTGTTTTGGTATCGGTTGCACAAACATTGCCAACAAAACGCAAGTAAATAAAACAAAACGCAACCGAAAATGTTCAACAAAAATGCAGATAAAATAAAAAGCAACTGAAAATGAATATAGCTAAAACAAAACGTAAATTGCGAATGTCGAACAGCGCGAAAAGTTAACCGAGACCAGAGCAGAGTGTGGGAAAAGGAAATGGAAAAGGAAAGGGGTAAAAAGAGCGGCAAACGGACACAGTGAGTGTTGCCATTTCATTTTGAGTGAAAAGTGAGGGGTGAGGGGTGAGTGGTGAAGGGTGAGGGGTGAGAGGTGAGGGACTCGTCGCAGTTTGATAGCCACAATGAGATAAACATTTTCGATGGCCACCCGATTAATTAACCATCGAGAATCCACTCACAAATTGTTTGACAATCAACCTGAATTGCCAGTTTTTTTAAAACATTGCCAGCATTCAATATAATAGCAATTTAAAAAAGAACTCTCTTTAAACAATCTTTAATGCGTATATAGTATAAAGCATATTTAAATAAACCAATTCAGTTGTCAACTAATCCTTTAATGAGAATGACTTTCACTAAAATTTACAAAAATATTTATTACAATCGGAAATGAGCTAAAGATACTAAAAAGAATATAAATCAAATGACAATTGTAAAAAATTGTTTAGCATAATAATCCATATTTTATTGTTACTTTGTTAGATTTATTAGATCTTTTTAATTCACGTACCAGCATCAATATGAATATAAACAAAACAACTTTTCATGTAACATATATAATTGACATAATTGTTTTTAAATATTATTGTAATTAAGCATACAATAAAAGCCACTTGGTGAAGGCATTGTGCATTTATTATGATGTCCTCAAATATTTATTTATATTGGTTTAAGCAAACATGCTATCAAATCTATGCTGGTATTATAATTGTAACAATATTGTTTTTTCATTACACAAATAAGTGCATTAAATTTCTCATGCTTCTGCTCATATAAAATGATATTATGGATTTATGAAGCTGTCAGTTGCAGTTCATGGAACATGCTTGGATAAGCAATGTGATCTAATTTATGAAATCTCTTGCATTAAACAAATGCTGAGAATATTTTCAAAGTTGATCTAAGCATTTCGGCTCTTGTTATTTGTCTTCCAAGTTCTCGACAGTTTTTCTCGTGAAATTTGTATAAATTTCATTTGACATTTTGCGCTCAACTTTTGCTATAAATTTGAGATATTTTTTTGGCCACGTTAAGGTGCAGGGTGTGTGGTTGTGTCGAGTGTCGAGTGTCGAGTATAGAGTGTAGGGTAGGGTAGGGTATACGGGGGTCACATTAGCCGGCAGCAATTGAAATTAGAGAGTGCGTCCAGGCAGTTAGTCGGTTGGCGCGGACCCTGCAAAAGTTTTCGCAAATAACTTTGACTGCAATGTGGCGGCAAATTGCAAGTCGCGCCAGAAATTAAGCGGCCCGCCGCAGGATTCAGCAATCTCTAACTGCCCGGATGGCCCATTTGTTCCATTTTGCCCGTTCATCCGACTCGCGACCCTTGAGAACATGTCCAACTAAATAAAAGTCAAAGCAAACAATTTTCCATTTTATTTGCTTGCACAACTTGCGGCCACAAATTCGAGTTCGAGATCGGGTGTGTATACACTGATAAAAAAAAGGGTTCTAAAATCAAGATTTTTGTCTCAGAACTAAGATTTTCAGTCTACAAAAAATGCGTCGAGAACATAAAAATCTTAACACATTTTGGATTTAAGTACATCTAAAATAAGACTAAGTTCTTATTTTAAGAATAAATGTTCCTAAAATACTAAAAAAAAAAAATACAAATTATAAAAAAAAAATTTGTATTTTTTTATATTTGTATATATTTTATTTAGTATAGTATATAGTGTATTTATAGCTTCCTAACAATTAAAGATTTTTATTATTATATTAAAAAAAAAAATTTTATGATTTTTTAGATTAATAATCTTGGTTTTAGTAATTTGGTCTTTAAATAATATTATTTTAAAAACCAAATATTTAAGATGTATGTTCTTGATTTTAGAATCTGGTAAATTTTGTTCAGTGTACTTTCTCTCCACCCTCGCCCATTTCCAGTTGAACGGCAACACATTTCAACTCATCACATCGCATCTTATTTCATCTCATTTCGTTTTGGTTCGCTTCGTTTGGCTTTGGCAAGTGTCTCAGCTGTTGTTGTTGCTGCTGCTGCTGCTGCTGCTGCTGCTGCTGCTGCTGCTGCTGCTGCTGCTGCGGCTGCTGGCAAATAATTAATTATGCAGCGCCCAAAACTATGCAACAGTTATCAACCCCACTCTCCCACCCGACTCCCCCCGGCTTAACCACCTGCCAAAAACTTTTGTGTATTACACGCGGCGCGCTCATCAAGCCAAAAGCATTTGACGTTTGCCGGCCAAAAAAGTTAAATGAGTTTTTATGCCAGTGTACCCCACCAGAGTCCACCCCCAACCCCCCCGTTCAGCCAGTCAACCCTTCTCCCAACATCACCCTCACACTTTGTGACCCCGGCCAGCGATTTCAAATTGGAAAAAGACGCGCGTCCGTTCACTGGCAATGACAATACAAAAGTTTGCAGCTCGGCGAAATTGAAATAAATTGCCGGCAATAACAACAAACACAATAAATAACAATGAACGAGTTGGCAGCACCTTTCACTGAAAGCTGGCAACTTTAGTAGGTTTGAAGTCAGAGGTTGTTGTCTTTGGATCCAATAGAAAGTTAGGCAATAGACTGGTGGGGGGGGGGGGGGGGGGGGTGGTGGAAGGTCATTTAAAACTTGATTAAGGCTCTGATGAGGAATGGCGGGTGAGCGGGTGAGAAGAGAGGCGGGGAGAGGAGGTGACTCTTATTGTTGTTGTGGTTGTTGTTGTTGTTATTGCTGTCGAATGGTTAACTTTCGAGGCAAATGAGAATACAGCGAGCTCTCTCATGCATGTGGGCCGTTAAATCGCTTTAATTGCCAATTTCCGGTTAAGTAATTAAAAGCGTTTTGCCCGCTCGACACGGAAATTGGTAAAAGAGCAATTAAATAGCAAACATATTTCGTGTGCTTTCAACCGGCTCACAAAACTCACAAACTAACGAATCACGAATCACGAATCACGAATCACGATTGACGACTCTGTGGAGTGACGAAAATGGAGTCTGGACTCAGATGGATCGAAGTGGAGTGAAGGTTGAGAGATTCGCTAAAATGAATAAATTAATGTTGGCATGAATGATTCCCTGATTGATTGACTGACAACGTACGAGTCAAGTTGAAGCAGTTCAAATTCTCTCTGCTTCAAACAGTTTCTTTCAATTTTTATCAACTTTAATACAATTTTGCAAACAGTTTCAATTATTTGAGAATTATACGTGCACATTCAAACGACATGAGTCAATCGATAAATTGTCGTCTGCATCTTTAAATCGCTGTCACTCTCAGGTTGACTTAAGCTTTTTAACAAAGAGCTTAACTTTTATCCTCAGTGCATCGGAATGCGCTTCAGAAAATGTGAAGCGCTATCAAAAGAACCGAGAATTTGTTATTTTAATGCCTATCTTGGACATTTGTATTCAAAAAAAAAAAGTTCTCTAAATCGACCTATATACTTATCAAACCTAATAGACACTGTAATTCAAAAACCATTTAAAAGTTGCTTGCACTTCAATATTTAAAAAAATCTATTGAAAACGTAATAATAATAACAGAGTTTTTTTTTTAAATTGTTACATCAATTCCTTAAGGCTTATTTGAAATATTTGGTATCTTATTCACATATTATCTTACATAATTTACCAATAATATTCTGAATGAATAAACTTTAATTTTAGACTTATTTTTTCGTTTCTGTGTAGTCGATTCGATTTGGAAAATAGGCCTGTTTCCGATGCTGATAGTTGTAGGTCCATACATTTTCCCGGCATTTTGTTAATTGCGTTTCCTTTTTTGCCCCTCTCCCTCTCTCCCTCTCTCCCTCTGTATCGCATTTGTTAGAGGAGGAGAAAAAGATTCTTAGCTTTTAATTGAGAATATTTTCACGTTTATTCATTCGAATATTTCGGCGCTGCAATAAATACAAAAAATAATTAACTCATTAAATAAGCATTTGGCGTTTGCATTTGCAATTTGCTGGTTTTGCCATTTCGCTGTGTATAGGGAAGGAAATTGAGAAAAGGAGAAGAGGAGAAGGGGAGAAGGGGAGAAGGGGAAAGAGAAGGAGAAAGAGGAGGGCTGTGTCATAAATATTGCTTAATGTTTGGCATCAGCCAAATGGCGTCGTGGCAGGACACTCAGGACATTCACTGGGTACCCAAAAGAGTAGCCAGCACTGGTCAACTGGTCAGCTGGTCAGCTGGTCAGCTGGAAATGGGCAATGGACACCGGGCGCCATTATGTGTTTGTATTTTGACTAATGCACGAGCTTTGGTCGCCCATTGTGGGCGTGGTCGGAGGCAGAGGAGCAGGTCGAAGTGAGCAGGTAATTTTCGTTGGAGCTAGGCCGCAATTAATGTCAAATGCCAAGAGACAGGCATACATACGAGTATGTAGAGTGTGTGTGAGTGTGTGTGTGAGTGTGTGTATGATGTGTGTGTGTGCCACTTTGGTTGTTTGCACAGCCAGCACATGGCCGGACATTATCATTATTGTTCTTAACAACTTACAGCAAATAATAAAAGCATCGTTTATAATATTCACAATCTGTGTGTGTGCGTGTGTGTGTGTGTGCAGATGTGTGTGTCTGCGTGTGTGTCTGCGTGTGTGGTATTTTGTTGTTCACTTAATAATTTAGTTTATTAATTTGCACACGCACAAAAGGCAGAGTCTAAAACTTTGGCCACACTTAAATTTCTTACACTCAATTAACATTTAGAATTATTTATCTAAATTGTCGCATACACACACATACACTCACACACACACACACACAAACGCACACAAACGCACATTCAGGTGTTTCAAAGAAGTCTCTGGCAACATTGGGAGGAAATGTGGAATTTCAGCAACAACAACAACAACAACAACAACAACAAAAACAATGGCCAACAACGACAAATGTTCCAATTGTTGGCATTTGCAATTATTCATACGCCACGTAGACAAATGTGCTGACAGGACACGTAGAGGACTCTTAGTCGTACATAGACTGCATATAGGATAGATATACAGGACATGGCAGGACATTTCAGTTTAGATTTGTTGCCGGCTTGTAATTGTCGCAGATAATTAAGTTGCAAGCACTCGTAACTCAGAAAGGATACCACTTGTTGTGATTGTTTTTGTCCCTCTCCTTTACCAGGTATTCAGCAATTGGAGAGAGAGAACGAGAGGCATATGGCATCAATTAGAGCAACAACAGCTGCCCACTTTTCTTTATGCCCCATTGCACATTGTCCGCCTAATTATCTGGTGTTTATTGTTATTGTTTCTTAGCAGTTGATGGAAGGAACTTAATCTATTTATTCTTATTTAACTAATAATTCTTTAATCAAGTTACATCAGATATTAAATTTTAAATTAGTAAAAAGTTAAGATTATAAACGCATATGATATTATTTTCAGTATATTTCTATTTTTTTGTTTTGCCTGATCTATTATAGTTTCTCTTTTCTAAGCCGTTAGTAATCTTTTATCGAAATAAGGGAAAAAAAAACTTTTGTTGGCCAAGTCAAGTGAAATACTGAGCACAAACGAAGTGAAATTTTTCTTAGACTTTTGTCAAAGTTTCGTATATTTAAGAGCAGCATTTTCCTGTGACTTTTGCTCGTCATTTGTCGTTGTTGTTTAGAGAGAGGCTAGAGAACCCTGTCCTTCTGGTCCTACTCTGAATCGTCCTAATGCTGCTCCTACTTCATCTTCCGATTTGCTGTTGTTGCCTCATTATGGCCATCAAAAGTGAGGGAAACGGCAAAAAGATTATAAACAAAGTGCTCAGTTTTTGAGTCTTTGTAAAATATTAAAACACATAATTTACAAGCAAAACCAGAAGCTGAAAACTCTTTGAAAGGACAACAATGCTGGAGACAATGCCAGGAGTCGAGGTCCTGTCCAGGCAACACACAACAACGGCAGGATTAAAACGAACTGCAACTGCAACTGCAACCAACAATAACAAAGCCAACACAATTTGTTGCAATTGCAAAAGAAGTTCAGCTGAAGTTGGCAGCGAACAAAAAATGGCTTAAATGTAAGGTTAGAGAGAGAGAGAGAGAGAGAGAGAGCAGAGGGAGACAGAATGAAGTGACAGTGACTGTTGGAACACTTTAATGTTCATACATTCAGATCCCACACACAGTACATTACAAGAAAACTAAATTTTATTTTGTTATTAGGTTAATACTATGATTATGGTTTTAAAATAAAAAGAATGGGATAATTTTATTTCACCAACTTTATGCAAAAATCCATAAGTAGACACATACTATAATAATAATAAATTGGCTCATTTACTCGAAATGTTAAATATTTTGTATTGTGCTTTGGGTTTTGTTTATTCGGGTTTTGAGCTTAGCCAAGAAAACGTTGTGCAAAGTTTTCGTTCGTGTCCTGCGGACGCAAGAAGTGCCATAAAAACTTCAACACTGCCAAGAGTGATAAATAAAACTATAAATAATTATGAAAAACAATTACGAGCAAGAAAATGAGAGAAAATAATAAAAAATAAAAATGAGAGAATGGAATGGAAAGGAAATGAAAGCAAACTTTGAGCTGTGACAGGGATCAGGATGAGAGCCTGTTAATTAAATGGTCGACACACACATACACACACACACACACACACACACACACACACACACACAAAGGCTGTGCATTATTAACAAGGCTCTAAAACGGGCATATAAACATGTTAGCACCTCTATGAGAAGCACTCGACCCCGTGACCCGCCTCAGTCCTCTCCTCTGTCGACCATCTCATTGACTCACAAATTTTGTTGAGTTCTCTTTCGTGCATGTATCATAAAATTATATGGGTTCTGGCACTTGAGGAATGCGCAGGCAGCAATGGGAAATGGGAAATGGGAAATGGGAAATGGAAAATGCGAATGCGAATGCGAATGCGGATGGGAAGTGGTCGTTAGTGGGCAGACTGTGTAAACGAGTTAATCGCGAGGGCCGAAGGACATACGCAGGGGACGCAGGGGATGCAAGGGACGGAAAGGACGCAGGTCGCAGGACACAGGAACGGTGCTAATTGCGGCAACCTGACAAATGTCGCACCTCTCAGCGCGGTGCAAACAGCAAATGGGATGCGGTAAACGTGGCAAGGACAACAACAGCAATGCCAAATGGCAAATAAACATTACACTAAAGATACAACAAGGACAGCAACAACAACAACAACAGCATAACATCAAAGGGTCGCCCACGGAGCCAGCATCCTTTTTTCCTGCCCTTGTTGTTGTTTCACGTTGTCGGCCAATTGGGCCAACAGGACATCGGCCACACAATAAAAGCGCAACACGTAATTGTTGTTGCTCTTCTTCTTTTATTTTTTTTTTGCTGCTGTCTAATTGCGTCTAACGACGCCGACCAACTGAAAAGCAGCCTCAACGCAAGGATAATAAAAAATAAAAGGAGCAAAAGAAGGACCAGAAAAACAATAGCAATAAAAGCAATCAGGCGAAAGGGCAAAGCCAACAACAAATCAATTCGAAATCGAAATCGAAATCGAACTCGAAAAAAAAAGGGGAGAAGTGTTCAATGTGTATCCTCTGGGACTGAGTTCTGATCACAGTCTGAGGCTTAAGGATCAAGAGCAAGATTGTCGACAGTATGTAAAGTAAACAGGATAACAGAGGGTAGGCGGACAGTCTCTCAGAAAGAAATCAACAAAAAATACCAATACATCTTCACAAAAAAAAAAAAAAATTCATTTTCTATATATATGCTCTGATTGCAGACTAAAAAATTTGAATACCATGAGCAATCAATAAAGTTAAACCCAAGAGAGGATTCTTATCATTGGGAAGCATGCAGATTGACTTTAATAACTGCAGGACTCGCATTCAAATTCACAGCAAGGCTAATGGAGAAACTGCTGTCCTGTCGGAAATTGGAAGCCAGCAAAGTGTTTGTTTGTATTCTGGCCAAGTCAAGGGACATCAAACTTGGCCAAAAGGCTTTAAAGAGTTACCACCGCTGTCGCTGTCGATGTGGATGTCGTTGTCGTTGTCGTTGCCTGCTGTCAGTTTGAAGTGCTGGGCAAACAAGGACATCGCGATGTAATCAAAGCAAAACAGGATCAAAAATGAAAGAGAGAAACTTGGCTGTAATGTTTGCCTTGCTGTTCGCAGTGTTGTGTGTCTATTGGCCATTGGCACTGAGAGATAGAGAGATAGAGAGAAAGAGAGTGAGAGACAGAAAGAGAGGGAGGGGGGGGGGGGGGGGGCAGGACATTGAGAGGACATGACATGACAGGTTAGACTGTTAGACATTGAACTCATGGTCGTAGTCGCATTCCTCGCTGTTATCCTTGCTGCGACTCCTCAGCAAACGCAGTCGTCGATCCGGCAGTGGCAATGGAAGCAGCACATGTCCAGAATGACGTGGCAAGAACTGCAGCTCCACCTCCGCTTGCGTTTCCGCTTCCGCTTCCGCGTCCGCTTGCACGTCCGCTTCCGCTTCCGACTTCCTCTTCGTCTTCGTCTTCGCCTCCAGCAGCCACTGTCGATGACGCTGACGCTGACGCTGATCACGCTCCTCATTCCAATGCACACAACGTGGCAACTTTGAGTTGCACCTGGACGTGGCATCTTTGAGGGGCAGGCGCAGATCGGGCAGACTGCGATGATTGCTGAGGCCACTGCTCGAAGGAAAGTCCGGAATCACGGTGTCCACTGCGACAGGTGTTTCCATATTTGCCACATTTGGTGGCACGTTGCTTTGAGTTGGAGGCGTGAAGACCTCCATGAAGCTGGGCAGCGTCGGTGTGGAGGAACGTGGCTGCTTGAGCTTGTGCAACGTGATGCAGAAGTCCTGAAAGCCATGCACCGTGTGATAATTGTTGCTGTTGTTGTCGTCCTTCTCCTGACCTTCGACCTGGCCGGCACCTGCCTCCTGCTGCAAGCGAGTCCGAGCTGTACCTGGTGACCAGGTGTGCTGATATTGTGGCGCCTCGAGGTCCACCTGCCGCCGCTCGTTCGTGTCCAGGCGATCGATGGCGCTGTGCAGCTCGGGATCATTGAGCGCCACTTCGCGAGCGAGTCGGACGTCGTGGCGCCAAAACTGTTGATCCCGCTGCACCGCCGGGGCCACCTCCTTAATGCGCAGCACCACCACGCCCATCAGCCACACACAGACCACATTGACGAGGGTCAATGCCATGCTGACCGTGGCACAGACAAACAGTTCAATGTGCAACTGTTGCGAGTAATCCTGATGCCTCGAGAGACTCTGCAGCAGCTGGGCATCCACTTGGCAGAGCTGCGAGCACAAGGCGATTGCCCAGAGCAGGCCGGCATTCACCGCCGGCGGCAGCAGGGAGGCGGAGATGGCCACGCCCACCAGCGAGCCCGTGTTACCGCCCAGCACACCGATGGCCGCCGCTGCTCCCGAGGCCAGAGCGGTGCAGAGGCCGATGGCCAGCGAATGGGTGTCGCAGCGTGACACGATCTCCTCCGTGAAGCCGGCGGAGAGCACAAAGAATCGACCCAGGCCAAGGAGGCAAATCGCAGCGCCAAAGATGAAGCCCGTGACCACGGAAATGGCAATGCCAATCAGTTCGTTCCGTATGCCGAGCCAACGCAGTCCTCGGTCACCGATCACGGAGCCAAAGATGGCGGCAATGATGGGTCCCATGAGTGGCGAGATGAGCATGCTGCTCGAGAGGAAGAGAAAGCTGTTCTCCACCAGGCCGACGCAGGAGAGCAAGGCGGCAGCCATCAGCAGCACCACAAAGTCAAAGTTGATGGTGGCATCGCGACGCACCACACGCACCACTTGATTCACATTGAGGCGACAACGCACTGAGTCCATGAAACTCTGCCAACCCAATCGCTGTCCCTCCGGCTGATCGGATGCAGTTGCTCCAGCTGCTCCGGCTGCTGTACGTGCTCCCACTCCTACTCCTGCTCCTGCTCCTGCCCTTGACCTCGAGCCTGCGCCACCTGTCGACGGGCAGCTGAACTTGACGCGTGTCTCGAGGCAATTGATGGCGGTCACATGGGTGCCAGGTCGCTCGCCAATTCCCCAATCCTGCAAGGTGCAAAGCAACCTCTCGTACCGCTCATCTTGCAACAGATCGAAGCGTGCTTGCAACTGTCCACCTGCCACATCGTGGGACCAGAACACATGCTCCAATCGCAGCTGCAACGCTATACAGCGCAACACCTGCTCCAAAGGTGCATTCTCCTTCAACTCCGGCAGCTGCAAGGCTCGGCTGTAATGATGCGACCCTTTCGAGTGTCCAGATGCCACTGATGCCACGGATGCCACGGATGATTCCTGCTCCCAGTTGCCGCATCTCGAACAGTTGTAAACATACTGGGAGTCACATCGAAAGCGCTTCAGACGCTTCTCCTCCTGCTCCGTCGGCACCGTGACCATAACACAAACACCGGCATTCATTGTATATCCACCTAATGATAATCTCGATGACAATGACAATGACAATGACAATGACAATGACAATGTCAATACAAATATTCACTTGAAATTTGTACAATGGCCGAAAGTGAGAGAGAAACAGTTCCTTCAATGGATATCCCAGAGGCGCAGGATAACGATTACTGTCACTTGTATAATACATTTAGAATTTCGACATTTATAATCCCAACAGACATATTCAGAGAAAACCCACTTTGTTCAACTTTCATTTTCGTTATAGTTTCATCATATTCACTTTCCTGCAATGAGGAAGGATACTAAACACATTTATTACCGAAGTTTCGGCTGAAATGAACAGAAATCTCGGTATGACACTTATAAGACTCTCTTAACAGCCCAATTTCACTCAATAACTATGTACAGAATTGTTCAGAGTCTCACATAATATGTTACATATTGTGTATAACGCCTTTCAGGATACTTTTCCATAAGGACATCAAGTACTGGCAGAGCAACTTAACTGTCTATTAAGGAATTACAGAATTTAAATCAAGGCTGCCAACCACCAAAATTTTGGTAAAGGTTCGATTCGATGGTTCGAACCCTAGAGCAAGAATTAGGTTTGGGTCGCAAACCGGTTTATATACCTTCTAAACCCAAGGTTTGGGTTCGAACTTGAGGTGCAAAAACATCGACCTGTTATATAATTATTAACATACACATACAGTGTTTGCAAAACACACATTTGATGACTCTGTGATTTTAAAAATATCAGTGAATTGGATTTAGAGATTTCTAAATTCGATGTTCTGAGTATCGATCGGTAGAACCTGCCTCTAGCATCAAAGTAGTTAAATAAAAAAGTAGTGGAATAAAGTTAAGTCTCTGCAGTCAAGTGTTAACAATTCAAAGTGTCAGTTAAATAAGTGCATCAGATTATTTAAGTTCAAACAACAATTGCTGTCTCAAATCAAAATGGGAATCGCGCATGTTTCCTTACGGCATTTTGATAGGATTGCATGATGCTCCACTCGCTCCACTTACTCCTCTCCTTCTCCCCGTCCTGTTTCAGTTCACATCCGCTGCAGTTGCAACTGAGGTGTTGTTTTTGTTGCAAACGTGGCATGCCGCGTGTCCTGTTGCCGCATAATCGACAGAGCAACGGCAAAACAAAACTATAGTGAAGAAAGCAGCAGGCAAAATGTCAACAAACTGCAACAGCCATGAAATATTATGAGGCCGCTTGGCAGACGGCTGCGGTTTGGCAGTAATAACAAACAGCAGAAAGTCGTCGACGAGATGGTGGGGAGAGAGAGGAAAATGGGGAGAGGGGGATAGGGGGAGGGAGCAGCAGCAAAACTGGCAACGAGCACAGAAAACGCGTGAAAATGCAAACAAAATTGCACAAAAAACGCACGCAAAACGAGCAGCAGTTGCAACAACAACAACAACAACAACAACAACAACTACAACAGCAACAACAGCAGCTCAATGCAACCATTGTTCTGTAAACACACACTCACACACACATATGTGCAGCATTTTTTTCCTGCAGCATTCCTCGGTGTCCATTATCCAACAGCATTTTTTTCCATCTGCCATTTTGCAGTTCTCCTTGTCTATGTGGGCGTGTATCTGTGTGTGAATAGTGTGCCTGTGTGTGCCAGAGATGCGCCGCATTGACTACACATGTCTATAAGACATATCTCCATATAAATCGTTAAAATCCAATTTCAAATCTCTATGTATTTAAAAAAAATTATTAAAAAAAATTATTATATTTTTATATTTACTTCTTACTCAAAATAATTTAAAAAAAAATGTTTACTTAGTAATTTAAAATGATTTCTCTTTAATCCTACACTTGAAATCAGAAAAAAAAACAGTCAATTTCAGCAAGTAAACTCTACAAAAATCTCTATAGCAGCATTAGCCATTGACATAAGTTACTTGTGTTCAGCGTCTAGACTCGAAGCAGCGCATTTGCTGTGTGTGAACAAATTAAGCAAGTCTATAACGAACTGTAAAGGAATCCATAGAACTAATAAGTGTTGAAATTAAAACAAATTGACCGATTCATAAGTTTGTCAGGATTTGAAATACTTAAAGCCAGAAGATCAGAATAAATTCAGTTACCTCACGAGAGACACGAGAGTGTCGACAATCAAAAATGACAATGTCGTTGCCCAACACTGGTGTGTGCTTTGCCGAGATCAAGCGTCAAAATTACATTGTTGGCATACGCTGTGCAACTTTTTTCGCCATTCGGCGTTGGCCAACATTTTATTTTGCGCCTTCTGCGGTGCCCTCTGCCCTCTGCCCTCCGACCTCCGACCCTCGACCTCCGACCTGCGGCCCCGCGTCCAACGGTGGCACGCCTTGCGTTTCCTGTTTTCTGCAAATCCATAGCAACATTTACCATTGCAAAAGCAACTCTTGTTATTGCGGCTCCTGTTGCTGGTTTGGTCACCTCGAAATCCTTGCCAGCCATCCAACTGGCCGGGCAACCAACCGACCAACCGACCAACCAACCGGCCAGGCCATTGTCTGGTCTGCTTCAGTTGCTCGTTTTTCGGCTGTCCGCAAAATGTGGGCGACAAGGCAAAAAAAGAGAGCAGCTAGGAAATGGCTAGATAACCGAAGCTTGAATACCGTAACACTCAGACTTAACTGAATATGGTAGTATAGTAGACTACACAGCGATTACTATTAAAGAATCCTCTATACCTACGTATACAGGCCTGTTCCGGTTTTCACAACCGATTTTATCGGATTTCAAAAATTATAATTTTTTATATTGCATTAGGGCTAAACATTTTAAAATTATATTTTATCACTTTATTGTGCTAATATTCACCAACTGAAAGTGAATTCAATTCGCTAAATATTTCCAGATTGGTATAAGAATAGGCTAAAGATTTTCACTTCCGACAAATCTTGCCGAAAGTGAAAACCGGAACAGGCCTGATAATAAATACCTTGCTGCATTTATTTCGGATTATATTTTAATCGAACGCAAAAATGTCTCGTTCAATAGACATATTACCCCAACTGCTTATTGTTTTTCCTATATCTAATATATATATATCTAATTGTATATATAACCTTTAAGATATATCTTATATTTTAAAAGATATTAACCTTTTATTACTTGACATTTCAGATAGAGAAGTATTAAGGTAATCTTTTTTCTGTTGTAATTTGTCCATGCGTTGATCAGATAGTTTATCTATCAAATAGTCTAGAATGTATTCTTTAAGTATCCTTTTATACAGACAACATATCTTTCAAAAAGTTGTTAATTTGTCAAATATTTCAAGATATATCTAAAGCGCCTTAAATAGTTCATTATTCAAATCCTTAATACTTCCGCTGAACCTTCTTACATATAGATCGCACATTAGATAGTCTGCAAGATATAGAAAGCATAGATCCATAATATATTCTCATACCCCCTGTAGAAACTGATGCATCGCACAGCCTAAATGTCCTGTTGTTAGGGTATAAAACGCCATCAAAAAGAGAGCACGCAAAATGGGATAAAGAACAGTATGCAATGTGGCTCACTGGACCTCTGGACATCTGGACCCTGCAGTGATGCGAAGGACATGGAGGATACGGAGGACGCAGGATGCACTGAGCAGCGTTGATTGTTGCAATTTCTCGTTAAATTGAATTCAGTCGTTCAATGCGAGCCCAGAGCTGAGTACTGAGTGTTGAGTGTTGAGAGTGGATGGATGTAAAAGGGAGACAGGGAGAGAGAGAGAGAGAGAGAGAGAGAGAGAGAGAGAGGGAGGGAGAGTGAGAGAGAGAACTACAAGCTGTACTGCTTATTTATGACAAGTGGCGGAACATGAAGAGTCGAAATGAGGAGGAACAGACAACAGACAACAGACAACAGACAATGGCCAATGGCCAATGACAACGACAATGCCAATGACAACGCCGATGACAATGACAATGACAATGACAATGAATACAGCGCATTATAAGATTGCAATTGCGATTGTGATTGCGATTGCGGGTTTGGTTTTTAAATTACACAAAACACATGGCCAACAGCTCATTGGCCAACTGATTGGTTCTAAGTCCTGCCGTTAAGACGTTTATGGTTTAGAAATTGATGACCTCTTGCCATTAACACAGAGAACTGCGATTCAATTATGTTACAGGGATGTAAAAAATAGGACAGAACAAATGACAAATGTATTGACTGATTAAAAGAAAATATTGTTGATATATTGAAAAGCCAGAGGTAAACAGAGCAGCAATTAACTTGAAAATAATTGATTATTTTAAGACTCTTGTTACTTATTAACTCAATACTACTTACAATTTTCCCCAAAAATTTTAAATAAAAAATAGATTTTATGTCCTGTTTGATGTGTTATTGAATGTACCTTTTTTTATTAATATATTATTAACTTTTAATATAAACTTCAACTTTCAATTATGTACATTTCATATATCTAGAATTTAAAATATATATTTTAATAAACTTTAAATGTCTATAATAGTTTTGATATTTAATTGACTGACAGTTGTAGCTTAAATGATGCAACATTTTAGATTCAACAAATGCAAAATTAACTGAGCAACAGCAAAACATAAAAGCGGGGACAGACAGAGGGGTGGATAGAGGTCGGGGGTGAGAGGGTGAGAGGGTGTGGTGTAGAAAGCGACGGCTCGTAAATAACTAAAATGGCAACCACACAGCCACAGGAAAAGGCAGCCAAATGCAAAATTATGCGCCACATTTAAATGTAATTTGCATTTATTGCCATTAATTGAGTTGCACAACTCTGTAGCTATATTTGTGAGTGTGTGTGTGTGTGTGTGTGTGTGTGTGTGTGTGTGTGTGTGTGTGTATATGAGTGTGTAAATACAGCCGAATGAATGGCATCAAATGAGCATTTAAGCCTTTTCATTCAGCAGCTACAACAACAGCAACAACCACAACAACAGCAAACAGTCCTTTTTGGCATATGGTTAACTAATGAACCAAGTGCTGACTAAATCCGCTTCAGATAGGCTTATAAGATAGCTGCTTATAGCTACAGATACAGATATAGATACAGCTACAGCTAGAGCAACAAATGCAGATATAGATACATTAGATAAATTGCAATAGCAACAACAAAGACAACATTAACAGGAGCAAAAAAGAATTCTCCTTTAAGCATCAAATCCCAACAATTCCAATTACTTAACACGAATGTTTGAGTAAGTGGCCAAGTTTGAGGCACAACTCGGTTTGTGGCATGAAGTGCTCGTAATGAAAGTGCCAAATAAATAAGGTGTAAACACGCCTGACTGCCTGTGTGTGTCTGCATGTGTGTGTGTGTATATACCTGCCTGCAGATTGTTTGGTTGCTTAAATGCCAACAAAATCGCAATCGCCTGACGTTATCCTTATCATTGTTATACTTAAGTTAACAACAGCTTAAACAACATCCAACGCACACACGTATGCACACTAATCAAGCACACACACACACACACACACACAA
>OX596006.1:37737420-37971891 GCA_951394115.2 Drosophila phalerata
AGTGCGTCGTTTTATCGTCCTGAATTCAATGTGCATTTGAGCTTAATAGTTAAATAAACAGCATTTTCCTTCTGGCAACACCAACACCAAGAACACCAACAACACCAACAACACCAACAACAATTGCAAAGTTGCCAATTCGCCAAGCGATTCAACTGCACAAAACATTTCCCATGTAATTGAAATATTTTATTTATTTCGCCTGTTCGATTTTAGAGAGAAGAGAGCAAATGAAACTCGAGTTTTCAATTTTAATTTGGATTTTTTGCGTATGGTTGATTTAAGTTTGCAATGTTGAAGTGTTCAATTTATATATATATAAATATATATAAATTGATCAGCCTGAAAGTATGCAGCAAATAGTTGCAGTATACTGCAACCTGCCGCTAGATGGCGCCAATACATGCAAAATGCCGCATTATCAGTACAAGTTGAGGTATTTGGGCAAATGCCTGTAATTTTTACATACATATGTTGGTATTTGCATTCACATTCAAACTTGCACTCACATGCACACACACAGTCACACTCACACAATCTCAGGTGCTGCAATCAGCGCTTAATGCAGATCGTTAGGCAAACACGTATTTCAGAATTTTAGCCAATTTTTCTGACTATCCTCTTGCTTTCTCCCATTTCTCCCTTTTCTCACGCGCTCTTTAACTTTCTCGCTCGTTTTTCGTTATGTATTTTATTCGCCATGTTAACATGCCGTCTGCATATGTTTACCAAACAAAATTCTAGCGAAAAAAAAAAAAATGGTTAAATTTTCCTAATGGCATTTGCTACACGATGCAAACATAGAAACGCACACCAGCAACATCGACAACACCAGCAACATCGACAACACCAGCAACATCGACACCTGTGTGTGCATTCTCATGAACGCCAGTTTCCTGTCGCTGATTTTGTTTCCATCGCTGTTGATAACTCGAATGCTCGTCCTTCTTCTGCCAGCTGTCGTTCACATCCACATCCGCATCCACATTCGCATCCACATCCGCATCCACATTCGCATCCACATTCGTATTCGCATTCACATTCACATTCGCCTTCGCATTCACAGTTTTGTTTGCATTTGACAAACTCAGCTGTTCTTCTGCGTAATTCCCCGACATATTTTTTTTTTTTTGGACAACAGAAAATTTGAATCGGTTTTTGGCTTGGCATTGTCTCAATTGAGGCTCACCTTGGTTCAGATCCAGACTCAATTCTTCATGCAGTCGAGCAATATAAAAACTAAACTGACAAATATACTTGACCTCAAGTCATAGTGGCTACGCCCATCCCCTTCCCCTCCTGCCTCATCCTCTGTTTTAGCCCATGTCTTGTGCGTATTCATTAGAGTTGAATGAGATTTTGCTACTATTTGTCCAAGTGTTCATGGGCAAGTTTCTGTCCGTGCTTCCGTCTGTTTGTCTGTCCCACTTAATCCCGCATAATCGCACCAATTCATAGTTGGAAAACTTACCACAAAGCCTCAACACAAACGACAATTTCTCATTCTCTGAGTCTGTAGACTCTATGAAGCGACTTTTGGAGCAGAGGGGGGAACGTGAGGAGACTGAAAGGCTGAAAGTCCTTAGCCGCAAACTGCGGTCAGCTATTAAATCATGAAAATGAAAGCACTCGAGAATTTCAGAAAATCTGGACCTGGACTCGAAGTTCTTTCGACTCCACAGACTTCGTTTTCAGTGTTTAAATAAAAACCGCATTTTGCATTTTGCATTTTTGTAATTCGTTTTTCGTATTTCATCTTAACTTTGGTCCTGGTTAACTTTCAATTTGAACTTTAAACTCAATCATCATCTCTTTTTGTCTTTCTGTTAATCTTCGATTTCATATGGATCAGCTTCAGATTCCATTTAATTTAAGTGTTATATTAAATGCTTGTATTTGTTTTGTTTTTCATATTTATGATTGTTTTTTTTTTTGTTCTATTTCTCGTTTGTTTAAGACACCAACAGAAAAAAAATATATATTGAGATTTATAACTATATACATGCATTACAATTAGTTTACAATAATATTTGTTATTTTTAGATAGCATAAATATTACGCTTAATAATAGTTGTGTTTATTATTTATACTCGTATATCTTTGAAAATGTTTCTTGAGCAGCAAAGCAGCTCTTCTCTTCTCTTTCTTTTCTTCGTTTAAAAGATCAATATTCATGGCCTTTCACATTTGATATATATACACAGAGACAATTACAACGATGCTTTACATTAAAAAAAAAATATAGAATATAATATTAGGTGTATTACATAGAAAATAGTTGGGAATATTAAACACATTTTGCAAAAGGATTTATGATACAGTTTCTATCGTAATAATTAATATTGTTAATAATTTGTATGTATATGTGTGTGTGTGTGTGTGTGTGTGTGTACTAAAAACTAGTTATAACTTTAGATAATCACAATTAAATATTGCTAAGGTATGCAACAGCAACAGCAGCAGCAGCAGCAACAGTTGGCATGTTGCTGGCGTGCTCGTGCCCCACATGAGCCCATAAATAAAACTATTGTACTTGTAAAAAGCGCAAAAAAAAACTATTAAAATTAAATCAACAACTTAAAAGATGCAGCAATTTGAATAACATGACGAAAAAAAAATTAATTTATAATTATAATAATAATAATAATTGTTGAAACGCAATTGTTGACAGAATATTGACGGAAAAAAAAAACATTTTTACATACAGAATTACACAGATAATATTTAATAATTTAATTAAATAATTATATCATAAGTTTGAGTAGTGGGTGGGGTTGGGGGGTGGGGGGTGGTGGTTGGTGAAACAGTTTGACGCCATTTGCAACTGATTAAAACAGACTTCAACATTGAATTGAAACGTTGTTGCCGTCGGCATCGATACGGCCTGCGACTTGTGGCATGTGGCATGTGGCATGTGGCATGTGGCATGTGGCATATGTGGCACGTGGCACGACAGCAATCCCTTCTGCCCATTCTGCCCCATGTGCCTGATCAACTCCAACGACTCTCGACATGGGCGAGAGCTGCTAAGAGATTGCCTTAGAAATGCATAGAATTTGCTGCAATGTCAACATTTAGCGACGCGACGGCAATGTTGTTGCTGTTACTGTTGATGTTGCTGATGTGTTGCCAGCACGAAATGTCCTGAAGAAGCGCAACAACAACGAACGATCCTCGCCATTCTCATCCACTTGGCGATCCAAACGCAGGCCAAGATTTGGTAGCCACCAAAATGGAGTATAACCATCATCAGTGTTGCTGCTGCTGTTGGTTGTTTGAGTTGTTGTTGTTGTTGCTGCAGGTGTTGTTGCTGTGGCTGTGACTGTTGATATTGCTGTTGTTGTTGGATATTCAACTATACTATCCATACGAGTTATTTTACTATTTCTATTGCTACGATTTGTATTAATACTTAAATGTGTTGCTGTTGTTGCTGTTGCTGCTGTTGAGCTATCTGCAATATTGCTTATATCTGTTGCTACTGTTATTGTATCTGTTGTTGTTGTGGTTTCCTCTGCTGCTGTTGTTGCTGCTGTGCTTGTTGCTGCTGTGCTGTAGCTTAGCATTGGCATCAACTTTGACCAAAATGTAGTGCTTTCTGTTGCTGCTGTTGTCGCTGTTGTCGCTGTTGTTGCTGTGCTTGTTGCTTCTGAGCTGCTTTCCACAATTGTTGTTGGTGCTGTTGCTGTTGTTGTTATTATAATTGCATTTGTTGCTGTACTGCTGCTGGTGTTGTTCAACTGTTGCTGTTGCTGCTGTTGTTGTCGCTGCTGCGATAATCGCCATTTGCCCTTAACCAGCTCGTTTATAATGCGCAATTCTTGTTCGAAATTCATTTCACTTGCCGCCTTCTCACTGTCGCCCTGTCCACCAATTGTATTTGTCATTAAATTGTCACTGGATGCCATATAGTTCAGCACATCCAAGTCACCGTCCACATTGCTGCTGGCAGTTGCTGCTGTTGTACTCGTACTTGTACTTGTTGTGCTGCTGCTGCTGCTGCTGCTGATGCTGCCGCCAGCAATATTGCTGCCAGAATTCTGATAATAAAACCGGTCATCATCTCTCGCATTGCCATTGGCATCTTGATGTATAGCAGCAACTTCGGTTTCAACAGCAGCAGCAGCAGCGGCAGCAACAGTTGCTGCTTTTGTTGTACTTGTTGTTGTCACTACTGCTGCTGCTGGTGTGGAGGATGCTGTTGTTGTTGATGATGATTCTGCTATTGTTGTTGTCATAGTTGTTGCTGTTTCGGTTTCTGTTACTGCTGTTGTTGTGGCGACAGTGGAACTCTGCTGAACCGGTTGCACTTTCGATTTTTTCAAGACAACTCGATTTTCGTCTCGTTTATCTAGCTCTTTCTCTTCCTTTTTCTCATCTTCTTGTTTTCCTGCTCCTACTTTTGTTTCTGTTGTCGTTGTTGTCGCTGTTGTCGCTGTTGTCGCTGTCGTTGTTGTGGGTGTAGCATCGCCTGTTGGTGCCATATCCGTGGCTGCCGTCTCATCGCCATCGTCCAGGTCGGCGCTGAGCAGCGGCGAGACACGACGATGACTGAACGGCGGCAACAGTTCCAAGCTGCTGCCATAGGCCGGCAACAATGTGTCGACCTTGAGCAATTGCGCCAAGGCTTGCGCCGACGTCTCTGCCTCCACCCCTGTCTCTGTCTCTTTCTCCGCCTCTGTCTCCGTTTCCTTCTCGGCAAACTCAACAACATCCGCATTCACATTCGTTGTTGCTGTTGCATTCAAATTGTGATTCAGATTCACATTTGCCTGGCTGGAACTCGTCACCAGTTGCACCGAGGACTCTGCATTTAAAGGCAAACCCGCGGACAACACAATCGCCTCAATGTTGCCAATGTGGCCAAAGGCGTCACTGTTGCTGCTGGGAATGCTGAGAGAGGTTGTACTCGGCAATGCATAGCTGGCATCCGCCTGTAGATCATCAAATTGCCCAGCGATGCGATTATCCGGCTGTCTCTGACTCTGACTCTGACTCTGACTCTGTGTCTTGAGGCCATCTCCACGCATTGTTGCTATTGTTGGCATGGGCGTGATTGCTGTTGCTGTTGCTGTTGCCGTTGCCGTTGCCGTTGCAACTGTTGTTGTCGCGACTGTTACTGTTGCATTCGGTGCTGGCTCAGGCTGCAACGAAGTCTCGATTGCCGTGGGATACTTGTTCTCGAATATGTTAAACTTCAAGGGAGCATCCTCGCTGGGCAAGGCCTGATCCTCGGCTGTGCCTGGAGGACTCGGCAACGTGGGCAGCTGTCCCGTTTGCATCAGTGGCACAAGCGGCACATTGAAGATCAGTTCACCGCTGTCGTCGTCGCCGTCGTCGTCGTCGTCGTCGCTGTCGCTGTAGTCATAGTCCGTGTTGCCAGTTGGACCGCCATTGCCGGCATCGCCCGCGCCAATCAGTTCGAGCAACTCCTGCTTCACCAGATCGGTGGGATCGATGTTAATCTGTGGTATGCAACGCTCCCCGTACTGCTTGTGACCGGGCGGACAATGGCGGAAGGGCAGCGTGAATATCGACTTGGCCGTCACCTTCTTCTCCTTCTCCAAGGTTCGCTGGTCGGGCGACAATCGTTGCCACTCCTCCCAGGCCAACAGTTGGGCATTTCCCTCGATGGGTCTCGATGTGATTGGCAGCGCCTCAACGCCGCTTCCCTTCAGACTGCTGTGCGTCAGCTGCAGCGCCGTCAGCGCCAGCAATGCGTGCAACAGCAACATTGTTGCAGTTGTCGTTGCCATGGCGGCAATCCTTCAGCTGCAGCGTAGCCAATCCTCCTTCGCTTACTTTACTGCAACTCTCGGTCGCTGCAATCAGAGATGGAAATAAAATGCATAGGATTACTATGATGACTCTGAAATATGGCCAGGTATAAGCTACTCCCTTTTATCCCCCTTCCTTTTGTGTGTTCTTGCCCCCCCATGTTGCAACTTAACGTTCTCTTTTGTGGCATGTGGAACAATACCGGTTATTATTTGTGTTTGTGCCCCTGCCACACACAGAGCGTGCCACAGTGGCACACATAAAGCAGCATTTGTCAACGTTCAACACTTATCTCTTTCTCTTTCTCACTCTTTCTTTTTCTACATATATCATTCTCTGTCTATCTCTCATCTAAGTTAGAAATCAATGAATTATTACGCGAGATTTTCAGTGAATTACGTTTACTGAGAACTTAACTACAGTTGAAACTCGCTACAATGAACGACTATTTAGTTTTTAAAACTCATATTGTATCTATCATTTCTTTACTAGAAATTCGGAATGGCTTTTAAGTGGAAATTTAAGTGAATTTCCAACAGACACAATTTTTCTAAAAGTTTATCAATATTTTGAAAGCAAATCACAACTATGAAATTTAATGTATTATTTTTCTGTCAAACTTATGTACGATAAAGCTCTGCATATTTTAAAAACATTTCAAATCACAGTTTTTTATGACTTTAAAGTCCATGTTATATTAAAGCTTTAGCCATAAAAAATTGTATCGACAGTTGCCTTTGTCCAAAAAAAATACAAAAAATAATCCAAAATATTGTTTTATAAAATGATTCACGTTTATTAAAAAAAAAAATAACTTTGCGAGTAACAAAATAATTGCAATATAATTATAATGAAATGTGTCGTCGAACTGTATATTTTATTTTTTAAATTATATCTTAAAACTTCCCATATTTTGTTTAATTTTTGTTTGTCTGAACTTATGCCTATTTGTACCACTGTGCGCTGGCGTTGGCGGCAGTTCTTGTTGTAGTTGTTGTGTTCGTCACACACAAAGATTATGAACTTGGGCATCGTTTTAATGTTTTAATGGGTATATCGACACACACACACACACACACACATACACATACAGATGCACATGCATAACTCACATCAGTCATCGGTGTTGTCATAATCAACGACAACAATAATAATAACAGGCACAACAACTGCATCAACTTGTTGCTGCCACAGCAGCAGCATTCATTGTTGATGTTGCACTTGGCTTAAGCACATACACACACACACACACACACACACACAGACGCACATACACTGTAAGCACGCACAATGTTTATTTATAAAGAGACTGAGCGGGAGAGGGATAGGTAGAGGGATAGGGTGAGGAAGGGAGAGGGCGATATATGTAGGTTATCTGCGGGTTCTTAGAATTTATGAGTTCAAGTGTGGCACATTGCAACCGCGACTTTTCCCATTGCTGTCTGCAACTGTTGCACTCAAGTTTATGGCTGATACTGTTGTTGTTGTTGTTGTTGTCATTATTACTTGTTAATAGCTTTTTAGTGGGCCTGACTCCGAGTATCGGTCATAAAACTGGACGCTGTCCTCAGTTCCCTATCCGATGTCCGATGTCCGATGTCAGTTTGCTCTGCTTTTTTTTTTTGTATTTGGGCTGTGCGTGTTTAATGCTCATGTGAATGTCAAGTACCTCTTCATATACACACACTCACACACATACACACTCTCTGTATGCGCTTGATAAGGTTAATGTCATAACGGTATTATATAAGACAATGACTTTGACACCCGCAGCATTTGAAGTGCTTCATAATTCAATTGAAACACAGCAGGGGGGAGTATTTGGGGTGAATGGGAGAATGGGAGAGGTAAAGGGGTAGGTGGAGTAGTTTTCAAGAGGAGGTAGAAAGAGCAGATAGGCAATAGAGAAAGAGAGAGGTGGAGCGACAAAGAGAAGTCGCTTAAAAATAATCAATTTCTACTGTCTGACTTAATTTACTTGAAATAACCCTGACACTCTTGATACATTAATAGACTCGGAGATAATTCAAACAATGAGCAAACTATTTTCAGAGTTGTCTATAGTTATGTTTCTTATGTAAATATGAGCTATATTAAGTTTAAAAGATATTCTACAACTTTTTATATTTTCATATTATTATGATAATTATATTGGTATAAATATTTAGTCAGTTTATTTAACAATCTACTACACTCGGTTTTTTAACTACAGCCAAAATTGTTAGTGATGAGATTTTCTGAATTTTATATTTTCAACTTATTATGCAGTGTAATTAATATGCGTAACAGAAAAATTTATTGAAAAAATGCAATTTATTTCGGCATAAAAAAAACGCATGAATTTTCAATTTCTGGCTGTTAAGAGAAAAAGTCACTGCCTGAAAACTCAATTATAGAAGTTCGAAATGCACAAAAAGTTGAACGAAAGTGCATAATGGGTAGAAATTGACTATGGACTTTAAATTATATATTGGAAAAATATATGCATCAATCTAATTGAAAAGGAATCAATCATAACAAATCATTTTTAATTGTAAGCCAATAAAACGTAGAATTAGTAATTCTTATATCTAAAATCACTATTAAGCATTTGTGAATGCACTCATTCACAATTGATTTTGATATACGAATCATGCAGAAAAACACTCAATTATATTTTATATTTTAAAATAGACAAATTAAAGTAATGATTCAGTTATTAAAGTAGTCTTGATTTACATGACTATTCATTGAGAATTGCAGGCACTCGTGAATGCATTCACTGGCCAATTGAGCTAGTTCTCTTATCGCAAAGTGTATTATCCAGTGCGATATATTTGTGTCTGGCATTTCAATTGACTGCTTCGATATCCTATATACCTATATATCTCGGCTATTTAATCTATATATTTATGAAGTGAGTGCATCCATTTTGGATGTGAATGTGGCTGTGAATGTGGCTGACATGTGATGACTGTTGTTGGCTGTCGTTGTTCGTGTTGTTCGTGTTGTTACTCATTCTCCTGCACTGCCAGTTCCTGTTCCTGTTTCTGTTCCTGTTCCAGTTCCTGTTTCTGTTCCGTGTGTTGCGCCCTGTCACGGGGCATCAACTGTTATTTTAGCGAATCAACTGGACGCCCACTCCCCCCTCCACTCCCACACTCCCCCTCTCCACTCCCAACACTTGTCTGTCCAGTCATGTGGTCAGTCACGAACATGAAGTGCAGCCTTCTATAAATCATCTTCTAAGCGAACCCAACTAAACAGCTGAGCTGCCCGCATTGTTGTTGTATCTTTGTATCTTTGTATCTTTGTATCTCAGTATCTGTGTATCTTATATCTGTTCATCTGTCAGAGTTGTCAGAGGCTACCCAAAATTGAAATCAACTTCACACGTCGCAAATTTTTAATTAAAAATCAGCAACTGATGTCAATTTGGGGCCACGTTTAAAGGATCCACGAATGGACAACATTCGACTCGAGTTGTTTGTTGCTTGTTGTTTGTTGTTGTTTTGTTTGCTTTCTCCTCTTTACGGTTTTTCTATGTTGTTGTTGTTGCTCTTCTTTTTGATGTGCTCTGCTTTTTCGGACAACATTTGATGCCTTTTACGCGTGTGATCCCATCTGTTCAGACGGACAGACAGACGGACGGACAGACGGACGGACGGACGGACAGACGGACGGACAGACGGACTGGGTTGAGATGTGGACAGATATGGGAAATGCTTGGGAGTCTGTAACATACATACATAATTCCAGGCATCGCACATTGACATGCTGCTAATACATAACACCAAACCAGCAACAACAACAACAACAACAACAACAACGACACCATCACTAGCAACAACCACAACAACTACAACAACTACAACAACAACATGCAAAGGACACGTAGCTATGCTCTCTGTTTCGTGCTCGCACGTATTCAATTCAATTCAATGATTCAATCCAATCCGGCATCCTGCAAAACACAAACAACTACAACAAGTGTGTGAGTGTGTGTGTCCTGCTATTCATTTGCCATTTTTTATGTATGTGTGTGTGTGTGTGTGTGTGTGTTGAATGTTGCCCGCGGAATGCCACATTCACATCGACATCCACATCCACATTCACAATCTCATCCTCATACTCAGCCTCATCTGTCCATGCTTATCAACATCAACTATACGTCCGCATACATGTGTGTGTGTGTGTGTGTATCTGTGTGTGCGTGTGTGTATCTGTATCTGTGTGTGTGTGTATTCCTGCCATAATCTCTGTCAGCACTCGGACATGAGGCTCAGGTCAGGTCGTTTAATGTTTTTACAATTTTCGCACAACAATTTTTATAAATATTTTTCATGTTTTTTTTCTTTCTTTTTCTCTTCCTGTCTGCCTTTTAGCAACATTCGCCTGGCTAACATTTTGGTCAAGAGGTGAGTAAATAAAATAAATGATTAAGCCGAATTAATCGTATATTCAGCGAAAACTTCAACAGTTTCAACAGCGAGCAATTCATTTAAATAGTCGAGCTATAATAATTGTTGCACCAATTACAATAAATGAATGCATTTAGTCGTGTACTTAATAATTAATATTTTAGCGTTGATATTAGCCAAAAATGTCTGTTAAATAAAATGATTTAAATACAATTCCTGTAAATTAAAGGTTATAGTAAATTTGAAAGCTCAATCAAAGAGTCGTAAAGCTCTACATTCATTACATCGTTATGATTATAACCTTCAATAAGCTTGAACCTTATAAACTTTTCTAAAAAATTGTTTATATTCTTTATGTAGGATATCATTTTGCTTTGTTTTCAGTTAGGTTTTCCAGCTTTTTTGTCTTTGGAATATTGTAAAATGAAAAATGTAAATCTCAAGTTATCACTTTTAATAGACTCCTTATATCGTAATTACTATAAAATAACACTTTAATTTTGATTCTAAGACGATTCATTTTCTTGTTAAAAATCATGGGAAATCGAAAAAAAGTTTTGACCAACTTCAAACTTCCATAACTTTGTCAAAACTGAACCGATTTTCAAGCAAAATGTCATTTTGAACATGGTTTGGCACCACATTCAAATTCTTTCTGCATTTAAATATTGTTCATTTTGTTTAAATAATTGTTTTGCCAAAATTCGATTTGTCTTGTGTTTCTCGATAATTCAATATATTAAATCACAAGTTTCAATTTTTAACCAATTTCTTATGCCATTATTAAAGATTTTAAAATGTTATAAAATTGATTGACCAGTACAGATACCCAAACCGAATGGACTAAATTGAAATAGAACTTAACTTACAAAAAAAGTTATTTCGAGACGTTCCGGAACCAAAACCGTCACCTATATCTGTTTCGGTTTGATTCCCTGATTTAAAGAATATTTTAAGGGAATATTTCAATTTCAGGAACTAAAAAAGTATTAGATTGATCAATAGTTGCCGCCAGGCAATTGCATCATTAGTGAGATCATCAGCAACTAGAAGAACGTTAACAATTAGATTGCATCAAGCGAGAAGGAACCTCCAGAGACAGAGACAAGCACAGAGAGAAAGAGATAGAGTGCGACTTGTCTGGAATATTGTCAAAGTTGTAATTGGATTTCTCGAGAGTCGAACATAAACTGTTGAGCATTCAATTAGTCAAGTGTATTGGGGCTGGATGATCAACGAAGTCCAATTAGCAGCAACAGTCTTGTCAGTTAGCAACCTGTTGCAGTTGTTGTTGTTGTTGCTGTTGCTGTTGCTGTGGTTGCCATTAGAAGTGGCTTATTATGCATTCAGCAAGCCACACAAAGATTTAACTGCGAGTATGTCAATGCCTGGCCAAGAATTATACAATCGTTCCAAATGAACGAATGTATTTCGAATCTGGTTTCAATGTTGTTGCCTACGCACGTGGATTGATGTTGCTGCTGCTGTTGTTGGTGTTGTTGGTGATGTTGTTGTTGTTGCTGTTGTAGCTGTTGTTGCTCTAGGTATTAACTGTAAGTCGCACGAGTATCAACCAGTTTTTGGGCCTCAACAGAGTCGTAAAAATTGAAAATGCAAAACTGTCAGCTAAACAAATGAAATAAAATACTAAGAGAACAAAAAAAAAATATATATATATAAAAAGTTGCTAACTGTTGTTGCTGCTGTTGCTGCAACAACACCGACTACCACAGTGGAGTGGTTCAGGGTTCGGAGTAGTTCAACAGGCAATCGTAATGCTCCCTTGTGGCTAATTTATTGCTCATGCGGGCGATGTTGCTCTCACTCTTGCCTCAAGTGGTGTCATTTAGTTTCCATAGTCGTTTAACTGCTTTGCCAGTCACAAATACAACAATAACAACAATAACAACAACAGCAACATTGCAAGTTCTGAGCAACTTAACAATCACTCAGAAGCAGGGGGAGAAACAATAACAATAACAATACCAACAACAATAACAACCACTTGCTAGCTGATCAACTTGGCCAAGTTGCCAAAAGGCGTCCCAAAGTCAATGGCCAACTAGACGCCAAGTGGCTGCCACTTGTTGCCGTTGTTATTGCTATTGTTGTTGTTGTTGTTGTTGTTGTTGGCAACAGACTTGAGAACCGTTACAGTTCAGGCAAACTGTTTAACTACCGGCTTATTAATGCAACCTGCAACCTGCAACCTGCAACCTGCAACTGGGGGAAAGTGAAGCTTGCCACAGACAGAGTTTTGGCTATTTTTAGCTACCTGTTGACTGTTTTTTTTTTTTTTTTTTTGTTACCGGATTGGCTGCTTGGCTGTCACCTGCAATTATCGACGAATCTGATCGACAGCAATTAACTAAAAGTAACTCTTGAAGGCAATCGAAGCGATGCCAAGATACATGAGATCAGCAACCAACAGTCAAACCGTCAGACAGATAGACAGGCAGACAAACAGACAGACAGACAGACAGACAGACAGACAGACAGACAGACAGACAGACAGACAGACAGCATTGTTATTAGCCTCAGCTCAGGAAATACTTGATAGAAATTTGCCACAGCTCAATAGATGAGATTAATTTGCAAATAAATCAATTTTTGTTTTTTATACATCAATAATAATATACATATGTATAAGAAGAGAAGATGTGCATGCGCATCAACTAAATGCTAGAAATACAATAATTATAATTATAATAAAAATATTCTCATTCGATATTCGAGAAGACCAAGTCAATTGGGCCAATTCTCTCAGTCTACTATAGCCAGCTGACATCATCTCCCTGACAATTCCATTAAATTCCATAAGGAAAACTGAGCAAAACTATCAACTTATCTAATAAAAAAATACTTGAAGACAATCGACAACATTTGTTCGCGCGATTTTACTCGTGCAATTTGCAACCAAGGGGAATTGCATCTAAATGAGGCATGATCTAAGATCATCAGACATTGCTATATATGTGTATATATATACACACAATATATATAAAGAGACTGAGAGAGCAAAAAAGATTCACTTGATAATGGCCTACGTGCCTGATTCCAAAAAAAAAAAAAAAACCATGAATGAAAATTGAACAAGTTGAAAAATTGAAAAATTGATTTTTCCAAACAAATTTGCGTTGCGTGTGAGAATGCGTTCATCAGGCGTGAGAAACGCAATTTTGAATAGATTTCCCCCCTCTTTGGTATATTTTTCGATTTTTTTCAATTTGATTTTTTTTGATTTCATTTACCACGCAGCGTCTGCTGTTGAATGTGGCAACAGCAGGTGGCACAGCTCTTGCCCCACTCAAGAGGGGGGGCGGTGGGCAGCGATTACAATTGCAAAACAAACAGCTGAAAGGGCACTTGGAAAATGATCCGCAAAACGGCCGAGGATATTGAGTTATGGCTATTTGGCAGCGGGTTTTGTTTCGACTTTAGTCATTTTCTTTTTTCTTTTTTTTTTTGGGGCACAAATTTGATTTGCTGACCAGCTGAACATTGTTTATGACACGCGGCAGAGCGAGTGAGAGGGAGAGGGGATGAATGGGTGGGAAAGGGAGAGGTAGAGAGTGGTAAATGAAGGCGTAAAGCGAGCAGCAGCAGATTGTGGCATGAGGAGGGGTATAGGGTGTGTGTCTGGAAGTGGGTGTGCCTGCTGCTTACAACAAGTTGGCACAATGGACACACACACACACGCACACACGCACACACACACACACGCACACACGCACACACACACACAGATAGACTCGGAGACGGACAGACCTCAAGCTGTAGCTGTAGCTGTGAAATGCGCACGCAGACGCGTGCCGAATTCATAAAAACGCATTCGAATCGATTTACATTTAGTCGCACTTAGGCCAGGCCAAAAACCCGGCGAATGCGAAGCGAGCCACGAAATTTAAGCTCTCAATTGAAATGAAAAGGCAACAACCACAGTGAACAAACAACAGCGCAAATTACCGCCAAGAACCAATCAAACAAAACAACAAGTTCTCAACACAGAGACATAGAGAAAGAAGCAGAGACAGAGCAAGAGCGAGAGCGAGAGAGAGGGAGAGGGAGAAAGAGTCGAATTTTAAACGCTCTACTTAAATTCCATTTCCACATCAATGCATATTTAATTTTAAGCAGTTCACTCATAAGCTGATAACTATGCTTACTATTTCACTACACTGATAAAAAAATATACAATTGCCAAAAATAGAAAATATCAACTTAATAGAAAATTGAAATTAAAGAAATTATTTTTATAAAGCAAACAATGTTTGATTAGTTAAGTAAAAATAATAAGAATTGCATTGAACTCTTAACAATTTTATCAGAAATTTATACAAAACAATTAAAATGGAGAAATAGTCATGAAACTTTTTAGTATTCCAAAATTAAAGATAACATGTTGAAAGAATTAAAAAACAACTATTTTAACTGGCAGTTTAATAATATTTTAATATTCATTGATATTGTACAACTACAATAACATGACAATTTACTTTAAAAAGTATAGAAATATTATTCAAGCTATTAATTGTCTAAGAATACATTTTGGTGATTTCTAGAAGTGTTCTCTGTTCTCTCCATTTGCATAAGATGCAATTAGAGGCAACCAAAGATCATGAGGCTAATTTGTTAGACGGCAGCTAATTCTGATATATTGAGATTCTTGTGTATTTTGTCTAGCGTATGAATTAAATGAAGGGGGAAGAATTAAAAAAGAGGTATGAGTTGAATAAAAAAATTTATTTTTCCGCTTCTGTTTTTCCGTTTTTGTGTCGAGTCATCAGTGATGGTAATTCCCGCATGCCAGGCGAAATGTAGGGGATCTTTTTTTTTTTTTTGTTTTTTGGCAGCTACTTGCTCATATTGTAATTTTTTCTGTTACTGTTTGCAGCACACACCGATACACACACACACACACACACACACACACACAGACACACACACCGAGACACGTTAAAATGTTGGTGGCATGAAATTTTGTTATTGTTATTGCTGCTGTTGATTGTTTTGCATGTGCTTTTCATTTTCTTTTTGCCTCACTTCATTCACATTTACATTCACAATGCTAAAGTGTGGCAGAACTTGAAGAGGTCATGGCTGGAGATGACCCTCTGTAACCCTCCCCTCCCCTCCCCACCATTTCCTCCCTCCTTCTCCACCTCTCCATCCCCATTCCCATTCCCATTCCGTGCATTGAAGGCAGGAAAAGCTGAAAGCTGCCAGCCATGGGAAATGTTTCCCCAACTCCAAAGGCAGCCCAACAGGTTGCTAGTCCGTGAGAACCTGAAGCTTCCTCAAGTTGCAACCATTTGTGAGCTACCTTCCTCTTTCAGCCCCCCCCCCCCCCCCCTCCTCTCTCTATCTAACTCTTTTTCTCTCCATCTCTTTTCTATGTTTAGGCTATTGTACTTGCTGTTGTTGTATTTACAAAACACTCCTAAGACAACGTTTGTTTTCCATTCAAACCAAATGTATCTCTTCTTGCTCACACACTCCACAAGCATCTGTATCTATTGCTGTATAGCTGTAGCTGTATCTGTATCTTTTCAGTTTTAATTTGCAATCTTTTCAACACATTTTCAATTTGCGCACATTTAATAAACAAGTGTGTCAATTATCGACAAACTATTAACACATTGACCCGCAACGCAACGCAATTTCAATTTCAATTTCAATTCAATTCGAAAATCGACAAAGATTTTCCACATTTTCCCTCAGACACTTGGACATTTTGCTGAACTTGCGTTCACTTACTTGTTGTTGTTTATATGGAAGATCGAAGGCGGTATCCCCAGGCAGCAGTTAAGTGTATCCAATTAGTGCAAGGTTTTTGGTGGCTAACAAACCAAATGTATCTCAAACTATAGCTGTAGCTGTATCTCACATTTGTCTGAGCTATAAGCTATTAAATTAATAACTTGAAACTGGCATTGGCAAAACATTTCACAACACGAACACACAACAGACACAAGACACAAGACACAAGGCAAAAAAAAATTGTAAAATAAAAAAGCGTTTCTTTTCTTTTTCGAAATAAAATTTTTTGTTTTTGAAAATTATTATTATTGCAAGTGCTTCAAGTATTTTTGTGAGATTTTTTGGGCGCGTTATTCGACTTGTTTAGCTGGAGATCTGAATGCAGACTGAGTAGAAAATACACGAAATTTTCGTATCAACTAATAGACGTACAAATCGCCGAGAAGACGACAACAACAACAACAACAACGTCGACGACGACGACGCTGACGCTGACCGAACCAAAACATTCGCCGAGAGCAGCAAGAACTACACACAGAGAGCTGGAGAAAGACAGAGAGAGAGAGACACACAGAGAGACAGAGAGGGCGAGCAAGAGAGCCCAAGAGCGAGAGAGAGAGAGAGAGAGAGAGCGCAAGAGAAAGATATTTGTATGAAAGAACAATCGGACTAACTGAGAAAAGACAGACAGACAGACGGAAAGACAGACAGACAGATGAGCAGCCGGAAAAAAAAAAATAAAAGATAAACTTACGCAACAGCCAACAAGAAGAAGCCGCTGCAACAGCAACAACAATAGCAACAACAACAACAACAACAAACAACAACAACAGCGGCAACTGAGCTGTGTTGCAGGCAACAAGCGCAACAATTTATGGCCACAATATCGGCGATTATATATGATCGCATGGCAAATTGAAAAAAAAAAAAGAAGAGAAAGAGGAAGAGGAAGAAAATGTAGGAGAAGCAGAAGAAGAAGCAGAATAAGGTGCCCAAAGAGCTCGAGCAGCCTGTGCCGACTGTTGTTGTTGTTGCTGTTGTTGTAGTTGTTGATTTGGCGGCAAATCATTGCCACTTGTTGTTGTTGACGCAAGCAATGCAACGATATCCTGCCACACACCAAGCAGCAACTCAGATAAACAAACACACACACACACACACACATGCAAATAGATGGAGGCATTGAATTGTGGAAGGTGGAAGGTGGAACATGTGGACAGGTAGAGACGCACTTGTCACTTACCTGCGCACTCATTGCAGCCTTGAGCAACAGCAACAAGAGCACCGCAGCAACAACAGCCGTTTATTGTGCTAAATGTATCTGACAGATACAATTGTTACAGTTACGCAGCCGTAGACTGGAGTAGACAGAGAGAGAGAGAGAGAGAGAGAGAGAGAGCGCAATAGTGATAAGAGAGCAGATCAAGGTTCACGCGCGTACGTGCTGCGTCCTTGCCAACAACAGCAACAGCAACAGCAGCAACTGTTATCGCAGCAACAAGGTGAAAAGTATCTGAGAAAAGTATCTGTATATCTGTATCTGTATATTTGGCAGAGTGAGACTGATAAGTGATAACTGATAAGTGATAAGTGATAACAAAGCAACGGCAAGCAAATATTTACCTTGATGCGATTATCTTGCCATGCAGTGTGGTAAACTGCACTTGATCTGGCCAAGGGTATTTGCCTCATTGTGTTGCATTCAGTTGATAAGGCATTGAGCGACTGCTTAAACGATTCCACTCAAAGTTCTCAACTGCAGTCAAGCCTTGAAATGAGTTTGTCACAATGACACATTAATGCACAGGCTTTAAAGCGGCAATCGATAAGTTATCGATAACTGCAAAGCAGATTATTGATAGAAAAATAACTTTTAAACTTTCCACTAGCCTAGCTGGCATAGCTTTTGTATATATTGAAAACTTGTTGTCCCAATAATTTATCGATTAACTTAGTTAGTTGCATACTTTCATCATTTTATCTATAACGATCATATGAATTTATCGTTTCGGATTCAAATGCTGGCTCACAGTTGCAAAATTCTATTCATTAAGCATATCGATAACTTATCGAACTATCAGAAGAAAAGCTTACCTCATCACTATATCAACTATGTCAATCAAAGAGTTTCCGTAAGCTCTTATAACTTGTGTCAATCAAACAAATCTTCCCGAAGTAATTAATCGCTATGTAACGATAACGATAAAAATAACTCATAAGAATATTAAGTGATCTACTGTAATCTTTAAAACTTAACGATGCACTCTTAAAGATTAATTTGAATTTTAATTAACTTTTGTGCTTATCAAAAACTTTCCAAATTACAACCTATCGATATAAAACAATAATGATATGGTGGGAAAATAGTAAAAAGTGTTGAGTTATTATAGTGTGATCTATTCAAGTTTTTGACAACAGTTCTTAAAACTCCATCAAATACTCGTCAAATTGATTATAGATAATATTTTTGATAGCATTTCGCACAGCATCTTATCGATAATTAAATAGACGACTATGTCAGTATCTTTGTTTTCTCGCAACACTCTATACTGAATACTTTTGCCAAAACAATTTATTGTTGTCTGGTCTTTGTTCAATGAAGATAGAAAGTCAAATACTTGGACACGATCTTTAGCTGTCATACATATCGAGATAAAGTCTAAATAAAGACAGAGATGTAGAAAGATTGAACTGCTGTCATGAACAAATGTCATTCAGCTTTTCCGGCTAATTGTTAATCTAGTCTGCGCATAGACCGATAAGCGTTGCGTAAATGTATCTGTGAGATACATGTGCGAACATGGCATAGGTCAGTAATTGGTCAGCCAACGATATATATATATATAGCGAGAGAGAGAGAGAGAGAATGGGACTTGAACTTGTTGCGAATAATCGATCCAATTCCGATTCCGATTGCAAGTTTCGCTGCAACTGGAGAAGCCAAAAGAAGCTTTCGTTTGGCATTTTAGCAACAACATCAACAACAACATCGACATCGACGTGTTCTGCTGTTTGCAATTCAATTAACGCTGTCAATGTCAGACGCCGACGCCGACGCCGCTGTCACAGTCGCAGTCTCAGTCGCAGTCTCAGTCGCTGTCTCAGTCGCTGTCTCAGTCGCTGTCGCAGTCGCAGTCGCTACTGAGCGGCAGTTGCAAGATCGGCAGAACAACAACCGGGCGACCAAGAAACCCAGCGACCGTGTTTGATTTGGCTGCAACTCGTCTATCTGTCGTCTATCTCGTTGTATCTGTATCTGTATCTCTATCTGTATCTCTAGATGTGCGTGTGCGTGTCTGTGTCTTGTATCTTTGTATCTTTTGTATCGGCATCTCTATCTGTGTATTTGTAGCTGTCAACTCTGGCAAACAGATATGCACATAAATCGGCGGGCTTTATGATCAACGTTGTTGCTGTGGTTGCTGTTGTTGCTGTGGTTGCTGTTGTTGCTGTGGTTGCTGTTGTTGCTGTTGTTGCTGTGGTTGCTGTTGTTGCTGTTGTTGCTGTTGTTGGGTGTCTGTGGTCTATCAAAGTGTTAGACAGCTCGCGAGTGCTGCGGCTCCAGCTGGATGTTGTTGCTGCTACTGCAACTGTCCATTGTCTGGCCAAATTCTAAAGATAGACAGACA
This sequence comes from Drosophila phalerata, assembly GCA_951394115.2. NCBI lineage: Eukaryota > Metazoa > Arthropoda > Insecta > Diptera > Drosophilidae > Drosophila > Drosophila phalerata. Next base: position 37,756,988 of record OX596006.1, read on the forward strand.
GCACACAATGCGCTGCACAAACAAACTTCAGCAGCAACAACAACAGCAGCAATATGACAAGCAGCAACAGCAACAGCAGTAACAGCAACAACACCAGTAGGTAACAGCAAGTGCATGTGAAACAAACTTTACAAATTCACATGCACATATGTGTGTGTGTGTGTCTGAGTGTGCGGGTGTGTGTGTGTGTGTGTTATTGCTGTGAACACCTCACAAATGGATGGCGTCTAATTGCATTGCATAAACGGAGCTGAGAGTGAGCAACTGTCTGACGGTCGACCGATAAGCATCGATAAGGTCGACTGGAGACACATCAATATTGTAAGGGCGGACAGACAGACGGACAGACAGACAGACAGACAGCGAGAGAGAGAGAGAGAGAGATGGAGACAGATACTTGAACTTGACGATAAGTTTGGCGTCAACAATTTATTTTTTCGAGCATAAAATAGAATAAAGTTTTGAAGAGCAATCCAATAATTCCTCTTTCAAAGGGGAAAAGACCTGAGCTAAAAATATAAACATATAGTAAATACAACTATTAATTTTTGCCTTAACAACTCGTATAATTCTATTTATATATAATTTAACGACACTTTTTATAACTCAAGACACATTCCAGTCACAAAAATTTCAATTGAAATCTTAAGAGATTGTGATTCCGGAACAGATTAACATTTTGAGGTAGTAAATAAAAAAGGCTGTGCCCCTTTTTACAGATTGAATTATAAGCAAAACTTTGTTCAATTTATAAGTGGAGTAAGGGAAGGAGAATAAGAGAAGGGAAGGCAAGGGAAGAGGGGCTAGCTGGGAGCAAACAGAGCGCATGACAAATGACAGACTAACATAAAATGCCAGACCAATTAGTAGATTTAGTAATCATAAAAAGCAAACATACACATAAACACACGCACACACTCGCACAACTTTTGGCAACATACGGACGGACATGAACAGCGGCTTTTGCGGACACCCCTCCGCCCTCCCCCCCTCTCCCCACCCCAACCCAAAAAGAAGCGGAACTGAAACAGAAACAGAAGCTACATTTGGGTCTCTCCCCCGGTTCGTCAGCTGGCCTTGGGACAAAAACCCGCATCGCTGCGTGAAAAACCCACCGAAAAAACCTTTTGCCCCCTCCCTCTCTCACCCCTTCTCTTGCCCCCTTTTGATGCCTCTTTGATATTAGCTAACTAATTAAAATAAGCTGCGCTTGCATTGATGAAATGCATTTCGAGCTATCGCAAATTAAATCAAATTCAATTTCAATTTCATGTTTTATGAATTCAAATGCAATATGCGTGCTCAGTGTTGTTGTTGTTGTTGTCATTGTTGTTGTTGCTGTTGCTGTTGTTGTTGTTGCTGATGGTTTGCTTTGAATTCCATTTAGCGTTTGTGTCAATTGTATTGTATTTTATGTAATTTTCGCAACCAAAGGGCCACAAAATGCGCAAACAGAGTCAAACGGAGATTCGTGACCAAACAAGAGCAACAACAACATCAAAATATATTTAAAAAAAAAGAAAAAAAAGAAAAAGAAAACAATTGTTTATTATTTGCTAGGCTTATTGTTATTGTTGCTGTTGTTTACCCGACTATGGCATATTTTTTTGTACCCTGTACAGTGTATATACTAACTCTGTGCAGAATGACTATCCGTCGATCTCAGCAACTAACATAGAGGAACAAAATTGCAATTTTTTATACCATAAGCAAATTTAATATATTAATAAAATTTTGGATTTCTTTGCTTAATTAAATAAAAGAACAAAACAATTTGAAAGCAATTAGCTCAACGTATATAATATCAACTCTTGAGATATATGAAAAATAGTGACGTTAATAGATTCTGTAAGTTAAGACCGAGACGCTCTAATATACATATCTGTTTTATTTATAAAAGTAAATTTTAAAAAACTGCAAAACTAATATGTAATATCTTTCTACGGGTACAGGGTATCATGCTGTCGTTCCAGTTGTCAGCCTTTGTCGATTATTTTTTTAAATTAAATTTTATTTTATTTTCATTTACGCCAAATTCAAGGCCAAACCTTTATTTGTGCCATATTTGATTAGTGTGTGAATATGCGTGTTAGCGTCGCGTGTGTGTGTGTGTGTGTGTGTGTGTGTGTTATTTGTGGTTGCTTTTGTGGGCGGCATGTAATAATAGAAAATTGCCAAATTAACCGCCAGACTGTGGATGGAACGTGGTGCGAAACGATATTGAATTGAGATTTAAGTTCAACGAGATTGTTTTGCATCCATCTCTCTCTCTCACACAACATATATCTCTCTTTTTATCTCGAGTTCCCTCTCGCATCTACTTATTGATTTGAAGAAGTATCTAACAGATTTCTATTTGCTTAACATGTGAAAGTTGCGCACCACAATAAATTGATAGGGTGCTTCAACATCCATAAGTTTTTCTGAGAAGACCATCAAGTTGATAAGTGTTGAGGCATTTAAGCATTTGACAAATAAATTATTGACAATATGATGAACATAGCATGTTCTACGATCAAAGACAAATCTAGCTGACATATTGACTAATTTGATCTTTAAGAAAATATAAGAGAAGCTGCAACTTTTTTTTTACAATAAATAAAAAATGTTCACTACTGAATTTTTATTCCAATAACAATTTTTTACGATAAATTTAAATAATAATCTTTATAAAAAGAAATTAAAATAATCCGTTGATTATTAACACCTCACATTCCATTTCTTTTTTAACATTTGCTATCATTTTATATGATACAGCTAGTAATTTATAAATACGAAACTTGAAACAATATCAAAAATTATTCATAATAATATTTGGGTTAATTGTGGTGTGGTTTTTTATACCCGTTACTTATAAAAAATAAGTATAAGGGTATATTGTGTTCGTTGGAATGTGCGTAACAGGCAGAAGGAGGCATCTCCGACCACATAAAGTATATATATTCTTGATCAGCATCAACAGCCGAGTCGATATAGCCATGTCCGTCTGTCCGTCTGTCCGTCTGTCCGTCTGTATGAACAAAAGGATCTCAGAGACCATAAGAGATAAAGCTACCAAACTTTCACTAAAAGATTTCTATATACCCCACGCAGCTCAAGTTTGTTTCAAATTTAAGCCACGCCCCCCTCCGCCCCCGCAAATAGCGAAAAACCGACTGTTCGTCTGTATGAACAAAGGAATCTCAGAGTCTATAAGAGATAAAGTAACCAAATTTGGTACACAGATTTCTATATACCTCACGCAGATCAAGTTTGTTTCAAATTTAAGCCACGCCCCCATCCGCCCCCGCAAATCGCGAAAAACCACCACACCCACAATTGTTCATATAATACGTATTTTTTGGTAATAACCGATATCTGTTATTATTATCTATTATCCCACTGAATCGCAACAAGATCGGACAAGTAGAACAGCAGTTATTGCGTGTCTAAGTTGTTGACTCAACAGGTTCCCCCTAGAGTATGCAATAGTTTTTGTATTGTTAAACCTTATTAGAATGCACTATGGTCCGGATGACGATTTATTTGGAAAAAAGTCATTTGTTAAAGTTGTTCAAATTAACGATTTTTTGATGGCGATGCATTCAAAATACTTCCACCTCAAATGTTGCATAACCACAATTTTGACATTTTCCAACACTGCTCAGCAATCAGCTGTGAAACAGAGTTGATTTAAACAAAGAGCACATGAAACGGATTTTCTCATCTTAAGGTTAATTTGAACTATCTTTTAACACTAATTGGAAAGCATATTTAACAAAATTTATCATGGATTGTATTCATTATTGTTTGTACTTTTTGTTTATATATTTGCTTTGTTGAAAATCAACGTGCATTGTATTGTTTTTTTCAAATTAACATAATTGCCTCGTTAAAAATTTTTTCGATTAAATTTTATCTTTGGAAGGAGATAACTTATTTTGCTAGCATATGCTAGCAATGCGACTATATGTATATTGTAGAGGGATCAATTCTGAATTTGTACTTTTAAGCTCAAGTTGCGCATTTTTGCGCATTTCTGAAAATTTCACTTTATTGCAGCTAACCTCACGTTGAAAAATGCGCATTTGTTTAAAGTGTGGCGACAACACATGAGACAAAATGACGAAAATTATGATTTTTTGGCATATTTTATTGTGCGCATTGGCGAAAATAACAAAAGCTTATTGTATAAATGTTAAATCTTTACAATCGACAAAAAATATTATTTTCTTGTTTCATACAAAAAGTCAGTTCACGACCGATTTTTATAATATGAACAATATAATATTATAAATTATTGTATTTCGATTTTGATATCTGTTAGTCAGAATGTGAGGATCCTGATATCACATATATACGTGTAGTTCGGTCAGATATTTTGAAAAAAATAGCCTTTTTATGCAAAAAGTGACTTTTCGACTGATAATTCCTATTATTTCTATATGATATAGTTGTCCGATTTAAATGAAATTTTGAAAACAAGTTATGGGCACAGTAACACACATACCATTCAAATTTGGTGCTGATAGCTTGAAAAACAAAAAATTTACATATCGCAGAATCCAAAATAAAGGCGGGACCACGCCCACTTTTCTGGGCCATTTGCGTGTTAATGTAATAAACGCATTGCAAAAAACTAGACTAAAAAATCTTCATTCGTTCTCGAGTTATTAATTTTTTCCCAAAAAATCGTCATCCGGACCATAGTGGAATGCTTCAAATTCTCAAGTAATTCTGGCAACGCAAATATGACATTATGATTGAATCGCTAATGTATTGAAATAAGTAACGGGTATCCTATGGTCGGGATCTCGACTATAGCCTTTCCCACTTGTTTTTATTTGTTGCATGAAAACATTTCACAATTGGGATACAAAATAGAGTAAAGCATTTGTTAGTTTACAGGAAATGCAAACAAACATGTATACACACACGCACACACACATACAAATGGATTTGGGCTTAGTGAAAATTGCAACAAAAATGTGGCAATTGCGGTTGCATTTAAAGCTTCCCATTTGGGCCTCAATTTTCATTGCGGCTTATGCAACACATTTTGCAAATGAATTGTTCGGCAAATCAATTTGCATATTGCGCGACACATTTTGTGGCCACTCGGTGAGAGCAACCCAAGAGGCAGTGTACACATACACACACACACACACACACTCGTAGAATGAAATGACGATTTACAAAATATTTTTGTGTTCACACTCAATTAATGCCAATTGACTGCAAAATTGCAAACACCTTTGACACGTTTTCATTTGCCATGTGAAGCAAATGGAAATGTGCAGCAAAGCAATTGGGAATGGGGTACTCTATATATCTATATATGTATATATATATATGTGTGTGTGTGTGTGTGTGTGTGTTGGGGTGAGGGAAAAGAGGTAATGCTATTTTACTATGGGGTACATTTGGCAGGATTGCACTCGCTGTATTTGTGTTTAGTTAGTTCCCAGTTGTTGTTACTGTTGTTGTTGTCGCTGTGGAATGTAAAATAAATCAATAAATAAATTGTCGCATGCAATATGCATGAGACAGTTCAGCACAGCAACAACAACAACGACATCTACAATAACAACAACAATTCTGAAACTGTATCAATAACCGTGCAACAACAACCGCAGCAAATTATTGACATTTCGAACGCAATTGACCTTTTTGCGCATAAATTTAGTCAAATTACAACAACGAACTGAAAAAATCAAAAATATATATATATAAATATAAATAAATATATATACATATGTACATTATATACACATTTGTATGTAAATGCAGTTACTCATAGCATAACCACATTTTGCCAAGAAGGAAGAATCACAGCATCGGACAACGACAGTTGCAACTGCAACTGCAACGGCAACTGCATCAGCATTAAATTTAATTTAATTTAATTTAATGCAACTGCTTAATTGATAACTAATTGCTACTATTGTTAAATTTAATGAATTGACCAGCTGACAAACTGATTTTTAATGCTTCTACTTCTCTTTTTTAAGTCTAAAATCTGGATTTAAGATTTCAGTTTAAATATATGTATATAGGTTTGTTCCAGAAATGTACGACAATTGAAAATCAACCAATACTATATGGTTTATTGGTTGGATTTCGGTTGCTTTGTATTTCTAGAACATTAAAATTGGATTTATAATTGCACTTTTTTTAACTGGTATATATGTAAATATTTTGAATAAATTAAAAACAAAACAAAAAAAATAGGAATTACTAATATTTTTCTTATCTTATTGCCAGTTCAGTTGTTGTAATATAGGGCTTAAAATGCCCTTAGAAATGAAACTCTCTATACTATATTCCGAAAGGTCTGTAATACAGCTGTTCTTGAGCAGCACATTAACAATATTTCTATGATGCAATCGACATTTTTCTTTGTTGAATTTACGATCAATTCAAGTTCATTTTAACCAATTTAATGAATTTATCGGAACAATTTCACAGAACTATCTTACGAAACTAACGAAAACTCAACCATTTTAATTTAAAAATAATTAAAATATCAGTAGCAATACCCTGGCAACCCTGTCAACCTCTGTACTCCTATAATATTACGTAACTTGCGGAAATTCGGTAATACTATAGTAATGCTCAGGCAAATCTATTAAACTAATTGGCAATTCATGAACGCAACCTTTGCATAAGTTGACAACCCTGTAGAGCTGTAGCTATTGCTTTTCAGCATTTGTCACAGCAAATTTCATAGCAAATGAAACAACACCACAACAAATTGACTCACTTCCGCTTAGATCGGAAATGGACTTAGGCACGAGTACGCATACGAGTTCGAGTATATCCACCATTTATATATACTCATTCAAGTTGTACTCACTATATATATATATATAAAAGTTATGGGATATTCTGTTACAGTTCTGTCGCTGATCGGCAACAAGTCTTTCTCACAGTGTCTCTCGTGTTATCTCTTTGATATGATCGCACTTGAGCTTGGTAATTCATGCATATATGCAGATGGTATCATGGGTACTATATAGTATGATTGTACACTGACGAAAAAAAGACCAGCTTCTAAAATAAAGAACATACATCTTAAATATTTGGTTGTTAAAATAAGATTATTATAAGACCAAATTACTAAAACAAAGATTTTTAATTTAAAAAATTATAAAATTTTAATATAAGAATAAAAATTTTAAATTGTTAGAAACGTATAAATATGTACAATTTCATTTGAAATAAATGGTGGCTCCTGGTTAGAGACACTGCTTTTGTTGTAAAGTTCGAACCCCAAAATTAGAATAACATTTATAAATAGTTTTTATTTTATTTTTTGATTTTAAATTTAAGAACATTTGTTCTTATTTTAAATATTCTTAAACCCAAGATGTGTTGTCTTAAATGAAGAATGTTCTCGACGCATTTTTTAGACCATAAATCTTAGTTCTGAGACCAAAATCTTGATTTTAGAACATTTTTTTATCAGTGTATTTCTTTACATATGTAAGCCAGTAGGTATGTGCCAGAGTATGTACGAGTATGTATGTAATGTATGCAATGTATGTATGTAATGTATGCAATGTATGTACGCATGAATTTTTGTGCTGATTTCGAGCGATTTGCAATGCAAGCACCGCAATCTGCTCAGGGGCAAGTATCTGGCTTAAGGGAAGAAGAAGCAGAAGAGTGTGGATCAGGGGGGATGTTGGCAAGTGCGTCAACGATCTGTGACTTTTTTACTGTATTCTTTTACATATATACATATACAAATTCGCTCTTATTCAACTTCTGCTTGAACACATGGTCAGTTATCAGGCAATTGAGTTGCTTCGCTATCACTTCCGGGTGCGTTCGGAATTGGAATTCGACTCAAAGTCGGAGTCAGTGTCGGAATTGGAACTGGAACTGAAACTGGAGTCGAATTGGGAATTGGAATTGGAATGGAAATGGGAATTGTAGGCAGTTTTACAGTCGGCAACAGTTAAAGATTTTGAAGGTGCTTTTTTTTGTGTCGACCCGTGTTTGGCATTATTGTTGCGAGGGTGCGGGAATTAGGCATGCAGCCCTGGTAAATGCAATTAAATGCAAATCGCGACCCCCTGCAATGAGCTTTACTTAGCTGGTTAGCCGGATAGCTGGCCATTGAGCTGGTTAACTGGCTAACTGGCTAACTGGTTAACTGGTTGGTTGGTTAACCCCGTTAGCGGCAATTTCGACAGCTCAGCGAACTCGCAACGTCGCGACGTTGCACTTAAAATTCATTGTGTGTTTTCACACAGCTCCTTCGTGTTGTTGCTGTTGTTGCTGACCATGTTGCTGCTGTTATTGTTGCTGTTGCTGTTGTTGTAACCGATTTTATTTTAATTAAAATTATGTCAACGCAATTGAAATGTTATTGAACCAATTTAACAACTGTGAGTTCATTAATTTGGATTTTGTAATTTTTATTCAATACACAACAACAACAACAACAACTGGCGATAGCAACAACGACAATATTGCCAATATTTATGCTCAGCATAATTTTTTTATTTTTATTTTTTTTTTTAATATACATTTATTTCGGAGAGGGAATTCGTAATTTATGGCAATTGTGATAAAGAAACAATCGCGTAGTGGAAAAGCGCTGCCTGGAAAAGTGGGAAATGCATTTCCAGCAGAAACGCAGTACGTAAACAGTTGTGTTTAATCAACTAAAACAGAAGCGCGAAAAAGCAAAATAAAAAATTTAACGAAATGAAATTCAATCAAAAAGGGAAGCTCTCCCATTCACAGTTAACAGCTAAAGCCCCTCCTCTTCCTCTTCCCCTTCTCGTTCCCAATCTCTTCGCGTCGACAAAATATTTATGCAATTTATGGGTGCAAAAATTATCAGCAGAAAATACGCGAAAACAACAAATTAACAAAAATCAAAATTATTTATGTACTACAGTCGAATGTCGCTAAAAATATAGCCCGGTCTATAAGTAAAACATTTACAATCATATTTTAAATGACCTTTCTCTTACTTTTTTCTTTTTTTTTATATCTTTTAACGATATATGCGATTTTCAAGCTTAAACGAATAACATTTTATTCCACTCAACATTCATTACAGCGTAGCTTCACTGTAGATTTAACCCCACATATCTTTTTTGTATGTACTCACCACAAAGCAGGCGACATAAATGTCACAAAAACACAGAGGAATAACAAATGCAACGCCAACAGTTTTTTCTCCTCCTTTGGCAGGATGTGGAAAGGACTTTCTCCTGCTCCGTGAGTCTTCCACTGCGGGATTGCTGTAAAAAATAAGAATTTAAAATGGATTTAATGATCATTGTTGGAGGACAGTGTTTGAATAATTCTTCAATTTAAATAGTATAGCAATTTAAGTTTAACAATTTTAACATGTGATTTATTTAAAGAGTTCTAAAACTAGCTGATTCCAAAATATAATTTCGCCTTATTCTTAGCTTATCTTGTTATATTGTTAAAGGCACGTTTTATTTAGTTGCTTGGAGTAAAACGCAAGTCTCTCATTAATTTTAAGCCAAGCCCTGTAAAAGCTGCGTAGTAACAAAAATATTTCAGTTTTGAAGATTAAACAATTTGATATTCTCTATTTCTTCCTGTTTTTGAGATTAAAGCGAACCCAAACTGAACAATTTACTAATGCGTGCCTCAAAAAATAAAGTTGAAAACGCAAAAAGGCAATTGTTATGCGTCTATTAAAGCTGATAGGGTTGGAAATTCAGAGAGGAAGTTTGTGGGCGTTGCGACCTATCAGATACTCCCCGCAATTGTGACCTTGGCACACGATTCCATAAGAATTTCATTTTTTACATAAAAATTTAACACAACAAATTCCAACAGCGATTAAAGTTGTTTTTAATAATATGAAAAGTCTGAGCTGGTTATCAGTCGATGTGTTTTGGTTGAATTTTGGTTTGTTATTTTCGATCGAAAGTACTGGAATTATACTCGTAGTTTAGCCTTTAAATAGCTTTTTAGTTATGGCCATTTTTCGGACAAATTTTCCTCAATTTATGTTAGTTGGCAATATTTTAGCCATCTTTCTCTTCTTCGTATACGTTTTGGCATTGAATGTAACAAATCCAGTTATTTGTTGAATTTGACAGTTTAATTCTACGCCTCGATGAGCGTTTGGCCCCGAAATCGATAACTGAACCAGAACCAGAACCCGAACCCGAACCCAAAACCCAAAGCCCGTCCCTTCCCGTTATGTCTCCCCTTATTCCTTTCTCTCCCTTACACAATATTTTGTGTCTATTTCAATCTGTGATGTGCGTTTGCTTTATTTGGATTCGGTTGATTTGAAAATCAAACAGGTTTTTGCCGTTCAACTTGACATTCAATTTTCGGGCCGATGCCAAGGAAAATTTCAGTCAACTTCCCTACGAGTGTGTATGTATGGGTGTGCTTGTGCTTGTGTGTGTGTGTGTGTGTGTGTGTGTGTGTGTGTGTGTGTAGAGTCCTTTATGAGGTTACCAAACAAACGGAGCCTGCAATCAATTTGTTTCTTTATTTTTTGTTATTGCTAAAACATGAGACAATAAAAGTAAAATTTGCATTCAGGCGAGAAATTTCTATGATGCCTATGAGTGGACACCAGATTTTCAGGTTCCTATTGTACATATATGTACATCTGTAGGGAGCGGAAAGAGCAAAGGCAGCGGGGAAGGGTTACAGCTGTGGGCCAAATTGGTGAAAACTTGTACAAAAAGGCAAACAGACGACAAAGCGACACAACGACACAACGACAGTCAGTCAGCAAACGGCTAACACGGCGAATGGTGAATAGCGAGGGGAGAACGACGAGTAGCGAACGGCGCTATAAAAACAGCAAAGCGCAAATCAAGAAAGATAATAAAAATTGAGCAATAAAAGAGAAAAAAACAAAAACACACAATAAAAAAAATTATAAAAAATAAAACAAGTAAGAGCGCTTAAGTCGAGAGTGCTCGACTACAAGACACCCTTAAAAACTTTAACCGTATCTACAACAAAAAGTTAAAATTTAAGGAGTCTATATCTTTCTTCTAGTTCTTACTATGTCTGAGATTCTTTCGTTGAAATGAAAGAATACTTTAAGTCTATGGTTTTTCCCATGCCTGTAACATTCTTTGCTCAAAACTAATATGCCCTCACCTAGCGTTTAAAAGCGACGCCAACAACAATAACGGGCTAACAGCTAAAAATGCCGTCAAGTGCCAAAAACACGTTTAAATGTCAAAATGTAACTCCCCAGACAACAACAACAACAACAACTGCAACAGCTGCAGTCGCTGAGGCGCCGCAAAAGCAACAAAAATCAAATTAGCGCCAAGCAATGTCGCCGCTGCCAACGCTGACGCTGCTGCTGCTGCTGCTGACGTCGACGTCGACGTCAACACCGCAGCAAACGCAACGTCAGCGACAACAACAGCAACAGCTTCCACTTCCACTTTTGCAATAATCTTTAAGTTTTGTCGTCTTCTTATTAATATTTTGGCATTTTAATTTTTTTTTTTTGTTGAATACCCTTACAAAGTTCAATATAATATTGTCATGCATTGTGTGGGAAAGCTAGAAATATAAGAAAGTATATAGAAACATTCTTGATCATGCAATCTGTAAATGTCTTTAGACTTTTTAGACTCTTATTACTAGACAGAATAAACTTGAACAATTTTTATCTTTCTATTATAATATGAGTAGCAAGAAGCCAGATTTAATTTCTATAACCTATAGCAGACCACAGAACATTTACTTTTGATATAAAATGAAACTGGAAATCCCAGTTTCAGAGTGCTTTACAATTTAATTAGAAACAAATTATTTAATTATGCAGCAGCTGTCACTTAAAATCGATTCTTTATTTAAGCACTTTTATTTGAACATTCTCAAGTTACAAGTAACACAAATCGTATAGTATATACTATATACTATATATTGGGAATAAAGATAAAGATAACTCTTCTTTCTTGTTTTTCCCTCACTCTACCACTACCTCTCTTTCTCTCTCTTTCTATCATGCTTGTTGCTGTTGTTTTTTTTTTTTTTTGTATTTTTTTTATTACTGTTCATAATTTGCGCTTATGCAAAAAAATTATTTTTAAATTAAACGCAAATTTGTCGTTGTTTTCTTCTGGCAATAAAAACGGCGACAATCCAGCACCAAAAGCGAGAAACCCAAGCGAGAAACCAACTGAGAAACTCCCGACAACAATGAGAAATAAAAATGATTATTATATCATTATAGCAAAGTGCGTTAAAATTTATGAACAATGAAAACTTTTCTGCAGCTGAGTGTAGAGTGCAGCAACAAGAAAACAGTGTCTAAACTTTAAGCCGTAGAGTCTAGGGAACCCGTATAGGGTGCACTCCGGCAATCGCGTGTGAGAAGAACCTGCGGAATATGAAGAGTTGCAGGTCCATAAAGAACACTCATGAATAAGTATATCAAGCCATTCATCAGGCGAGCATTTAAAAACTTTTGCTTGAAGAAACAGGTCCATGGGGAATACCACAGATAACCAGGCAAATAACTGGAGGGCAAATCTCAGCAAGATGATTGATTAGGTGACTATTACTATACATATATAAAAAAGAAGACAAATTCTACTATATATGTTTGAAATTCCAATAGGATATTTTTGTTATATGCAAATCAGTCTATAATATTCAATTCAAGTACCAAATTCGTATAGGAATTCCGTACTAGGAATAATCGTACTTGAATCAAGTATTTTGTACTCCATTTTTTTGTATTGCCTTAATTTCTCAAAATTCGAGTTTTTAATTTCCTAAAATTTAATCTGTTCCCATTACTGTGGCACAACTGTTCCTATATCAACAAAACTATACCCAGGATTCATGTCTGTGCTACATCTTCAAATAGTGTTCCCAAGAGGTTGATCTATGAGATTTCCCATTATTGTTGCCACCACTGTACCCACCGATATCTTATTTGCAGTATTGCAATGTTTGCCTCAAGTTGTAACTCCAATAATGATAATTATCATGTGAAATCTATAGTCTAGAATAGGTGCTTATAGTTTTGGGATAGATTTAAACAAAATTATCGACTTATTTATGAATCTAAGGCATTCGTATATTTAAACTAAGCATATCGAATCGATAGCGATTGAATAATTATGAAACAAATTGTGGAATGCAATCAGAAGCATCATTTAAAATATGCATAACTTGACACATACTCGAACTCAAACTTAAACTCGAACTCGAACTCGAATTCGAGCTGCAACTGCAACTGCAACACCAACAACAAATTGACGGAGTAATTTATAGACTATTCATAACTGGCTGTGGTGCAATGTGTGATGCGGTGAGTGGTGCAAGCAACTTGAATGCAGCTGGGTTGAACTCTCTGTGTGTGCCGATTGCAACAGATCCAAAGTGATTGCATGACGTTCGACCAAGACATGATTAAAGCTCAATTAATTGCGACTGACAATGACAAGGAGAAGTCTGAGTTGAAGCTTCAGCTGATGTCAGGGACAGCCGAAATCAGGCATTCCAAGGGGCTTGAAAGAAGGATGAAAAGAGAGAGAGAGAGGGGGTGCAAGAGGGTAGACAAAAATTCTGTATAATCATTAAAATGATAATGATAATTCTTAATGAACTTACAGAACATCAAGTATACGCATAGGCTATAAAGACATAGGTCTTGATAGAATATAGTTACACTCAGAAAAAAAAATCTAGATTTCCGCACTTAAACAGGCCATTTTTAAGAACAAAAATCTTATACCAATTTACCGAAAATTTACTTGATTTACGAAAGGTTCTTAATTTTTAACTTTAAAATTTTTAGTACACAGCAGTCTTAAGATTTTAAGATTAAAACTGTATAAATTCAAATACGGTCGTACCTAATATTAGGATGGAAATTTTTCTGAGTGTAAATATAGCTATATGCAGTTATAGCTATATTATAGCTATAGCTAAAGCTTTGTCTACTCGCACACTTGCTGTAATCTACATGACAGCATAACATGCTCGTTCATGCCCCTTCCCGTTGACACTCCCACAATGCATCCCCCTCTCCTCAGCACCCTCCTCCTTTGAAGGGGCCGTTGCACGATCACTTTAATGGAGGTCAACGTTCCCCACGTTTGTGAGTGACTTTTTTTTTTGTATTGTTTTGTTTTGTTTTGTTTTTGCGACTTTTAATGCGGTTTGTTTTCGATTTCGATTAGACAAAGTTGCTATAAGATTGCGGTCTCTCTCCATCTCGATATTTTCTCTCTCTCTTTCTCTCTCTCTCTGTCTCTCTCTCGCTCTCTCTCTCTCTCTCTGTGTCGTTCTTCTCAGCGCCTTTTTTAAAGTCATTAAACTTTCTATGGTTGTGCTTATCACAGTTGTTGCTATTGTTGTTGCAGTTGCTGTTGCTGCCGTGTGCCGCCTTCTCGGCAGCAACATGTTGCAGTTGTTGCTGCTGCTGTTGGCAGACTCGTTCATTAGTTCAATGATTTTGAATGTGGAGCAGCAACAACAATGCCGCATCTATTGCTGCGGCCGGCATTGATTTATCTGCCATCTCACGTTCCAATCCACGACAGCAGCAACAACAACAGGCAACAACAACAACAGCAACAGGCCACAACAACAACAATGAAGGGCTGGTTGTCGTGATCAGTGGCCTGCTTTGGTCCGATCCATGGCCCACCCATGACTCGCATTGTTTAGTCCGCAACATCATCACCAACGTCATCATTGTCTTTATCATCATTATCATCATCGTCATCGCCTAATGCCATTGCATTTTCAATTGAATTGCTTGAACCACAAAATCATTGACAGCACACAAAGTTAACAACTAGCAACAATGCGACTGCTGCTGCTGTTGTTGTTGTTATTAGTTGCTGCTGCTGTTGCTGCCAGAGGCATCAGCAACATGTCAGCATCGGTCACACGGCCAATCGCCCATTCAGCAAAGAGGGCGCCATCAGTTCATGGGAAACTTCTGCAGAAGATGCCACACAGCAAGCAACAACAACAACAACAACAACAGCAACAACAGCAACTGGCAGCAGCTGCAGCTGCAACAACTTTGGCCCCGCTGCAATCGCTGGCATTGGTGTGGGCGATTGCTGATGAAGAATGAAGAATAAAGTATGAAGTATGAAGAATAAACCAGAGGGTGGCAGTGATAGTTGTCGGGAGAGTATTATGTGGCAGGGGGCGAGGGGAGCAATAAGTGTTGCTGGCAATTTGCTTGCTTGCATTTCGCTGTCGCAACAAATTTTTAATACATTTCTCACATAATTCGACTCTTGGCCCCGTCGAACAAGAATACAATACGTCTGTTATAGTTATTGTTCTTGTTGTTCTTGTTGTTACAGTTGCTCTTCATGTTGCTGTTGTTAATGTTACTCGTCATATTGTAGTTGCTGCTATTGTTGTAAGTGATTGCGTCCCCAAAAAACACCCAACAACAACCCTGAGCCTGAGCATCTGGTTAGGTGGTGTCAAGTCGTGTGCCATATGACAAGCGATCAGCCGATGAGTATATACATATAAAGATACATAGAATAGACGAGACTGCAGATCAAGAGAAATATAAAAATAGAGACAAAGAACAAGTATTAAAAAGGTAAAAAAGAAAATAGTAAATAAGGAAGAGTAGAGATATTGCTAATGTCAGAATAAAAGCGAAAGAATGAAGGATACAGAATACGGTATATGGAATAAAAAAGATAAATAGATTGATATAGAAAAGAAACAAAGGAGAAGTACAGAAAAAAGAAAAGAATTGAGGAAAAAATTAAACAAATTAAGAAAATAGAAGAGAAAACAGAGCAAAGGGAATTTCAGTGTTAAAATAAAAGTTCAAATCAGGGATACTGATCAAGAACATATATATTTTTAGGGTATATTACGTACTTTCTCCATACAATTACAAGTAGAATGATATAAAAAAGTGTTATGACAATGTTATTGAAATCCTTTGCCACCTTTCGACTGTACATTCAACATTTGCTTATCAGAACTGTTGCAAGAGCACGTATTTGAGGCATGCCACCGTGCTTGCCACTGTCAGTGTTACCACATCCTCTTTTTGGTAATGAGATCATGAAATTATGTTGTTTGTTATTTGTTGTTTGTTGCTCTTGTCGAGCATTTATTGTTGTTGTTGTGTTCGCAGTCATAAAATTAAAAAACCCCAAACGCAACATACTGCATAATAAACAACCCTAACAGCAACAGCAACAGCAACAACATGTACAATAGTGGCAACTACAATGCTTATGACGCTGTGGCAGGCAGACAGGCGGACAGACGGCAACAACAACAACAACAACAATAACAAAATATGATAAAAAGGCCAAAAATCCAAACGAGAATTGTCAACCAAAACATCGCTGGTTACCGCAAACAGCTGTAACGGATGCCCGCTTCGTTGTTGTCTCTACCCCAACGGCAACAACACTCCCCCCCCCCTTCCCTCTATTTCTCTCTTTCCCTCTCCAACACTTTCCTTGCCCTCAGCCAGTCCCTGGGGCAACGAGGCGTCAGTGTTGCCGCTGGCAGCAACATTCACATCAGCAACACCAACAAAAACAACGACAACAAGTGTGGCGGGCAAAAACACGCGTTTTCATTTTGCGCACACCAAAAACTGCATTTCACAATGTGAATAATCCAGCGACCTCCCTTTCAACCCCCCGCCTCGTGGTCCTTTAATCCCCCTTGCCGCTCATTGACCCACCCTGTGCATAGCCAACAAGTACAATTCACAAGCCACAACACACAGTACACACAACACACACACACACACACACACACACACACACACACACACACACACTCCACTCAGCGCCCATCACGTTGGCATTGTAAAAACATATGCTTTCACACTTGACACACGCACACACACACACACTCTCATACACACACAAACACAAGTGAATGGTGAGGGGGTGGCTGCTAGAACAGGTGCATAGGGCACAATGTGGCACAGCCAACAAATTTGTCAATATGCATGGAGAATATCAATGGAGAATTTTCCAAAATACTCGATCAGTTGATAAATTCCAAATTTTTAATATTGTATTCTGTTAACATTCAGAAAAATTATTAAACATAATATAAAGACTTTCTTCAACACTGTATAGACAGAACTTTTTTATCTACTAGTATTAGAGAATCAAAAATCATGAAATTACTGATACTGATTATATTAGATAATGAAAGTTTACATACTTTGCTTCAAGACGACATTGTTAAGGATTGTCTTATTTAAGGCTAAATATTTTCAGATAATTTTCATTAGAACTGATCTTTTTGCATTTTAAATTTTTAACTATTCTTTTAAAAACTCAAAGCTCCACAATAAAACTGCTTATCTAAACTTAGATTCCTGACCTTTTCGAAAATTGTGATTATCTAAACAATTGTGAGCTAATTAAATTGTGATTAAAACAAAGAATACTTTTTAATTGATAAAGTAATTTTTTTTTTGTTGCATCTTTTGAGCGCCGTGAGTCCTTGATCCAATCAGGATCCTATAACGATCGAAAAATCTCAATCTTATCACGATCAATCTTTCTTCCTGCAATATCAAACCATTTCAAAGCAGAGGAAAAGTGTTAACTTGTCGCCTGTTTCTGGTGTATAGTTTGTTGCTAGTAGCCTTTATATTCAGCTGGCCAATCCTGGCCAGGCTCTGGTTGCCTTCCTGCTATTTTGGCCTCCACTTGGCGCACTTTACATGCATGAAAATTAAGTGCTTGTCACATTTGCGGTTGACAACGTTTAATTTTCAGTTTATTTTTATGCTTTTCCCCAAATAACATGCCAACTATATGAGCGAGAGTTTGAGTGTGTGTGTGTGTGTGTGAGTGTGTGAGTGTGTGAGTGTGTTTAAAGGGCAGAAGAGGGAGGCGTGGCCGCTGGCACATGCAAATGTGACCAACTCCAACAAGAAACAAGTATGCAACAAAAAAACACAGAAACAAAAACATGAATTTAAAATAATTAAATCATTTACCAAAAGCAGCAACAGAAGCGACAACAACAACAACAACAATATCAACAGCAGCAGAAATAGAAATGAAAACGGAATATAAAATGTGTAATAAAGTGTAATAATAAAAAACAATTGTAAGCGGAAGTAGCAGCGACGCATTCAGCTCTGACGTCGACAGAGCTTTGGCTTATATCAGCAACAGCAACAGCAACAGCAGCAACAACAGCAACAGCAGCAACAACAGCAGCAACAACTGTGGCAGTGGCAATGGCAGCGGAAGAAGAAGGCCCTTTTCCTCTCCCTCTGCCTCTCTCACTCACTCACTCACTCACTCCATCTCCTTCTCTCTCTATCTCTCTAGCTCTCTAGCTCTATCTCTCTTTCTACGACGACAACGTGGAGGCATCATAAAGAAAGACAAACGACGACTGTCGGCCATGGAGTGTAATGTAAATTACGAGCGGAGCCAAACAAGAACAATAAAAAGTCGCATTGTAATAGTCGCTGCTGCTGTTGTTTTTGTTGTTGCTGTTGTTGCTGCTGTTGCTGTTGTTGCTGCTGTTGCTGCTGTTGCCGTTGCAGCAAAAGACGCATCAAATGAGGCAGCCATGCGGCCAACCAAATGCACCTGTAGTCAACTCAAGTCCAGCGATCGGCGGTGATTAGACGCTGCTGTTGTTGTTGTTGTCGCTGCCCCAACTGTTTACTGCTTCCGCTTGCCCGCCGGCAACAGCAACAGCAAGAGCAACAGCGACAGCAACAACGATGACCACAAAAGCGTAACATGCGCTGCCGCAATCAAATTGCCGCGAGTATTGTTCCTTACCCCGTCCCCCTCTTCTATTTCTGCCCCCGCCCCCTTTCGCTGCCGCATGGCAACTTCTGTGTGCCAGAGTTGCCCCCGTTCCAAAGTTGCGACGTTCGTCGACACTTTGACGCATCGCTGCGCTTAGGCGGGCGGACTCTGATGACTCAGAATGCGGCACAAGCCGAATACGAGTCACCCTGTGGCGGCATTTCATGCTTAAATAACTGACCAAAGCAGCGGGATGGTGAAGGGAAGGTGACCAGAGGGAGGCAGAGAGGGGGCGGTATTTATGCCACGCTACAGTGCACAACAATGGGATGGAGGGGCAGTTGGATTGGAGCCTATTCTATTATATCTGCCCGCTATGCCTGCTAACGGGTATATCATTTAGTCAACACACACACACATACACTCACACACACACACTCACACACATGCTGGTCAGGTGGTTCAGCTGGGTCAGGTGTGCTTGGGAGGCCAACGGTGTATACATATACCTATAGTAGTTTGCCTTATTAAATTACCGCCTACAACAGACGATCGACAAACTGTATATGCCCCTATATGGTAAAAGATCGGAGTTGCAACTTTTTGTTGAATTTCATTATTTAATTTAACGCATAACATTTACATAATTATTTTTATTAGACACTGAAATTAATTAATTATTCGTAAGAACAACACAGCATATTTGACTATTAACTTGAAATTTGTTTTAAAATTTTTGTATAAAGATTTTTACTTTTTACAAGTATTAAAAATATTTATTATAAGTCTTAATTTCCGAAAAACTTTAAGGCGAAATACAAAGCATAAATTTTATAAAGAAAGTTCATAATCTAAGGTTCGTAGTAAAAAAAGTGTATTAAAATCTGGGAAAACCTTATTTTTATATTATTTAAATGTAATTAAAAGTTTATAAATCCTAAAAACAGATGAGATGATAGAAGAACTTTGTTTTATATACATATATTTTTAAAATATTTTAATCTTTCAATTGAATAATTATTCTTTTTTATTATTACTTCCAGTTGCACTGAGAATATTCCGCCCATTGATGGGGTGTACAGCCTTTAAGCTGGTGAGTACTTGAAAAACATACAGACACAGAAGATGCAATAAAAATAAGCAGAAACATAAGCAAAAGAAAAATTCAGAAAAACTCAGAAAAGTAATATAAAACGGAAGCTGAGGTCACTGCGATGGGGTCCAAGGCACGTACAGAGCATTCTTTGGTCTCTGAAGAATCCCAGAAATCCCAATTCGTAGAGTTGCTAATGGCCATTTCTAATGGACCCTGCAGTGCCTTTAGTTTAAATCAAATTAATTGATTGTTGGAAGGGAAAGAAAATTAAAGAGAAAGGGATTGGGTCAGGATTATACGTTAGCAATTGAATGCTTCACGAAAATGAGAATTTCGTGTCTCGTTGCTGCTTTGAATATGTGAGTGAGTTTCGAGTGTGAATGTGAGTATACTCATCTATCAGTGTCTCATTTGATTTGCGTGCTGTTTGTAACACTTTCGAATGCTTCTAATGGAATTCGGTGACCACGCGGACCATTTTCCATATTCGAAATTCGAGCTCTGACTCGGATGTCAACAATTTTTGTTGTTGATTTTCTGGACCTGTGGACAATTGACCAGTGTCTGCCAAATGTTAAATACCAATTGTGTGTTTCAGTTACAATTGTTGCTTTTGTTTTATAGGGGCTCTCACTTGGAATTTAACTAGCGGAAATGATCGGTTTGACTGTGGCACACACAACACAATGTTGTACGCAACCAACTGATAATACTGATACACTGACATCATCATCATCATCATCATCATCGTCATTAGCATTAGCATCGCAATTCCCAACGCTGAGCCAAAAACGACATTAGCATTTGTTGTGGTTGCCTTTTGCCAAATCTTTGACTGATAAGCCAAAAGTGAAGGTCAAATAGTTCAATGGGCCATCAAAAATCTCTTTCCTATTTATGCGAATCTTTCGATTTCGGTACGAGCGTACCACGTTGTGAATTGTGAGGGAAACCCTAGAGAAAGGGTTGAGCCTATCTAGTATTTTTGTTTTTTTTTTAATTTTTGTACTTTTAACGATGCAATTCGAAACTGAATTTTTATATTTTTAAATCATTTTACATAGTATATTGTCTTAAAACAGTGATGTTAAAAAGTTGGATAAAGTTGGCTATAAAATAAATTTTCGTAGCACATGTGATGGGGAAAAAGTTTTTAAAAGCTTAGTTTAAATTTGAAAAGTTTGAAAGTTGATTACAAAAATTGGTCATCGAAGGAGGCTGTGAAGAGATAATCTAGTTTTTTACTACTTCTTTCTTTTCTTATTATAAAATTTGATATTTATTAATTTTATATATCGAGTAGCTCTAAAGAGTTGTTAGTCGGCTCGAAAGAGATTCGAATTCGTCATAGCGAGGCTTGCCTGTAGCTTAAAATCGTATTTTATATTGCTGCTCTTCGTCAGGCCACTTAAGCGCCTCTCATAAACCGTTGCTCATCATCGAAAGTAACACCTATGCGGATTTCGTGTGAGACTGAAAGCGAAACCGGCCGTCGAAGATCGACCGTCCGTCTGTCCGTCCGTCGGTCTGTCCGTCCGTCTGTCGCCTGCCTTGTACTGTACAATATTACACACATTCCGCATCCGCATCCGTATCCGCGTAAGCAGTCACCGACACAGTCACAGAAGAAGTTGCAGCCACAAGAGGCACACAAAGAGGCGCCCTCAATTAGAGAGAAGTCAAATGGCTTATTTGAAGGACTCGGCAGCTGTTGGGTAAAGCCCAAGGATTGGTCATGGTATGCCGAAGGCAATGAGGATATGCCCAAAAACCAAAAAAAAAAAAAAAAAACAGCCACAGTGCTCGCTAACTGTACAACAACAGCAGTAACTTGTGAATAACCGGTAGATAATCCGACATCAACTACAATTGCAGTTGCTACTAATACTACTATAGTACTACCACTACCACTGCTACTACTACTACTACTCTTTTCTACTCCCCTTTTTGCTGCTGCTGCTGCTGCCATCTAAATTCAATTGAATTTGCATTAAAAACATGTTTTTAACAATATTTAAAAAAGAGAAACAAAAATTATGATAATTATAATGAAAACATAAATGAAATAAAAAAAAACTTACATTTCGCTGTTTTATATCCCAGGCGAAAGAAGACGACAATCAAAAGTGGAAGGGAGAAAGAGACGCAAAGAGAAAAAGTCGTTGCGCATGCGTTGTTGTTGCTGCTGTTGTTGTTGCTGTTGTTGCTCGTTTTATCTTTCGCAGTGGTTGTTGTTGGTGTTGTTGGATTTTGGGTTAATACCAAATTATTGTAAAATAAATTAGCATACAAATAAATATTAAATACGAATTCGTTCGATGCTCTCGTTGTTGTTGCTCTCGTTCTTGTTGCTGTTGTTGTTGTTGCTGTTGTTGTTGCTTTGAGAACCGCGCTTTAAAACGTTATTGTTGTTATCGTTGTTGTTATCGTTGTTGTTGTTGTTTTTTTAGTTGTGGACTTGGCCAGTTTCGATTTTGATTTTTGTTGTATTTTTTTTTTTTTTGTGTTTTATCTAAATTTTATTTAGTTGCTTGAAGTTTTCTTGTCGCTTGTTGCCTTTCATTTTTTTGTCGTTGTCGTTGTTGTTGTTGTTGTTGATGTTGTTGTTGGTGTTGTTGTTGTTGGCATTATGACAACTGCTTGTTGTTACTGTGCTTGTTGCATTGCAAGTGCCTCACATGGCTTACACAGACACACACACAGACACACACACACACAGGCACATTGGTACAAGTACCGTATATAAGCATAGATAATTCCGTTCACAAAGAAAGATTCGCACACAAAAAAATAAATATCGTCACAATTTACACGACAGCAACACAATATACATATATATATATACTTGTCATATATATGTACACATATATGAAATAGTGTAATAAAGGAGGCAGAAAATGCACGCGCACAGTGGTACAATAGCTGTTGAAATATGCAATTGCAGAAAAAGACAAAAAATAATGTATAAAATTAGAAATAATTGTTGTATATGGAAATTAGCATTTGTTGTAATAATAAACAAAAAAAATACGAATATTATGACAACATGCCAACAAATACATGTGCATATACACATATATGTACATATGTTTATACATATATTTAAATACAATGTAAAAGATTATAAATTATCGGCGGCTGTTGCTGTTGTAACAATAGCAACAACAATACAACAAAATACGGCGTGTTTCACAACACATTCATGCATATGAATATATATACATATATATATATATATATATATATATGGATAACATTGGTACATATGTATGTATATATATATATATGTATATGCATGTACATGAATATTAAGTATTATTTGTGCATTTCATTTGATTTTATTTCTCCCGCTTTTTGTTTCCTTTCACAGATACGCATGTAATTTGTTTTGTTATTTCTTTTATTATTATTGTTGTTGTTGTTGTTGGTGTTGCTTTTGTCACTTGGTTACACACAGTCCAAATTCAAATCGGAATCGGGTCAAACTAATACCAAAGCGAAACACACTATAAAAGAGAAATGCACACGAAAAAACGTTTTGATTTATTTTTTTTTTCGCTAGACTTTTTGGCGCACGATCGCATAAAAAAAAAACGTAAAAAAAAATTAAATATAAAAACTTTAATGTAATTAAATAAAATGATGAATTAAGCACGTTTGGCGCGATTTGTATTTTGTATGCATCCCAACAATGTCATAGTACGTATTTTAGTATATTTAAAATACTACAAAATGTTGCAGTGACATATAGAACAAGAAACAAAAATAAAAAATAAATAGATACGAAACAATTACAAAAATAGAAAGAGCAATCGAAATGAAAATAGAATTATTGATCGCATTGTCGCATTGGTCACTTGTCACTGTTCGTTGTTGGATGTTTCAGTTAGGTTAGTTGGGATCAGTTGGGATAGAGGACCGCTTAACGATCCCGCGATATCGCTAGTTGCCGATCACCGATCGCCGATCGCCAATCGGTTAAGTCACACTGCACGCACCGTTACCGTTCACGTTCACAGTTGTTTATGGAATGAGGCTTGAAAATGTTGTGTGCGGGCGTCGCGTCGTCGTCGGCGTCGTCGTCTGCGTCGTCACTTCGTGGCCCCGAGCCCACAGCAGACGTCGCTGCCTCTGTCGATGCGTCGTCTCTGTGGGAAAATGGGAGAGTGGGAGAAGAAGAGAGCGCAAGAGCGTCAAGAGTCGCAATCGAAACGTTCGTGTCGCACTTCGACTCCCAGCGATCGTTGCAGACCTGCGAGAGTCAACTCCGACAGAGATAGAGAGAGAGAGAGAGCGAAAGAGAGTGTGTGTGAGTCCAACTGATAAAGAGAGCGCAACGACTTTGACTCTGTGACGACTGAAGCGCAGTGTCAGATTCAGAGTCGATGCATTTGCTCTTGTTGTTATTGCTGTTGATGTTCTTGTTAGTTGTAGCTAGTGCAAATCTGCAATGCTAAAACTTTATTTAAAAATTAAAAACTTCATTGTCAAATTTCATTAGTTTCCTTAAAACCTACGAGCTGTACTAATAAAAAATATGTTTTAAAATCAAATTTTGGTCTCGAAAATAGGATTTTTGGTCTAAAAAATGCGTTGAGAACATAAAATTCTTAATTTAAGAAAACACATCTTGGTTTTAAGAACATTAAAAAAATAAAGACCCCGTTCTTATGTTAAGAATAAATGTTCTTAAAATTAAAATGAAAAAATTAAAAAAAAATAATAAATTATTTTATTTTGTCTTGGTAATTTTATAAATATTAGCCACCAATTATTTCATATGAAATTTTACATATTTATAGTTTCCTAACAATTTAAGATTTTTATTTTTATATTAAAATATTTATTTTAGATTAAAAATCTTAGTTTTAGTAATTTGATATTAAAATGATCTTGATCTTAGAAGCTGGTCTTTTTTTCCGTGTATGCGAATGTAAGAAGTCGATAAGAATTTCAGCATTGATTACACGATAAACTATATCTTTAGTACAATAAATTTAGGCAAAGTTGTCCCAAAATATCTTACTATTTCAATAAATTATCTTGTTTTGTCATCATTTTAAAATCCTTCTCAGAAACAACTATTTTTATTTTCGTATCGAACTTCATATTATCGTATTATGAAATAATATAAGTTATGTTTTAAAAAAAGAATCTGAGAAATCAATTAAAGATTCAAAGTTATCGATAACACAAGATGAGTTTGAGAAAAATAGTTTTGGTAATTTGTTTTTGACTGTGCGTGTGTTCGGTTCGGTTATGCGCATTAGTTGGCCAAGAAATTTGGAACTGCAACTGCAACAGTGATGGGAACTGCAACTGCAACTGCAACTGGACTCTTGCTGAGTTGCCCCGTTGATGTTGCTGTTGCTGTTGCTGTGGCGGTTTGTGATGGGTGTACGATGGGATGGGCATGACAGATAGACACTTGGTAGATAGTTGCGCTGTTCATGATTAATGACACCGAGAAATGGATTTCGTTGCTTTTGTTTGTGCACCTAATTGAGAAATTTACATAGAGTGTTTCACACACACACACATACTCACACACACACACTCTGTTGGGTATGGTATGGGGTCTGGTCATAGATTTCACGTCTGGTGCGAGTTCGAAATTCTTTGGTAAATTTCCAATGACATTTTCATAGAAATCAATTTCGATTTTCACATTTTTTTTCTCCATTCTCAATTTGACAAATTGCCGGATTCTCAACGTCGTTGTCAACGCACGAACGTTGCATTGAAATTTAGGTGCATTGTTTGATTTTTTTTTTTTTAATTTTTTTTTTTGGCATAGGTCAGGTGAGTTGAGCTACGGTTAGTTGAGTTTTAGTGAGGTCAGGTCAGGTCAGGTCAGGACAGGACAGGTTAGAGATTTGACATAATGCTTAAGCAAGAGACTGAGAAAACTCAGACACGTTAATCCCCTGACATTTACACTGTTCAGCAGCGGAATCAATCAGTGTAAATCCAACTGAAAATTCGAAATCGAAAACCAACTCAACTCCCAAAAGCAGCCCCTTTCCGACCCTCCAACCTTTCGAACTTCGCAATTCCCAATCCAACGTTAAGCTTATCCGCTTACATTAACTTTTTGCGAAATTCCCCAGCAAACAAAATACAAAATATACAGCCAGACTACGTCTCCGTCTCCGTCTACGTCTCCGTCTTCGTCTCTGCAACTGATTCTCCGGGTTTTGGCATTTCATTTCTGTTTCCATTTCACTTGGGGGGGGGGGGGGGGGGGGGGGAAGTAGAGGGACAGAGGGATTCAGTTTATTGAAATCCTTAACTTCAACTTGAACATGTTCGAATCCATTATGGTTATTATGAATGGCATGTGGTGTTGTTGTTGTTGTTTTTGTTGTTTCTCCATTGCCAAATTGTATTTCACGCTACTTTTAATTAGCCGCCTCCCAAGTGGCCAACCATTCCCATTTCCATTCCCATTCCCATCTCCATTCCCAATCCCAATCCCAGTGCCGGCTGCCTTCTGTTGTTGATGCTGTTTTTTAGGCCCACATATAATGGCCAATTATGCCCACTTGGATTCGGACATAACGCCAGTCTCTTTCTCTCTCTCTCTCTCTCTCTCTCGCTCTCTCTTTGCTGTCTGGGCTTGCTTTTTAATGGTCAAGTGTATTTGGATGGATATGTCTGTTCTGGCCTTTCCCAAAATTTCGACTTGTGAGTCGAAAAAAAAACAACAAACTTTTGTTTTTTTGCTGGTACTTTTCCTGCTTCTTCATGTGCTTTGTCTTCCTCATCTGTTGTTGTTGTTGTTGTTTTTGTTGTTGCTGTTGTTGTTGTTGTTGCTGTTGGTACTTTAAGTGAAATCAATTAAAAAATTTCTTTGTCTTTCGAATGTTTGACTTGATTGTTGTAGTTGTAGTTGTTGTTGTTGTTGTTGTTGTTGCTGTTGTTGCTGTTGTTGAGCATCTTCCAAGTGGCATTTGGAATTCAATGGAAATTAATTTCTTTTGCTTTTTTATTTTAGCTGTCTTGTCTTCTTCTTCTTCTTTTGCTCCCTCCACATCTTCTTCATTTTCAATTTCACTTTTATTATTTTTGGTATTTGTTTCTTTCTTTTTTTTTAAGTTTCAATGTTCTCGTTTTCACTTTCAGGCAAAAAGCTTTCTTCAGCTTTTCATGTAGTTTGATTAGAAATCAGAGATGCTGCCAATTAGCGGCTACAAAGGCCATTAATTATATATTTAAATTAATAAAATTATACTTGACATATTTTTTGTACCAAATTTTTGTATTTATGTGATGATACAAAAAAAAGCATGCAAATGACGAATTCAATCAACACGAACGAAGCGGAAAAACATTTTACAATCCACATGATAAATCCTTTTCATTTGAAATTTCTCGCCTGGATGCCAATTGGGATTCGGATACGGTTTGAAGTTCAGATGCGTAGTGTGGGTTACATGGTATGGGATTGTTTATATGTATGTATGTCGGCTCTCGATTCATGTCTTTCGTAAGTCAAAACGCAAATTGACATCTTAATGCCATCAAAGTTCAAAGTGCGCACAATAAACCCCGGCAACATGCGTCACCCTGACGGGTATCCCCCCCCTTACCCCATCCAATTCCCCGCTCAACCTGTCACTGGGAATTGTACGTCGATGCGGCGTACAATGTCATCGACATTGACATTCAAATCTAAACATAAATAATAACAATGATAAACATATCAACACGTCGACAGCATTGGGCTTGGCCTGGAAGCCGCACACATGCATGTCAGATACAGATACAGATACAGATACGGCTGCAGATACGGCCCAAGTAACAGATACAGATACATATACCCAGATGCCAAATACCGACACCAACACCAGCAAAAAACAACTCCGACAACGAAGAATAAAAAAAATGAATGAAAGAAAAAGGCAACAGCATTTTTAGGATTCTGATGCTTTGAGCCTACAAATCGAATGAAGGCAAATGAAAACATCGACAGAAAAGAAAGACGTCGCCGAACATGGAGAAAAACTGACTCTGGCAACGACATGAATTGCAACGATAAAAGGTTCAAACTTCGGTTAGGACAACATGAAAAGTGGACGGCAATTTGCCAGTCGTCCATTTTTTGTGCCCCCTTTTTTTCCAAAAAAAAAAAACAAAAAGTTGTCCAAAGTTGTCTCATACAAAAACGAATACTACAAGAAAATGTAATGCACATATTTTGACATAATGCGTGGATGGACAACAGTCAAAGGGATTTCCTTAGAAAATACTTATAGTCAGATCAAAAGACTATACTTAAATGTTTTTTTGAATTTCCAATCTATCGATATTTAGTGGCACGGCATAATGAATTCATCTACTTAAGAACTCACTGGCCCAGTTCTGATAAAGTCCCCTAACGGCACTTTTGGCGTCCCATGTCAAAGCGAAACAAACTGTATTTTGAGCTAGGTCATTGGACTAAAATATACCCTATAAATTTGAATATCTTGTGTATTAGATTATAAGTTATATGTTCTTGTACTGCTGCTATACGAAGATATGTATAGAAATATTTTTTATAAACTTAATCCAAACTTTCTATAAATAAGCTGAATTTGCCTATATTTTGTTTATAACAAGTGTTTTGCTATTAATTTTTAATCAGACAAATTTCGTAATAATTTCATAACAAAGTGAGAAACTATTTAGATTATACTAAGAGACAAAAAAAACTTGAGTTCTTAAAAAAAATTTGATACATTGATTTGATACTTAAAAGGTACTTAAGATATTTCAAAGAATTAAGGAGAAGGAATTATAATTATGATTGTGAAGACAGAGGCCAAAATTAAATTGCAGGGTATTCACAAGTCCTTCACACTTTTCTGGAGCATTCGTTCCTTTTTTCTGTATGGCTTTCCATATGAAGTAACCAAAGTGACGACAATGTGAAATATTTTCAGTATGATACGTGTATCTTAAGAGAGAAGGCGGTACGAGACAGGCAATGTTTTAGGCCCGATAACCGAGAGACTGGCGCGTATGCGGATACCAAGAAAATCGTGGAAACATGAACCCGAGTGGCGTCGACATCGTCTCCGTCGTCGTGCACCATGACATTTGAACTTGGCAATGAGTCATCACAAAAAGAAAATATTAAGAAAGAAAGAAAAAAAAATATGTACAACAAGATACAACTACTTTGGACATTGCAGAGGGTTCTTCCATGTAGTTGTTGCTATTGCTGTTACAGCATTTTGTTGACCTTCCCGGAATTTTCTGGAAGAGTCCAGCAACAGCAACAACTGGACAGCCCAATCTCATTTGCCACTCCTTAGTTTTTCATGTATTTACTGTTGTTGTGTACATCCGTTCCCAATTAATAAATCACTTCACATACATATTTTGATCTTTACCATTTACTAGTTGGTCCAGTTGGACATTCAAGTACTTGACGGATCACAATGTATCCCTCTCGCATTCAAGCTGAAAATTTGGTAATTTCTCTCGCTTAGCTACAATAATATTTCAAATATTTTGAGTGCGTCTCGAGAGAACCCATCCATACTTCAGTAAGCTTTTCAAGTGCTCAGATATTGTCCTATACATCAAAGAATTATTCATAAACAAAGCATAGAACATTGACTTGCAATGAATTATAATAGGCACTCAAATCGAAGCAAATATCGGTTCCGATTATTGGTTCCCAAACAACAATGAAACTTTTAAAAATTTTAAAATTGCAAAGCGTTTTATTTTTTACAACGACCACATAAGTTGATAAAAAGTTAAGTTTTTAGATTTAAAGTTTTTTGATGAAATTAATTAATGAATTTTCACAAAAAAAATGAGCGATCTCAGAACCAAGTTTAAAGTGTTGTTTTATACTAATTATGACATAAGAAGTTGATTAAATGTGAAAGATTGAGATTCAAATGGTTCAGATTTCATAATTTCAAAGGGGGGACCTTTATCTTCGAAATCAACATCTAGATCTTTTAAATAAAACGGAATTAATATTATTTGAATGTAATATGAATTTAGTTATATATTATTTTATATTTTAGAATTTCTAAAGAAAGGCAACACTTAAAAAAAAAAAATAAGTAACGGACTTTTTAAAAGTATGCAGTAGTCAGTTAATTAAATAAAACCAAAATATTTCACTAATATATTTTGGTTTTTATTTACTCTCTATAACTCATGGATCATTCACTGTTGTACCCATAAATCAATCAATTCGATGCAACTTATTTTAATGAATGATTTTCAAAGTTTATTTAAATAAATTTATACAATCATATTCGAAGTCTTTCAATAAAATGAAAATAAGGTTTGATTTTGGTTAGCTCGAGGTCTGGTAATAAATAATAAATAAATAAATATGGAACGGAACTTAATGTTATGTCCCAATACAATTACTTTCAAAGTGAATGATTTTCTTTTTCTTTCGTTTCCTTGGTGGAAAATGCCTTAAAGCCAATTTAAGTATCTCCATTTCGATATTCACAGACTCAATTGACGGGAAGAAGGGAACTTAGGGGGAAAAGGGGAATAAGAAAGAGCGCCTTTGGCCTGGTCGAACATTTGACATGACTTTGCTGACCTTTTGCCGTTCCAATCATAACAATAATAATAATAAAAAATAATAATACGAATTTGGAGCGTATGAATGTCATTTTAAGTAAAAATAACTTCATTTCCATGTTAATATGCATAACTAATAAAGGGCGCCTAAAATGGGCGTGGTCCCCATGACTATAAAGCGATAGCAGCTGCTCTCTCTTTCTATCTCCATCTCCATCTCTGTCTCTGTCTCTGTCTGTCTGCTGTTGTCTCTGTTTCAGAGCTGCTTCGCTTGTTGTGGTCAACAACTAATTATAATCAATTCTAATCGTCTTTAAATTGCTACTTTTACTACACGCAGTCAGTGTTGCCTTTTCTGGGCCGCACTTTAAAAGGTGTTGTTATTGTTGTTGTTGTTATTGTTGTTGTGTCTGTTGTTGTTGCTGTTGTACTGAGGCTTCCGCCTTGCAGGAGTTGAAGCTGCTCCACCAACATCGGACCATCAGCAACAGCTGCTCCGTTGGCCATTTCGGATTTTTCTGCTCTTGGCCATTTCGAGATGTTGTTGTTGTTGCTGTTGCTGTTGCTGTTGTTGTTTAGTATGTGCACGTAACTTTTTTTTTTTTTGTGTTTAGTCGCGATTTTTATGGTCTTTTGGCTTTTCCGCTTGATTCTATTTTGAAAAGCAGCTGCTTATGGCCTTACAGCGAATCGACATGGCCAAAAATGTAACAAAATGAAACGGAACAGAACGTAACGAAACGTAACGTAACGAAACGAAACGGAATGAAATGAATCGAAAGCATTTCTACTAGATATTTGTGTGTGTTTTCATTAGAAATTTTTTCAGTTAGTGAAACCAAACCCATTGGCAACCGCAATGTGTCAGTTTAACACGACAATCTACTTAAAGAGCGAACCCGCATATGGACACTGACAGCGGAAGGATGAGTTTGAGACGGGGAAATACACGGAGTATTCGTATATCTCTCTGTGTGTGCGTGTGTGTGGGGTTGTAGGAGCATCCCTTGTTGTTGTTGAATTGTTGTTGTTGTTGTCGCTGTCAATTTGACATTTTTCATTTTCGCTTAAAAACCACAAAAACCGCCAGATTGTTTGTCTTAACAGCGGCTGACATTCCGGCGCTGTCAATCACGACTGTTGTGACTCACTTCCCGTTGGCACAGGCTTCGATCAGACAGAGATACCGATATATGGATACACAAAGAGTGAGAGGGAGATGGAGATGGAGATGGAGAGGGAGAGGGAGAGTGAGAGAAGGGAATGGTAATGGGGAGAGAGGGAGGGAGATTTTCTCGCCCTGCCCATTTGAACTTCATTTGACGTGGAATTTATACCAGCGCAGACACTAGGCGCTAATGTTTCCTGTCACAGGCCGCAATGTCATAGGAGATGGCAACGAGGAGGGACTGGCCAATTACCCACACTCCACACTCCACACTCCACACACACACACACACACACACACACACTACAGTGGCATTGGCATTGCCATTCACACGACTTCAACTTTTGCCGAAAAGCGTCGCTGATCTGGGCTCCATTTGATGAATGGGCTGTCACTTTGATGAGAAGCAGAGATAGAGAGTGAGAATGAGAATGAGAGGCAAAAGATAAGAGCATAGACACATATTGGCATTTCCAGGATCGAGAATGTGACATTTGTACGTCTCTAAATGCAAAAAAAAAATAAAAAATTTAAATTTTCAAAAATGTTTTTTATTCTAAAAGACAAGCTTTCCAGACTTGTCGTTTTCGAATTAATTATAGAAAACAATGCATCAGGAACTCGACGAAAAATAGAAGTCACTTTTGACTTCATCTTGAAAAATGCAAAAATCTGCGAAATGTACCAAGTAATTTGGATGAAAATATTCTTAATCCATAGTAAAAAAATGTAGTTTTCCATTTTAGTTGGTATTTTGATGCGCTACTATCATTTTTGTATTTTAGAAGTTTTATTAGTGATTTGTAACGCGACTATCGTGAAATTGACTAGATTTACCACATTTGAAAAAACAAAGAAAGTGACTTCAAAACTTACAAAATTATCTAAATTTAATTATTTTCATAGCATGATGATTAATTATTGGATGATTATAGTGGATAATAGTGGGATAATTTATGTGAAAGTAGTTAAAAAACGTAAATTAAATTCGTTTCCGGCAAAAATTTGACAAGATGTGAGTTGTTGATCAATTTTAAGATTTTGGCAGTGGTTGACTTTTTTCTGGAAATGTCCATATAAAATTCAAATAAAATTCTTCTGCACAGTTACAAACACAATCAAGGATTACAAATTGCAGTCTTAATACAAAAATTATATATTAATAACTTAATTTCAATGCTCAGCAAAAAATACCAAAAATATCATAAAACAAAATACAAATTAAATAATATTTCGGTACTTCAAAAAGTGCATTTAAAACTTCTATTCATAGTAACATATTCATAGTACAACTTTATAATTTTCTTATCTACAATCGATCAAAATATAAAAGTTGTGAGCTTGTAGGAATTCATTCTACAAAACATTTAAATAAATCTTCAAAAAATATTTATTTTCCTATTTTTATTAAAAAACAAGGGGGCTCCGCCCCCTGCTCGCTTCGCTCGCCTACCCCCGGCTCGCTTCGCTCGCGATGAGGTGTGGTATGTCTACAGTCGAGCGCACTCGACAGTAACTTGCTCGATACCCAAACGTTCACAACCGATTAATTCAATTTCAGTAAAATATGGTCAACATAAAATGCTACAGACTATATGCTATCCTATAGCCTACAGTTAGGGGTACTAGTCTGTGACAGAACTGGTATTAATACTTACTATAATACAATACGTGAATAATAAAATACAGATTATATTATATATATATATTTAGTTACTCTTTTCACAAAATCAAACAAAATACAAGTTGTTAAAAAAGTACAAATTGTAATAAAGAAAATAGTTGACAAAAAAAAAGGAAATAGTTGACAAAAAAAAAAAAAAAAGTTGCACATGGGCAAGATTGAAACGGGATTCGAACTCTCGACTCACCGCCTTGAAATACACGGCTCTATCATCAGAGCCATCGGAGCATTATATTTGCATGTGGCAATATCAATGTATATCATTTTTTTTCGCTGTACGTTTTGCACGTTTCTTTTGTTTCAATTATGTCTCGCTCGTTAGAAGAGAAGCCCTACATACACACATACATACATGTGCAAATAAAGCTATTTATAGAACCAAATTCGTTTTTCTGCTAATTCATGGTACTGATTGCAAAATGTGCATCACATAAAATTATTGATTAAGTATGTAAAGTATTCATTTAAAAAGTATGTAATTATTAATTAATATGTAATTAATTTAATGCAATGAAAAAAAAAATAAAAAAATAAAAATAATAATAATAATAAATAATTTGGTTCAAAACAAAGAGTTGTTTTGATCCCGAGTCCAATGTACCCACAAATCGCATGCATTGCTGCAAGTTTTGTACCAAAATCTGGCCACTGCACGTAGGCATGAGAAATGTGAAGTTTTGATTTAATATCTTCTGTATTTGTTATCCGATTGCAATGCAGTTTTCAGGATGCATTATCAAAATTGTGTTTAGTGTGTGTGCAGATTTTGACATCTGTACCTATTAAATTGGCCTTGAATTTGGACATTTTAGTTTTTTGTCGATTACAGGATAATTGGGGGGCGTGGAAAAATTCTAAAATGAACTTGATCTGCGTGCGCAACATAGCAGTATTGTCACCAAATTTGGAATCTCTATCTCTTATAGTCTTTGAGATCCAGGTGATTATATTTTCTCCATATATCATATTTTCTCAAACTACTTCCCTGTTTATAAACCGATCTCAATGAAATTTTCAGCACACCTCAGGACTCGTCCCCCCATCCTGTGTGCCAAGTCTCAATGCTGTAGCTTTAATAGTGCTCTTGTTATTAGATTTTATATCATTTACGTGGGCGGACGTGGGCGGGGTCAAATTTAAATACAAACTTAGTATAGATCAACATCCTAGGAGTACTGTCACCAAATTTGGTTGCTCTTACTTTTATAGTTGAGGAGATATATGTGCTCAAAATTCTGTACCATAATCGACACGAAACTAATAGGCTCTATACCCATTTTTTGGGTATCGAGCTAAAAATTGTAATCCTTACGGTTGCTGGACAAACCATTGGCTTCTTTGAAGATCAAAGCAAATCAGTATGTTGCAAGCTACAAAGTGTTGCATGTCTCTGTGGCAACCATTCAAGGAAATCTTTTGCTGTTATCACTTGCCAAAGCCGCTGATAGTGATGATGATGTTGATAGTGATGATGTTGATAATGATGATGTTGACAATGGTCACTGGCAACATGACCAAATTGACTGTCGTTTGGCATTGCTGAAGTAGGTAAGCAGCATGCCTCATGTCGCATTTGCTGCAGTTGTTGCAAATAACATCCAGCTACAGCAACAGCAACACCTAACCCAACTCCCGCCCTTGCTGCCCCAAGGCAGATGCAGATACAGGTGAAGAGGGAGAGGGAGAGGGAGAGGAACAGGGAGAAGGAGAAGGAGAAGGGAAAAGGAGGCAACTTCGTGTGTTGTACAAATTAAGTAAAAACCCATATCAAGGCAATGGGAGTGTGTTGGGAACGCGTTGAGGGGCGGATAACCAAGGGGGCGTGGTCTGGGCCAGCTCATGTGTGTGTGTGTGTGTGTGTGTGTGTGTGTGTGTGTGTAGTCAGTGTCTGTTATGTAATAGCATGTTACGTGTATAACTTTTATTATTATGATTATACTTTTGCTTCTGCTTCAACTACCATGAGTTTGTTCTTGTTATTGTTGTTGTTGTTGTTCTGTTTCATGTTGTTGCTTTTGCTCCTATATGGAGCCAAAGTTGTAGTTGTAGCTTTAGCTGCAGCTGGATCTGGAGCTGCCTGGCAGAGGAGATACGTGAAAGTCACGTGAGTCATTAAAATGAAATAGCAGTAGGCAGCCAAGAGATACAGAATGAGAGAGAGAGAAAGGATGAGGAAGAGGAAGAGAAAGGGAGACAGGGACTGTAGGGACTGTAGGGACAGGGGAAGGAAGGGGAATGAGGAGCGAGAGGGACATCAAACAGAAACAGAAAAGTTGGCCACAGTGTACACTGTACACTGTACACTGCAAGAGCAAACACAGGTGCATAACTCCCTATTGCTCTCTCTCTCTCTCTCTCTCTCTCTCTCTCTCTTTCTCTTTCGTACACACTTCCACACTTCCTCTCTTATTGTTCTTCTCTGTGTGAATGATGAGATGCTTACTACTATTAACAAAGTTGTTTGTTGTTGTCATTTCTGTTCTGTTTTGATACTATTCTTTAAATACCCTGCGCCCCTTGAAATGGGATAGTATAGCTCTTTGCTAGCTTTAGTGATGGACAGAACAAAGCATCGCTTACGTTGAAAATAATAAATATATAGTCATAAATTAAAAAATATTGATATTTTTGAATTTGAACACTCTCTGTTTTGCAGGGTATCTCGTAATCGAGCACTCTTCAACTGTTTGTTTTATTTGCTGTCAACGCTAATGTTATCTGAGCTACAACTTTAAGCCTGAAATAACATGTTGCAGTCACAGTCACAGTTGCAGTCACAGTCACAGTTGTAGTCACAGTTGCAGTCGCGGCTTGAAATGATCTGTGACTTATTGCCAACGTCATTGCCGGCATTGGAGATCGTCATTGTCATGTTTTTGCCCAGGGCAACGGAATTGTTCACTGTCAAATTAGCTAGTCAGTCTTTCGGTCACATCCAATACATCCAATGACCCGCTGTGCCTCATTCACTCTGCCAACTCATCCTCGTTCTGGCACTAGGTCTTCTCTTGGTCTATAGTATCTTAGTATCTCGAGGTCTGTCTCCGTGTCTTTCAATCAACATCGTCGTCTAGAATTGACTTTCACTGCTGAGATCAATGTTGTTGGAGACTTACATATGTGTAGAAAGTAATACCGATTAATTTCAATGTCACACTAGTGACAAAAGTACTCGTTGTTATCGATAGCACATGATCTATTGCTGTATGTTTACTTGCATTCTTAAAATTGTTTGTTTGTAAGCAAATTTATAGGTTTGACACCTTTAAAAATTTATAAAAATTGTTTTTTTTTTTTCATTTTTTCTTTAAATATATACCCCATGGGTATCATAATTTATAATTTTATTCTAAGAAACACAAGCATTTTTAATAAAAATTTAATAAAATAAAAACCCAATAAGGAAATCATTTTGGCAAATCAAAATTAAAATTGGAAAAGTTTTGTATAAGCTATAACTTGACATACATTGGATATTAGAGCCTTGGTTAGTATTTATATAAATATATATATATATATATATAAATATATATTATATAAATGTAATTGAAATCTTTTGTAAAATCTAGTCTAAACATAGATTTTTTACTTCTTACGTAAATACGCATGTGTTTCACCTATTCTGTGACTCTACCGAGTGTAAAAAGTATCTTATTAAATGGTTTATTAAAGCTTTAATTGAACACAGAAGAGGTGAGCTTTAAGTCATTAAGGAAGAGACACTCCACCTACACACAGACACATATCGATAATGCAATACTAAATAATGTCCTGCTATCCTTCTATATCGGTAGAGCACACATAAGATACTTTGATAATAGCCATCATTGTCAAATTTGCACAAGCACAATCTCTGACATGAAGTTCATGAAAGATATTTTAATTAACACACAGTTAGGTGAGGAGTAGTTCATTTGGGGAGGAAGGGGGTCGATGATATTGAGAAAATGACCAGAGGGGATAAGGAAGATGAAAAGGGATGCTTACAGAAGGGTTATAATATTCACTGCTACTGTTGTTGTTGTTTTTGTTTCCATTAATTTGCATATTTGCCTGCATACGATATACGATATTCATATTCACATTCTGGCTCATTCGGTGCAACGATGCATTCATCTGAGCAACTGCATAAAAATTTGTAAATTCATTTCAACGCCGAAGGAGCTTGTTGTGAGTAAGGACCCCCAGGGTTGCATTGATAGCCCCGGGTTGCTTTGTCCTCGCTTAAATATGATGTAATATGCACATTTATTAAACCGTAATCAGTCGCTACGGGAACTAGAGACAACAAATTTCAATACATTGTTCTATATTCCCAATTATTTTCCAAAATCTAACAACTTTGATTTTTATACCCTGAGCCCATTGAAAATGTGCGATAAGGGGTGTAATGTGTTTGGCAGGACGTATGTAACAGTCAGAAGGGGGCCAAAGGACACCCCAAAGTATATTTATTCTTGGTCTGTCTGTCTGTCCGTCTGTCCGTTAGAGCTAGATACTCTAACAAGAGGGCAGCATCTACAGTTGAGACATGATGAGAGAGAGGCAAAAATACTATACATGTAAAATACATGCAAAAGAGGTAGAGGTAGGAGAGAAAACAATTGAAACAAAACAAAAGATACAAAACGACAAACAGTTAATGACGTTTGACCAATTAACTGGAATTGTGGGCACATTGGCCATTTATTAATGCATATGGCCTATTTATGTATTTATTTGCGAGTGTTAAGTGAATCGACGCTGAATATTTGATTTCAGTTTCAATTCAATTCGATTCGTTTCAATTCGATTTCATTGCACATTTTCGTTACACAATTAAAATTCAATTAATTACACAGACACAAATAATTTCATTTATATAGAGTTACAAAACGGCAATCTCTATCTCGATATCTTTAGCTCTGTTAACCAAGTGACCTGCCAACCGGCTGATCCATTTAACGACTGACCAACAAGTCTTTCTTTTGGGCGACACAAATTTGTGGTAACAACTTCAGTTGTCATGGCCACTAATTGAAAATGCCAACGGGGGATGATAAACAGGGCATACAAAAGCACAAGCACAAACTTAGGCCTATGGGCCAATAGGTAAATCATCTGGGAATCGCTGAAAGCGAAAGCCAATCAACCAACTGTATTCCTCCCCTGAGGCATATGTCGTGTCCCACGGTACAGGTGAATCTACTAATGAACAATTTCAATTTCTTTGCAAAGGCTCTCACCATGACATCAGGTTATACCAAACAACTAATGCTATTAATTCCATTCATTCATTGAAGTATCTTTTTCTCTCTATCGGATTATCAATAATAATCTTAATGCCAACTGTGAAATCTCTCATAATAGAAATTGTCACCATTTTCGTGTGTTCAATGTGACCTGTAAGGGCTACTATTGTGGCTTGTAAGGTCTACTATTGGAGAATAGTTGTATATATTTAAAACCTATTTGGTGTTGATGACTAAACTTCTTTATCAGGCTGAGTACCTAATCGGAATAAATAAATAATATTATTTTGAAATTAAGAAGGAATCTGTTTCCCTAGTCGCGTATTTTCCATTTTATAAAATAGTCATTACGAGTTAGTCAGGACAAAGAGTTTTAAATATATATATATAGATTATAATATGGTATAGATCTTGAAAATTTATTTATATAAGAAAGAGTTTTAAATATATATATATATGATTATAATATGGTATAGATCTTGAAAATTAATTTATATGTTTTTTCCCTATAAAAATAGGGAGGAATCTGTTTCCTTAGTTGCGTATTTTTCATTTTATAAAATAGTCATTACAAAGCGTCAGGACAAAGCGTTTTATATATAAGGATTATATTATGGTAAAGATCTTGTAACTAAATTTTAATATTATTCACAAAATTTTCCCTCTATATAAAAAACTCTCTCACTTTAATTTTGGAATGATTTGTTTGCTTTCGTTTTATAATTTTTTTCAATTAGGTTTTTAGTTTTTTTCTTTAACACATTTTTGGCTCACCGAATGGAGGAAATTCCGTGGATAAAATAGTATACGCCAACATGACCTTCGAGCTGGTCTCAGCTTTCAAGCAACCAAAATCAAATACTATATTTTATGCAGTTTATTTTCCATACTTTTTTTCACTTTTTTTCACTTTTTTTTTTTTGTTCTATGTGTGCTATGTGCATTTTCTGGCGTTTTAGCTGCGACTACCGGAAATATGGAATAATTAATATTCGGTTCGTTGATGCAGTTCTTTTTGTTTCTCTTTTTGCGCGCTTATTATTTTTATTTTATTGTGCTAAAACGAAATTTCCGGCTAAGGCGACGGCGGGCAAGTTGGTAGCCTGGCAAAAGCCGTCGCCGGCATTAGCTGCCATAATTTTAATTGCGTTTAATGGCGCAGGAATTGAATGCGAATGTTGACCGAGGAGAGAGAGGACGGACAAAGACGAGACGAAAAAAACGCATTAATTAGAAAACGAGCAGCAGGAAAGCAAATGATGGAGAGTGGAGCAGAAAAAAAACACACACACACACACACACACACACAAAAGGGAGGAAAGAAGAGAAAGCCAAAGTAATAAAATAATAACAATATACATAGCATGCCAACGTGACCGACACGACACGCCTTCAAACCTAACACCGCCCACTTCGGACCGCCGACCACACCATTGGACACCACTGGACACCATTGGACACCATTGGACACCCAGAAAGGCAGTAAATTAGGCGCTCGAGACTAAATACCCGCAAAATTCACGCACTTGACACAAATTCCTTTGGGGAGGATGGCATTAAAATTGAAAAAAATAAAATAAAATAATAATAACAAGCTATCATCATCATCCAGTCGATGATGCATGACCAAAACATACTCTGTAGTCAAAAATACACATAGATTCTCGCTCCCATTTGCATAACTTCAATTTCTCTTAAACGATCCTCATGAAATTTTTAGAATACATAGATAACATATAATTTTAAAAGCGTCTGAAGTTTCAGGGTTATATTGTCAAGTATATGATAGTAATAAGCTAATCAAAATTTATTAGATAATATCACTTATCAACAGATTCGATTAAGAACACCTGTTGATGGAGAACAGATATATTTTATTTGTATATACGTCTGTTTACTTTGCATCACTAGTTTGTCATACCCTTTCTATACCATTTTACTAGGTACAAGATATAAAAGGACGAAAAGTGCACAAAAAATGCGGTAAAAGCACGCAAGAAAATAATTCATAATAAAGCTGAACTGGCGCTGGAATTTGGAATGGGATTCGAGATGGGAATGGCAATAGCAATGGGCACGGGGATTGCAGATATGGAACTGGAGAACTGGAGAACTGGAGGGACTGTGTGGTATAGAGGGAGGGGGGAACGGGGACTGTTGTACAAATGCTGAGTAGCTGTTGCTGAGTGGCAGGACAAAATGGCGACCGCCAAGGCGGAAGTGCGCGCAAATGACAAAACGCTGTTAGCCCAAAATGTTAGCCAAGAAACGGCAGACAGCCAAGAAGAAGGAGGTTAAAAAATATAAGAAGAGAAAGAAGCAGAAGCAAAAGCAGAAGGAGCATTGGGAACAGCCGCGAAGGAGCCAAACACAATGAACGAAATGTCCTTAAATGGGTTGAAAGTGCGTCTGTCGAAATTGCCTAACTGCATAAATGGAAAATATGCAATGAAAACAAGCCAAGGGCGAAGCGAAAAAGGAAATAAGTAAAACAATATGAAATTCAATGGCAGTTCCCTTAAGGGATGCTCTTTAAAATAAACCAACTTTAAGTAAGTTTGGGTAATGGATTAAATGAAAGTTAAATGAAATCAAGAATAAAAAATATTTTAAATTTTAATATTTATTAGATTAAGGCAGCTAAGATTAGTAAATTAGATCTCTTAAAATTAAGTTGGGTGGACTTTAATTGAATCATAGAACAAAAACTCTAAATAAGACCAATAATTCATTTAGATATGAATATTTCACACTCGAATCATTTAAGCAGAATGTAGAAGAAATAATTATAATAACTTAAATAGAGAACTCTGTTGAATCGTATCTAAAAACAATTGAGAACTATTTGCACTTTCATTAAAAATACAAACTCATCGCTTTAATAGCCATAATTAATTGAAAATCACTTGCTCTTTTATTTGCAGATGGCATGCGTTTAAAAACGCGCGGAAAACGCGCGCGTTATGTGACAACCGCAAGGAAACAACGAAATTTAATATAAAAAAAAAAAAAAACTGCAATGCAGCCACACTGATTGAGACAAGTAAACACACACAAAATACTGAGAATCTACTAAAACAGAGATAAAAAAAAGAGAGAGAGCAATAGATAGAGGGAGAGAGAGAGAGAGTAAGAAAGAGCGTCAAATCGAAATCGAAATCGAAAATGTGCAACGGCAGCAATTTAAACACGGCGACAACTGCTGCAACGCTCACAAACTTATTAGTGAAATGCACGAAGTCAACAAACGACGACAACAACAACAACAACAACAACATCAACGACAACAACGCCAGCAACGACATTGGCAGCAACAACGCTAACAATTGTCAACAGAGCCGAGTTGCAGTTGCAACTGTAACTGGAACGGGAACGAGAACTGAAGGCGGTAACGAAGAGCCACAAAAACAACGAGCAAAACGTCAAAACATGCAGCAAGAGGAAGAGATAGACATAAAGATAGATATGGAGAAGGAGGAGAAGAAGCAAAAGCATAATCAGCGGCAACATCTACAACGTCAGGAACAAGGACATCAAATAAACCAAATAGCAACGGGGACAAGTGCAGAGGCAGTCGCAGTCGCAGTCGACGTCGCCGTCGACGTCGCAGTCGCAGTCGCCGTTGCGGCAACCAAAGTACATAAACACAAACATGAATTTGGACGAGACCAAGAACAACGTCGTGAAAATTGCAATAATGTTGCCAGAGTGCAGCCTCAGCAGCAACAACAGCAGCAGCAACAGCAGCAGTTGAAGTTGAAGTCGAAGTGGAAGCTGCAACAACGTAGTTGTCTCTCCATTGTTCTGTGGTTGACGCTGGCAGCGACAGCAGCAGCAGCAACAACAGCAGCAACACCTTCAGCGGCAACTGCAACTGCAACTGCAACAGCAGCAGCAGCAACAACAGCAACAGTGTCGACACTTGTGCAACGCTCCGCCCGCTCGCTAAACAGCGGCCACAATAGCCTTGGCAGCGGTATCATCAGCCACAGCAGTGGCAAGAGCAATGCACGGGAGTTGCACTACGAGCTCAGCAGTGGCAGCAACATGGCAGCAGCAGCAGCAGCAGCAGGAGTTGCCACAGCAGCAATTGGTGTTGGTGTTGGCAGCGGAGCAGGAGGAGCAGGCGTTGGAGGAGGCGGAGGTGGAGCAGCGGGCATCGAATGTCCCAGCTTCGATGATAGCTCGGCATGTCCTTGCTACAAGTTCGAGGATGGTAAGTGCAAATGGGCGAAGGAGGCAACCAACCGAACTAATTAAACGCATCAAAGCCGAGCCAGAGTCAGAGCTAAGTTTATTGCACCCAAAACGTGTGGACAAGCACAATAACAAATCACGACTGTTCCTCCTTCTCTACCCCCCCCCCATCTTTCCCCTTGCCCCTCCTTGTAGACTGCATCTCCTTCTCAATTCCTTCGTATTCCATCCCTGTTAAAGAGTCCCAATGTCCACACAGTTTGCCTGTCTCTCTTCTCCCATGTCTCCCTGCTGTCCCTGTCTGTCTGTCTGTGTGTGTGTGTGTGTGTGTGCATATTGACCACCATTTAAACACCAACACATGCTCAGCATGCCAAGATTGTTTACTTTGACACCAGAACGGCATCAGCAGTACCATCAGGCAGTGTTCTGTCCGCATATGTCCACCACATCACCACCCCTTCTCCGTTCCCCACTTTCTCCCTTTCCCCAATCCCACAAACACACACACACACACACACACACACAGACACACAGTGAGCAGGAAGTGTACTAGCATTTGAGTAAACACACAATGACTGTACCATCGAACCAACGAGTTCAGCAATAGATTAGATTAATCCGTCATGGTACTAAAGGTAGATTAGAGACTAACTAAAGTTACCTAAATGTAAATATAGATGCTGCTTTTGATTAAGCATTTATGTGCTTTTGACTAAGCTTTAATGTGCTTTACTAAGCTTTAATGTGCTTATGGCGTAATAAGTTTATATAATTTAAAGCTTTTAGCTTGATGAAAGCTTTCATGTACTTGCATGGTAATGACGTAGCTTTTGGTATAAAGTACATTTTAAA
Source organism: Drosophila phalerata (assembly GCA_951394115.2). Classification (NCBI taxonomy): domain Eukaryota; kingdom Metazoa; phylum Arthropoda; class Insecta; order Diptera; family Drosophilidae; genus Drosophila; species Drosophila phalerata. The sequence goes on from OX596006.1 coordinate 37,800,504, forward strand.
AGTTGCTTTCATGTGCAAGCTTTTGACTAGCTTTCTTTGAATTTAAAGACAATGCTAAGTTGGATTTCTATATACGTATCCCTTTAATTGAGCTTTCATGTGCTTACAACTATTACAAATCACTATATCCCTTTTATTGTCTCTCTCCCAGCTTAACATTTATATTTAAGTCTTTATTAAAGCTTGCTTGGGCTTTTAATGTATTAAAAAGCTCTACTTTAATGCTTAGATCTACACAGTGACTTAAAGCCTTTTAGTACCAATTGTGCATCCTTGTCTAGTTTTTGTGATTGAACTTTGAATGAAAACCATATTTAAAAACAACCAAAACATGTCTGATTATGCTTAGGTTGTTTATATTAGGGTGGCCATTTTGTATGGGGCGCCATTAACTAATAACAACTTGCTGCAAGGATAATAATATAGATTACAATTTCTGATAGCCAGTCTAGCAATAATCATTGTGTATTGAGGGTCAGCCAGCTGAAAGGCATGCCCAAGGATATGAGGCAAATGAATATGGACATGGAACTGGAGTAGTCTAATTAAAATGCGACGCACACAATGTATTCATGTTGTTCTTGTTGTTGTTGTTGTTGAAGATTTGTGATTTGAGATTGCATCTTCTTTTGCTTCGCAGGCCTTTTCCTGGAATGTCCTGGCACGACGGCATTGTCGCTACGTTCCACACTGGAACGCGTCTCGGCGCCAATTCACTCGCTGTCCATCTACGACTTTGATCGGTCGGTGACGTCACTGTCGCAGGATGTCATCCAGCCGGGTGTGCACATACGACACCTGCAGTTCTCGCACTCGCACCTGGAGGCTCTTAAGGAGAACAGTCTGCGCAATGTACGCGGCAGCCTCGAGTCTCTCAGCATTGTCAATGGCAAATTAACGCAGGTAAGCAGCTAATAAATCAAATTGCGTATACGCCATGTGCGACGCTTTTTTCATTTGCAACACACAAAGTATGCGGTGGGGCAAGTGCGGCATGTGTCACTACCGCAGGTAACGTGAGGAGGAGAGCGGCAAGTAGGAAAGTAGGGGAGCTGCCACTGGAGTGAGTGAGTGAGTGAGTGAGTGAGTGAGTGAATGAGTGAGTGAAAAATGAACAAAAATGGGGCAAAGGCATCGCGTCAGACACCAAAATAATTGCATGCAAATTTATTGCTCTTCACAACAATTTGCTGCTGCTGCTGTTGCTGCTGTTGCTGCCAGTCTCTTGTGCAATATGCTTAGTGTCATGACAGTGGCAGACACGCCCACACAACGCCCCCCTCCGCCGGAAATGCCGTAACTAACGGTGTGACGATCATTTGTTGCCTGCTCGTGATACATGACAGACAAAAGGCTACAAAAAACTACAGCAGCAACAACAACAACCAGTTAAAGGCCATGTATAAGTGAAATTTGCATTAAAAAATTGTCTAACTAAATTAAAGGAAACGGCTGTCTTTAAATAAAATGTTACCTTTCTAAATACACAGTTTGTTTTTTGCATTTTATTTATTTATTAATATTAGCAAATATTTAACATTCATATTGATTTTATCATATTATGTATGCCCAAAAGTATGCAATGAAATTTTAAACTTTTTCTTTTCGCCGAAGTAATTATATAAAAAATCATTCCATAATTTTGGGCTGTGATTAAACTAAACGGTGCGAAAATTGGCTAAAGTGCTACAAGCAGATAATTATTTACTTAAATAATGAGAAATTAAACCAATGTAGTATATATATAAAATTGAGGTTAATAAAAATAGTGATTCCAAACGATATTTTCAAAGTGTTAGCTTCAGAGATTTTATTTCTTTTTTAAGTCTATCGGGCTTGTTCCGGTTTTCACTTTCGTCGTGATTTATCGAAAGTGAAAATCTTAACATGTTCTTATTTCATTTTGGCATTATTTTAAGTATTGAATTTTTCTTGAGTTGCTGAATTAAAGTCTGATAATGTGAAAAATATAATTTTTAAAGTATTTTTTTATAAAATCCTATAAAAGTGGAAATGAAAACTGGAACAGGCCTGTATATATTAAATAAATATTATAAAGAAGTTTTTATAAAAGTACTTGCAATTTTAATATGGAGACCATTTTTTCCTGTAACATTTGTCTATTTTTAAACCTCAGTTATTAAAGAAATCGAAACTGTGGACAGTTGCTATTTTTTGTATGATGATGTTTTGCTTTTATTTATTTTTTTGTACACTAATAAAAACGTACACGACATGTTTATCAACATTATCGATTTGTGCAAATCTGTTGAATTGAAGATTAAAAACAAACGACAGTTAAAACATAAAGTTAAATAGAATTTTATTAAATTTAAATTTTAAGAATTTATCAATCAATGCAGAATTTGCTGCAGAATATAAACCATAACTGGCAACACATTTGTTAGGTGTTGTGAATTGCGAATTTTGGTGGCTGAAGTGGTTGAGTGGAGTTTTTGGTGGTGGTGTTGGTGCTGCTGAAGCTAAAGCTAATTAGCAGCACCAACATACGGCGCCAATAATGTTCAACAAAGTTGGGCAACCGAAAAAATGCAAATGGCTTTCTAAGCCATTAAGTTTGGAAAACAGCCGCCACAGCAACAGTGGCAGCCAAAGTGGCAGCAACAGCAACAGTGGCAACAGCAACAAACCCGCCAAGCGGTGCTTCGGCAGCCATAAAAAGTAATTTGCCGCCGCGAAATAACAAACGATCCAAAGCCAAAAACAATTGCGTTCAATAAAATAATTTTGCCGTGCGGCAGACGGATGAAAGGCAGCCAGGCGGAAGCATGTGTTGAAGGCGTGGCCACGCCTCCGGTTCCAACGAAATTGGTTGTACAATGTACATGGAACATGCAATTAAAGAGTAAATATTGCTACTCAAATACCAATATTGTAGAGATTTCAGTTTATTAATAAAATTGATTTACCACAAAAAAAAAAAAAAAAATCATAGGAGCAGGAAAAATAGAACTTGAGCTGAATGAGCAGAAAAGCTGTTTAGGATCTGCCAGTAGTGGGTCGCCGAGTTGTTGTTGTGGTTTCATGATCCTTTGGCGGCTCCGTAGTCGTGGTCCGCGTTGAAGTTGGCAACACGGGTCTGATTGTGACCTCAATGGCAGGGAGTTGACGACAGGCATGAGGCTTGTCACCGAGCTGCATCTGGACACAGCGACGTCTGTCAGTCTGTCGCCAGTCTGAAGGAAGAGAGGAGTAGTATAAATAGGTAGTAATAAGTAGTGAAGATGAAAAGTAGTTGGCATCACTTACTGTCGCGTGGCGTTCCGAAACAATTGTTATTGAGCAGCTGGCAGCGATTGGCGATCAACTTGCACACCTGATCATTCCGGGAACGGATACAGATCTCCTGACCCTCGCTCGCTCGGGGACAGATCACCGTGCGATTGGGACAATCCTGATAGCACCAATAGGCATGTTGTGCCCCCGTTTCCCGGACTCGCCGACAATCCTTGGGGGGCGTATGCATCCATCCCATTGCGGCAAATGGATTCCGACCGTTCGCCTCGAGCAGCTCGCAAATGTTTTGGAAGCGGCGACACATGCCATCGGAGGTGCGGCCACAAACCCGAGGACTGCGTACGGCACAAACCGGAGGCAAGAGGCACAGAGAAGGCCTAATCGTTGGCAGTGTGGCAATGATATTCGAGGAAGATACTGTGGCAGGCGTGGCACTCGCCGGCATCTGCAGCAACAACAGCCCCAGGCCGAGTACACTGACTGCAAAAAGCAAGTGAATGTCTAAAATCAGAGAACATGATAACAAATCCTTAGCTCCTACCTATTAACGTGGTCAACTGCATGTTGTTCAAAGAGTTCTTGTCGGTTTCAAAGCAGTTTCGATGGTTTTATAGCTGGCAACTCTTGTGCGAACAAAGGCACTGAGAATTGTCTGAAAGAAAACAGCAGTTTCCATTAAACTTGCCACATTCTTAGCTGCCACGCGCCGCTTTTGTTTTCATCACTTTTTTAAGGTGCATTCACCTTAAGAACAAAGTGCAACAATTACACTTATGTACAGGTACAACCTGTTCCAATGACTCAATTACTAACCGAATTTATTCAAACTACTTAAGAAAGCTTTTCAACATTAGAAAGAATTGCCAGTCAAAAAACTGATTACATTTCAGATAAATTATTATGGTTTCATTCGAATTAAAATTAATTAAAAAATAAAACATATTCCCGAAATCTTCAACAACTCGGAAGAAACATTAAAAATCACTATCGGTATTTCTGAAACCAAGCAATCAATGTTTTCAATTAAATTAAAATGAGCAAAAAATATTTAAAATACATTTGTCTATTGTGTAGAATATTAATACTAATCGTAAGTCTTGTATCTAGAAAGTCTTAATATGATAAATTGAGTTCAATTCTGTTCCCGAAGAAGAATCCCTAATTTATAATTTTGTGGAAAAGAGTTATGGCAACTTGACTTAAATCAAGTCAAGGCACATTGACTGATAAAGTTAAAGTAAAGTTAAAGCTTTTTTTTAGCTATATAGTATAGTATTGAATGCCCCAAATGGTATGAACATATAAATAATTTCAACTGGTTGAATGTTTACTAAACTAGAATCAAATTGGATGAATGAATAAATGAATACATACAATAAATGCGTTCGATTGTTCAATCGCATTCAAAACAACGACAAGTGTCCAAAACATATGCCACATATTTCGGCAGTTAACCTGTGAATGCGAGACAATAAGACTATGAGATACAATATGGAACTTGGCAATCTCTGGGAGTATAAATACCCTATCCGAATTGTCAGTAATCATCAGCTTCTGATAGCAGCAACAGCTCCAATCAAGCCAGCTTTTAAGACCAGAGAAGGTATCATGTTCAAGCTTACAACTTGTTGTTTACTCCTTGTCGTCCTTGTGGCACTCGCCGAGGCCAACAAGAAGGATGTGCGTCCTTGTGCGGGTCGGTGCTCCTATAAGGACTTGGCTGGCAGGGGAACGGTTTGTGTCCGGAACACAAGAACCAACATTTGCACCAGGCTTCAGGCCTGCCAGCTCCGTGAGCGCAACTGTTCCCTGAGGCAACTTGGACTGGCCCCTCTCCGCCAGACCTCGTCATCGAGTTGCGCCCGAGTTGCCGGCAAGAGCGGCAGTGCTCGCTGTGCCTCGATCCGTCGTCGTCGTACCTCCAGTCGCAGGCGCTGCAACAACCCATCCTGCAGGCGTCAAAGGCCCAACAGCTGCTGGCGCACTCGGGATGGACGCAGCCTTTGGATGAGCTCCTGCAGCGCCCAGCAGAGGAACTGCGTCAACAGGAGGCGGCCACATCTTCAGCTGACCCGCACCAACGACTGGGCGTGCCGTGACCCCAAGGACAAGGAGATCCTTCTCAACAAGTTGTAAGCCTGTCCTTCCTGCCGACAACCCATCCATGGAAATCCTGACGACAAATTCAACTTATATATAATCATTTTTTTTTATTAGCCTTTACAATTTGTACACTTCTTTCGTTTACTTTTCCGCTTAAATTCAGTTCTATTAAAATAAAAAACATATATTAAAAAAAATCCTTTTTTTTTAGTTCGTTAGCAAGTTTTCCAATCAAAGACACATAAGCAGGGTGACCTTACCTAGCTAAATTACAAAATCACCTATATATCTGGTCACTCTGAAGCAGTGCTGCCAACTTTTTAGAGACAAAATTAGCTCAAATTACACAGCAAAATAGCTAAAAAAAAATAGCTATACATTCTGAAATTCTTATAATTATTATTAAAAAAAAGAAAGTTAGTGCACGCTAAAAGTTTTAAAAGGTTAAAAGAAGTCATGACAGAACAAATCAGGAAGGAAGGAAAGGAGAGGAAAGAAGCCCTTAAGAATTCCTTTTCATTGATTCAAAAAAATAAGTAACTTAGAGTTGCCACGCTACATGATAAAAACACCTTTCCATCGACTTAAGGATCGTTAGTATTTCGGAATACACAGATCAAGAAGGACCTAAATAATTCAAATTGCAGGTAGACAAAAAGTCTTCCAGTTTTCGAAAATAGCGCCAAAGAATTATTATGAATCTACTCTTTAAAAAATGTTTGAATTATTTTTGGACTTACAATAGGAATACGTCGAGCATGGTGAATGAATGAGTACATGTACAATTGAGCTTGTACATGATGGAAAGCCAGAAAATGCAGAGGTTACAAAAATGCATAATTAAATCACCTGGAAAGTGTCCTGCGTATCTCTTTCCCCTTTTTTTTTATTTTTTGTTGTTGCAGATAACCATCAGAAGGCCTTAAAACGCCCATTCCGGCGATGGCAACAAATTCAAAACACACATAAATATTTCATAATGTTACAACAATAAAAATAAATATCATTTTATGGTAGCCATTTCTTTGTTCAGCTTTTTCTGTATTTTTTCTGGTTCCTGGCTCCTCTGCCATGTCATTGCTGTATCTCCTTTCCAGCTACTGGCTGGCATGACTTGGCCATAAATTTGCAGCGTGTTCAAGGCGCCAAGTTGAAGCGGCTGGCGGAACGAGGCGCAGGACGAGTTGGCCCAAAACGGCGCGACATCGCAAATGTTCAATAAATTAAAATCGACTGCCATAAATTTCCATGTCAGTACATTAATTAAAAGGCCGTAATTCGCTGGCCCATGTCACACAGTCTCCCCAGACTCCACTGTCCAACCATGTTCCAGTTACCTGCATCATCATCTGCCTCGGACTCAGACTCCGACTCCAACTCCGACTCCTACTCTGGGTTCAATCCAGCCCCAAATGGGCAGTCGCATTTGTAGCGGAAAATTTGTAATTCATTGCAATTAAAAAGTCAAACAGTTCATTTATGCATTGCTCATTTTGCAATCTGAAAATATTGAAAACAATTTGAAACTAGGAAGGTTTTTGGAATAGACATTTTGTGACTTGTTCATTTTTGTACTATATATTTATTAAATGAATTTTAAATTAGAGTAAATAATACAAAGAAATTAATACAAACTTATAAGATTGATTATAATAATTACTGTTAGCAAAATTTTATTATTAGACTAAATAATGTATTACAAAATATATTACTACTCCTTAAAATCGAAGACAAAGAAATGAACAACATTTTTATAAGTAATAAAAATTATTATTTAAGTAAAGCCACCAAATTATAAATGAAATTTAGTCAAAATTTTAAAATAATTGTAAATAATTATTATACATATGTATATGTCGAAATCTCTGTGTTGTCAACCCTGTCAACCCTATTTTCACTGCAAACAAAGTTCGTAAAATTGTCGGCATTAAGTAAGCTTTGACTTAAGTGTATCAGGGTTTTTGGGCCACGTTAGCAGTCAAGTCAGTTGCCATTTAATCTCGTCGAGTCACAAGCAACGCATCAGAGCTCTCAGAGAAATTAAAAAATTATAATAAAAAAAGAAAGATAAAAGATTTTAATTCGTTGGTAATTGAAATGCCGAGAACACCTAACGGTAAATCAAGGAGCAGCGGCGAGACGTCGTCCAAGAAGGAGAAAGTGGAGAAGAAGGAGAAGTCGTCAAAGTCGTCATCCAAGGCGTCTGTACCGCCGCCGAAGAAAAAGATGAAGTGCTCCTCGCCGCCAAGCTCGGCCAGCAGCGATTGCGACTCGGATTCCAGCAACAGCAACGGCTCGAGCGTCTCCTCGAGCGAGTCATCATCGTCGTCCAGCGATTCGGAGAGTGACACTGACAAAAAGAAGAAGAAACGTGAACGTCAATATTCGCACCGCAAGAAGTCAAAGAAATCATCAAAGTCAACACCGAAGCGCAGATATTCCCGTAGAGCATCCGGATTACCATCAGCCACGTCCACACCAACGCGGACCTCGTCATCGACTCCCATTTCCATTCCCATGCCAATGCCAATGCCAATACCGTTGCCAGTACCAGCTCCCCTGCCAGCTCCCGTACCTGCTCCCGGTTCATCAGCCGAAATTCCGGCATTTGCCATTTGGTCGCCAGTTCCAATCCAGAAGCATCAGAGTCGCACTCATAGTCATCACCGCACTCCGGAAGACAGTAATAAAATCATATGTACTGCCAAGTCGCCACGTCGCAAACACAAGAAGAAGGACAAGGATCACAAGGAGAAGGATGAGGACAAGGATCAGGTGTCCGCTCGTACCTCTGCCAAGCAAACGGAGAAAGATAAGGAGCATTTTCAGCGTCAAGTTATCAAGATTAGGGATAAGGACTGTCCGAGGGTCAAGGACAAAGACAGACGCTCTCCAACACGTCAAGTGGGAGTAACCAGCAGCAAGGCACCTACCAAAAATGAGAGGGAACGTGCATCATCGCGTTCGGATTCACTGGCTCCACACCGGGAGAAGCGGCGTTCATCGCACTCAAGAGAGAGGGAACGGGAACGGGAAAGGGAACGGGAACGGGACCGGGACCGGGACCGGGACCGGGATCGACGCTCCGTTAGGCGTTCACTGGAGCGGCAGAGCAACAGAGATCGCCGCTCATCATCAAGAAGATCCCGTCGGGGCAAATCCCGACAGAGGCGCTCCAGGTCACAAACGTCGCGCACTCCAAGTCCATGGCGCTTGGGTTCGCATCGCCTGAAGACGGTGCGTCTGCATATCAAGGGTCTGACCCGTCAGGTGACCAAGACGCACATTGTCGAGATCTTTGGCAGCTTTGGACCCTTGACCAACGTCGACTTTCCCGTCAACCATTATCATCAGGGAGGTAACTATTCTCGAACCGGGCGTGGTTTCGCCTTTGTCGAGTTCGTCAACCCCAAGGACTGCGAGAGTGCGCTCCGGAGCATGGACGGTGGCAAGATCGACGGACATCGTATCATCGTATCGCCCTTCCAAGCCAACATGCTCCGATTGCCGATGCGCAGACGCAATCCCTCACCTCTAATCGTACGCAATCGCGATAGAAACTACTGAGTCCTGGACTCGACCTGGAACATGGATAATGAAACAATCCCAACTATACGAAACAGCACATACACATCGACTATTGAATCATTTGTGAAATGTGGAATTCTTAAAATAAACAGTAACAGCAGATTAAGTGTGTTTTTATCCATTAGAGATGTGCTCCCATCGATAGTTGCTTTCTTATCGATAACTACTATCCTCGCTTGCAGCTTTTTTTATCCGCCTATTATATTCATATTCATAGAATAAATCGATGGCGATATAGAGCTGGGAGTTTCCGCCAATTTTTTTGAATCGATTTCAAACAATTTTTAATCAATTAAGTCCTGGGCTCGACCTGGAACATGGATAATGAAACAATCCCAACTATACGAAACAGCACATACACATCGACTATTGAATCATTTGTGAAATGTGGAATACTTAAAATAAACAGTAACAGCAGATTACGTGTGTTTTTTTTCCATTAGAGATGTACTCCCATCGATAGTTGCTTTCTTATCGATGGCTACTATCCTTCAAACAATTTTTAATCAATTTAAATCGATTAAGAATTGATTATTTTAGGAAAAACTGCGCTAACGAAATTATTTAAATTTTTCTCATAAAAAATACATAGCTTATTTTAAATTTCAAATACATTCAATTCAACTTTTTTCGATCGATTACAGCTCTACTTTCAAACACTAGCGATTTTAATTTTTTCTCTCGATTTGAGTAAAATTACCTTTAATAAATGTCATGTGGATGCGACTGGTAACTGTCCCTAGTAAATACCTAGAACTATTGTTTATCTTTTTGTATAGATTGCATGAGCGATAAACAAACATCGGGGTTCGTTTTCAATAAACTCTCAACAATCTTTGCAACGCTGTCACATTTATTGGCTTTGTTGAGCTGTCAAAAGGGCAACTCAATAAACAGCATACTTTCCTCATTTTGTTTTTGTGCATTCTTTTATTTCATTTTTGTTCCCTGATTTTATTCAATTTTTGTGTGAAATTATATGAACTGCGTGAAAAATATGAAACAAAAAAATAAAAAAAAAATAACATGTAAACAACGGCTCTCGTAATACAAAATGGGAATGTCCATAGTATTTTATGAAGTAGGAAGCAGATAGCGAGTGAAGCGTTATTTTGCGAGTTCCATTGTTATGACCATGTTTCTCTCGCTTGGCCAGAACAGAAACTTTCGTCACTTTCCCTGTCGCACTCGCTGCTGCAATTTATTTGCTGTTGTTCTCTTTCTCTTTCTCGTTGTAGTTGCTGTTGTAGTTGCTGTTGTTGTTGTTGTTGTTGTTGTGCCTTAACCATTTTAGTTGCATACATAAAAAATGAACGAACTTTTCAATTAATTGCTATCAAAAACAATATAAATATTTTATGGCATGGCAAACAGGTGATACGGGACGAAACAGTTGTGCAAATAAATAAATAAATAAATAAATAAATGAATGAAGAACCGAAATGATTTTCTGTTAAATGTGCTCAACTCTGAGAAACCCTGTATTATTATAGTATCTCTTACTCTGTTCTACAATTCTATTTATATGGTCATCAAGTATGAACTAATATTTAAACGTACCTATGTATTTGTAATGAAAAATTAAGATATATAAGAATTTTCTATTTAAAATGAACACTGATTTCGTCTGTATTCAAAATTTTAAATATTAATTTTCTTGTAAAAAATCATGGGAAATTGAACTAAAATTTGACTTGTAAGTTGTTAAGGGTCTGACCCACTTCAAATTTGCATAACTGTGTCAAAACTAAACCGATTTTTAAACGGAATCATGGTTTGGCCTTTAAATTCATTCTGCATTTAAATTTTGTTCATTTAGAAATATTTTATATTTTTCGATTATTCTAGCCATGGTTGATTTTGATGGTAAGGGTCCCCCCTTTGATATTATGAAAATTCAAAATTTTAAATCTCAAGTTTTCACTTTTAATCAACTCCCTTTATCATAATAAGTATAAAACAACACTTTAAACTTGATTCTGAGACCTTTCATTTTCTTGTAAAAAATCATGGCAAAATTTTTAAGATTTTCTTAAATCTTGGGAAATTGGAAAAGACCAACTTCAAACTTTATTTATATTATATTTATTTAAGTTAACGGTTGCATATTTTGTGCATTTTATTCCAAATCAATTACGTATATCATCTGCAAACGGGGAAAAAAATAAACGTTATCTATTTGAATGTTGTGTGTGTGTGTGCGTGTGTGTGCAATCTAATAGTATTTCTTTCATTATTTGTATTTTTTAGCTGCCGTCACGTGCACTGAGCTCTATGCAAAAGCTGACTGCTCTGGATTTTGATTACAATGAGATTGTGCGCATTGAGGATTACAGTTTCTATGGGCTGCGTGTGTCCAAGCTGAACATAAAGGGGAATCGATTGCAGAGTATTCCGGAGAATGGATTTGCCGGACTGGAGGAGTGCATGCAGGAGATTGATGTGTCCGAGAATGGATTGCGTACGTTTCCCATGATGGCTTTGCGCAAGTTGAGTCATCTGCGGATTCTGCGACTGTCCAATAACAAGATATCCACATTCTATGGCGACATTCAACTTGCCACCAACAATGCCTCGGCTGCAGCAGCTGCCGCATCCGCATTGCAGTTGCCATCGCTGATCCTGTTGGATCTCAGCTCGAATCAGTTCAGCGAGATTGTCCACGATTGCTTTCGAGCGTTTCCACAGCTGCAGACGCTGTCCTTCTATGCCAATCAGATTGAGCTGGTGCAGCCGGAGGCGTTCAAGAGCCTGAAGGAGCTAATGTCCCTGGACATGTCACACAATCGGATCATTACGCTCGATCCCAAGGTCTTTGATAAGAACAAGCGTCTGCAGACGGTCGACTTGAGTCACAATCACATCCATGCCATCAGCGGGGTCTTCTCGAATCTTCCCCAGCTGCGGGAGGTGTTCCTCTCGGAGAACAATATCCTGGAGTTGCCGGCAGATGCGTTCACCAACTCGACCCTTGTCGATGTCATCTATTTGGAGTCGAATGGCATTGCGCACATTGATCCCAATGTCTTTAGCACCTTGGCCAATTTGGATCACTTGTATCTGCGTTCGAATTTCATTCCCCTGGTGCCCGTCACGCTCTTTGACAAGTGCACGAAGCTATCATCGCTCTCTTTGGATAACAATGAGATACAGGACCTGGAGATTGGCATGTTCCGCAAGCTGGAGCAGCTGCGAGAGGTGCGACTCCACAACAATCGCATTCGACGGGTGAGGAAGGGTGTCTTTGAGCCACTTCCCTCGCTGCAGGAGCTGCACATCCAGAAGAACAACATTGAGGATATTGAGCCGGGAGCATTTCACACTTTGCGCAATATGCAGCACATTAATCTGCAGGACAATCAGCTGACTGTGCTGGAGGACATCTTTCCCGAGCAGAACTCTTCCCTGCTGTCCATTCAACTGGAGTCAAACTATCTGCATAAGATCCATCAACGCACCTTTCGGCAGCAGCAGAGGATTCAGATCATGTGGCTGCGGGACAATCAGCTGGTGAGGATCGATCGATCGCTGTTCGTGGACACACCACAGCTGGGCAGGCTCTATCTGAGCAACAATCTCATACGGGAGATCGAGAAGGATACCTTTGGCAGTCTGGTGCAGCTCAAGTTTCTCGACCTGAGCGGCAATCAGTTGAGGCAGCTGCGTCGGGATTACTTTGCCACATTGCAGAGTCTGGAGGAGCTGAGTCTGGCCCACAACCAGATCGAGGCCATTGAGGGTTATGCCTTCAGCAGATTGAAGCAGCTCAAGTCCTTGGATCTGTCGCACAATCCTCTTGTACAGGTCACCCGAGACATCTTTCTGGAGGAGCTGCCTCTGAGTACGCTCAATCTGCGCAACACTTCACTGCGGAAGCTGGAGCTGCACACCTTCAAGTCTCTGCAGAATCTGAATGAGCTGAATCTGGAACGGAATCAACTGAATCCAGCGGATATTCAGAAGCTGGATGTGCCCAGTCTGCGACGTCTGCATCTCTCCCACAACAACTTCAGTCATGTGGGCATCGGCGGAAGCGTTGGAGGCATCATGTCCGGCATGTTCGATAAGCTGCGCTCTCTCCAGCAACTCTCCATGGCCAACTGCAGTCTGACCAGCATTCCCGACCAGCTCTTTGCCAAGAACACCAATCTGGTGCGCATCGATCTCTGCGACAATCAGCTGACCGAGATGAATCGCAACATCTTCAGCGGATTGAATGTGTTCAAGGAGTTGCGACTCTGTCGCAATAATCTCGTCGAGTTTCCACACATTGCTCTCTACAATCTGAGCACGCTGGAGACTCTGGATCTGGCCAGGAATCAGCTGATCTCCATTGATTTCTTTAAACTGAGTGGTACTCTCAACTTGCGGCAACTCGTGCTCCGGGACAATAAGATCAACTCGTTGAGTGGCTTCAATGCGGTGAATCTGACGCAACTGGACAATGTGGATCTGAGTGGGAATCTGTTGCTCTCGTTGCCCGCCAACTTTCTGCGTCACTCGATCAACTTGCAACGCGTGGACTTGTCCAGCAATCGCTTTCTTCAGATTCCCAGCTCGGCGCTGTCGGATGGATCCATTCCACGCTTGTCCTGGCTGAATTTAACTGGCAATCCGATCAATAAGATCTACACGGTGAAGGAGGAACGTTATCTGTACTTAAAGGAGCTGTACATCTGCCAGACGAATCTCTCCATACTCACCTCCAAGGACTTTGAGGCCTTTCAGGCTCTACAGCATTTGCATTTGATCAACAATCGCATCACACGCATTTCTCCCGGCGCATTCAAAGCCTTGACGAATCTCCTCACGCTCGACATCAGTGTGAATGAGCTGGAGATGCTGCCCAAGGAACGGCTCCAGGGATTGAGACTGCTCCGTCTGCTGAATATATCGCACAACACGCTCAAGGATCTGGATGAGTTCAGTGGTGACTTGGCCCAGTTGCAGACACTCGACCTGAGCTTCAATCAATTGGATCGCATCTCGAAAAAGTCCTTTCGTAATCTGCATGGTCTTGTCGAGCTGCTGCTGATGGGAAACCGGATGACGGCGCTGTCCAATGATGCCTTTCGCTATCTGCGCAAGCTGCATCTGCTCGATCTGCGCAAGAATTACTTTGAGCTGGTGCCGCTGGAGCCATTGAAGCCCTTGGAAACAAATCTGCGCACTCTGAAACTGGAGGGTGAGTTCGAATTAATTGTAACCCATTGGTTGGCACTTTTGTATTTCCCTTTTTCTGTTTTACGTTTTCCGTTTTCCGTTTTCCATATTGGCCATTTGCTCCATTTGCAACACACAGAGAATCCACTGCATTGCAGTTGCGATGCACAAAAGCTCTGGGAATGGCTGCGGGATCATCGCAAATGGTCGCTATCGCCAACGGGCGGCGATAACATTAATTATCTGAGGTGCGAACACCCAACGGAGCTGAGGGGCAAGGTGTTTGGACGCATGGAGCCGCAGCAATTTTGTGATGCCCCATTAATACCAAAAATGGCCATTCAGGACATTCAGCCATATTCGGTTGTCGTCTCCTGGCAGAGTCGCGACCATTTGGGCCTCACTGGATTCGAAATTGTTTACCATGCCACCGGCGATGGACTCGTTACTGGACCAACCGACCGCGACCAAACCAGAGGCCATGATATTCATCGCGATTGGGACAGGGAAAGAGACAAGGACCGCGACTACGATAGACCCCACAATGCCGAGCGAGAGAGAGAGCGGGAACGAGAACGAGAACGGGAAAGAGAACGTCTGGCCCAATTTACTGCTACGGATGAGGTGAGTTCAGACCCCATTCAGGCTCTGACGCCAAATTTGAAAGTAATTTGATAGTAAACACTCGTAGTACTGGACGTTGGACAGTCACAGCTCTCGTTCCACTTCGAGTCCGTGTCCGTGTCCGTGTCCGTCTCTGTGTCCGAGTCTGAGCTGTGCTCATCCCTGTGTCAGGCCCGTAATTTTCTTTTAATAAACGCTTAATCAACGCCTTGAGGCTTGTGCGGTGGCTCGAGGAATGCGTGAAGAGGAGTGAGCAGGATGTGGAAATGTGACGCCTCCCTCCAAAGGCGTATGGAGCCATTCGATCGGCGATAAACTGCGCAACTTTGTGCATACAAAATTTAATTTAAACATCACGGTGCCTCGGGTTCTCCGACTGACTAGAAGATGCTTTGACGGTACCACTGTACAGTGGAAAAATACTTGAAAATATATGTCGAATTTTTTATATAACCACTTAACAGTTTAGTTTGCTTGATTTTTTTATTTTTTATTAAATTGTTCACGGTGTGGCCTGTACAATGCTCAGTCTGTCAGGACAAAGAGTTTTATGTATATATAGATTAATTTTTGTTGAATTTTTACTTACTCTTACAAAATGTTATTAAATAGTTGTGGCTACTGTTTATACCTGAGAACATATAAATGAATTTGCTTTGTAGATGAGGATTAAATGGAATTGCTAATCAGGTTTCTAGACCAAAAGCTTCATGATCAAAAGGTATTAAACATAAGCAGTAGATAAAGGGAACAAAAATGAGCTGTCGTTAAATATTTTGACATTGATAAAAATTATTTAGTTTTTAAGATTATTAATCATATAGATTACTTAATTGAAATGTTTGTTGGACTTTCAATGTAACCATTGTACTGACCAGTTAGTTACAGGACGGCCGCAGGCAGCGCGAAACATTTTAAATAAAACGACACGAAGATGAGGATGATGAGGATTTCGGTTTGGGGACTTTAGATATTATGATTTGGGTATAAGCTTGAGGTTGAGTTTGAGGTTGAGTTTGAGGTTGAGTCACGACAATAACAATCTTGAAACTTGGTTAATTTATTCCACAGATACACGGGAAGCGACTGAACGGCACGGCCAGCTCGACAAAGCTAACAAAGTTGAGCCCCAACACGCGCTATCACATCTGCGTCATCGGTACCGGTAATTGGCTCTCGGAGCCTTTGGCCAATGCGCTTCAAAGGCTGCACTACAACGAGTCCAGGGACGAGCTGTTGCTGTCGATGGCGGGTGGCAACCCTGGCATGTCGGGTGATGTCTCATTGTCGGCTGCCTCACCCCCCTTACCGGAAGCCTATTCGCCCTATCATCACCTGAACGAGGCGGAGGCGGAGCGGGAGAGGGAGGCGGATGAGGAACTGGATCAACAGCAGCAACAGCAGGCGCTAATCGAGAACAGCATTGTGACGGACAATGTGCTGCACGAGGTGCTCAAGAACTCGCACTTTTCGGCATGCACGGATGTGCAGACACTGGACTCGACTCCCAGCCTGATTACGGATGAGAATGGCCTGTCCAGCAATGGATTTATTCACTCGATATTGACACGTCGCCTGGGACTCATTGTCGGCTGTTGTCTGGGGATTATTGTGTTCATCGTGATGATCTCAGTGCTCAGCTATGTGAAGCTCAAGAAGCAGCGCATTGAGAACGCCAAACGACAGGCGGCAATGCCACCCGAATACATCTCCTATCGACACTTCTCCATTCCCAACGAGGAGCTCACACGCACCGCAGCGAATGTTGCCACAGCAGCAGCAGCAACAGCTGCAGCAGCGGCATCGGCATCGGCATCATCGACGTCAGCAGCGGCAGCGGCAGCGGCAGCGGCAGCGACGTCGACAGCAACTGGCCACCACACAACAATGTCGAGTGTGCCGAGCGGCATCAGTGCCCACATCAGCGGCACCAGCTTGAGCACCGGCACCGGCACCAGCACAACCACAGCCACAACGCCCATTGGCGGTGTTCCCATGCCGCTGGTCAAGTCCGGCAGTCGCAGTCCGATAGTGGGCATTGCGGGGCTTGTGGTGGAGGGGAATGGGAGTGGGATCGGGGAGACAGGCAGTGTGGTTGCCGTCTCCACCTCCAATGGTGCTGCAAGTCATGCCAGTCACACTCACACTCACAATCACAACCATCACAGTCACAATCACCAGGGACTGGGACAGGGACAGGGACAGGGACAGGTACATCGGCCAAACAACGGTGCTATCGGTGGTTATATGGCGGCTGGAGTGGTGCTCAATACGAATCACTTGAGTGTCTGTTAGTCGCACTCAATGTTATTCAATTTATGCAATTGGGTCTCAGTATTTCCTATTTACTATAGCACAGCTCTCAAATGAATGAATGAAATATACTATTGATATCATTTAGCTTACCAATCTGTCCCCCGCTCTTCCCCCTTCCTGCTGATCTGTGAACTCACGTACCACATATATTTCATATTTCATATTTCAACATAACATTCAATTCATTTAGCATCACTTTTTCAATCAGAGCGAAAATGCCAAAGCATTTTTATGTTTTTCAATGCGGCCCAAAAATGCATTTAATTTATGAGTATAAATCCCAACCAAAAAAATAAACAACAACAACCTATAAAAAAATTAAAAAGAAACATGAAAATAAAGAAATACATAAACTAGGTTAGTGATATTCATCATGATGCGTTCAACGTTCGTTTAGTTATGAAACAATTTTAAGGAAAATCAAACAAAATCATTTTCAATGTAAATAAAAGTTGAATCGAATTGAAAACTCAGCGCTCAAAATCCGAAAACCAAAATAAAATCAATGAAAATCAGTTTTTAGATTAATGATAAATATATATATATATATATATGGAAATATGAAAAGTATACAAATAAATACTATGAGAAAATGTCAGATATGACGTATAAATCAAACCAAATGCCAGTTATTGCAGCTAAATATGTAGGGTATAAACACACTCACACACACCCACACCTGTAATCAAAGAAATACATTTTTTTTGCCAGAAAAAAAATCAAATTTAGTATTAATCAATCGAATTTTTTTTGAAAAAAAAAGAAGCGCGGTAAGTTAAAAAAATACTAAGAAATAGCAAAAGAGAAAAAATTGTACGAGTATAAAAAAAGTAGCATAAATAATTGAAAGAGAAACATATTAACTAATTAATTACCAAATAATAATTATAGTAATAATAATAAAGATAAATACAATTAATTAAGTGCTCGACATGCAGTTAATTGTTAGCAAAAACTCAAAGAGTTTCATTTGTAAAATGCATAAATCTGTTGTTTTTTTTTTTTGTCCTCATAGTTAACTTTAATGGTATTTTATGGTGTTCTTTTTAGTCTATTTTTTGGTATTATAAATAAACTTATTATTGATAATAAATAAATAAATAAATAACTTTAGCTTTAGTCAAGGATTTAGCTATATAAAATAAAAACTTATCGATAAGACAGAGGACAAGAAATTAACATATTTATATATGGCATAAAGAAGTGCAGTGTTGAGGACGAGTATTTAACTATAACAATTACTTTATAGCCAGCTGGGAATGCGATAACTAAGTGAAACGAGCAGCAAACAAACGGTCAAAACCAATTTATGGCAAAAGTGCAACAATTTACATAATGACACAACCAACAATAACAACAGAAATTTAGCAACAACAATACAAATTTCAATGAAAAAACAAAACAAATGCAAATGCAAATTGTGCTCGAGAATTTCTAGCAAAAGTGCTCGTAAGCAAAGCAAGAGACAAACAACAAATCAAATCTTAAGAAATGTTTCCCCCCCCCCCTTATGCATACATCTTCAGCATACAGTTCCACTTCCGGTTTTCCACTAGTTAACCAACCCTTTCCTTTCCTTTCCTTTCCTTCACTATCCTTCCCTTGACTGCATAGATCCTTTTCGAGTTATTTCTTTTATTTATTCACGCTGCTTGGACATTTGTTTTACTCCAAATCAAATGAAAACAACAACTGAAAACTTTTTTCTTTGGCCTGCCGAAGATGTTATACCCTTGCAGTAAGACTGTTACAGTCAAACCTTATGAAAGACTTGTTAATAAGCTATAGTTATCTTTTCTCTCTTTTGTGGTCTTTTGAAATCCTTGTCGAATTTAGTAAAAATTAATAAAACTAAAGTCGATGCTTTTATCGAAATAAATAATATTATGAGGAATATTTAACATATGAATCCGATTCTCCGACTTTAGATAAGTAGCTAGAATACTTCATTCTAAATAGTAATTTGAAAGTTAATTTTATTAAATGCTGTCATAAACTTGATTAACACAAAAAATTGACTCAGTTCATGAAATTCATTAAATTTTAGTCAAATATTTGTCAATTCTCTATCAATCGTCATTGTAAGCAATTTCTTAATTTCCAGAATTTAAAAATTCATAAATGCTTCTTATAAACGTATTAATTTTCTGGTTCAGATTGTTAGAGAGGCATAGATTGAGAGACAGTCAAATGATAAATAAGTTAAAGATTATAATGACTCAACTGTTGATTAAGAGTCTATTAATTTATTTATATTCTGCAAGGGTATAACTACAGATTTTATATGTATAAGCACAACAACGTATATAAAAGAATTTCAAAAACGGAGAAAACAACAAATGAATAGGGACAAAAGTTTATAAACAAAAAACGAAATACAAACAATAGAGAAACACAAAAATAGCTGCGCATTTTGCAAATGCAAATCTAAATCAAAAATCGAACTTAAGAAACAAATAAGCCGAGCATGAATTATTTTGCCAAAGCAAAAAAAAAAACACAAATAAAGTTAAGATTAAGAGAAATATGCCGTATTAATAATGCTTTCAATGCTCTGCAATGTGTGTTCTACAATCTACAGTCTACAGTCTAATGTGGAGTACACATCTAGTTCTAGTTTCATGTAGAACATAAAAAGCAAATGCGAAACATTTAAGGGCAAACAAAAAAGAGAATCTGCAAAACACTTAAGCAAATACAATAAATGAAATTATTATTAATAAATATTGTATGGAATGCAACAACAACTAAATATAAATAAATGACAAAAAAAAAACTTAATAAATGGTTTCCTTTAATGAAAAATAACAACTTACTTTTATGATGGCTAAATCGCAGGTAATTTTTGCTCTTCAGCTGTTATTACTTTCATCTTTTGGTTGATCGATGAACTTCAATTTAATCATGTGGTTCGTGTAGTTTCCACTAATATTTCCAACTTGCAACTAAGTTGAGGCTTTTCCTGCACTTTTTCTTCTTGGATTTTTTAGGAAATTTTAATTAAATGGAAATTTCCGCTGTCTTGAGCACGTATTCTCATCAACGGCATTAAATGCAATGCGGAATTTTAATTAGGCCCGCAAACACACATACATACGCAGGCAGCGACCAAGGGAGAAGGTATGGCAAGTTATGTATAGAGTGTACCACATAGAAACACATGTATGTATGTGTGTACGTGTATGTTCATACACTGAAAATAAAGACCACCTAAAATCAAGAACACCATTCTAAAATCAAGAACAAGAACATAAGATAATTTTAAGATCAAATTACTAAAACCAAGATGATTAATTTAAAAAATCATAAAATCTTAAAATAAGAATAAAAATCTTAAAATGTTAGGAAGGTATAAATATGTACAATTTCAGGTGAAATAGATGGTGGCCCCGTGGTACTCTGGTCAGTTGTGAAGCAGTAGTAGCAAAATAATAATTAAATTTATAAAATTTCCAAGACAAAATAAGATTTATATTTATAAATAAATAAAAAATAATTATAAATATATAATACAAATTTTTAATGTTTTTATTTTAATTTTTAGAACATTTATTCTTAAAGCAAGAACTTGTTCTTATTTTTCATATTCTTAAAACCAAGGGGTGTTTTTTCAATTTCAGAATTTTATGTTCTTGACGCATTTTTTAGACCAAAGTCTTTATCTTAGAACATTTTTTTTATCAGTGTATGAGTATACCTGCAACAAGAGATCTCTGTGTTTGTGCCACACAACGCGACTTGTGTGTGTGGGGTGTGTCTGTGTAATCCTATGGCGGTGTGTGCAACAGGATTTACACTACAATTGCAGCCAAGCACAACAACAAACAAGTTGACACACTCACAAATACACACACACACACACGTACCTATTAATACACATGTGTGTGTGCTGTAGTCCAAGCCAAAGTTGATTTGACAACAGTTTCTCGCTAGTTTGTCAATGACACTGGCTAACATAATAACGCTTAATCTTGAATAAAAGCTGCTAGTAAACTTGGCAAGTAAAATAAGCTTAAAGCCTTGTGAGAAATGAACTTAAAGTCTTGCAGACTGCCTACAATTTAATATGAAGCAAAAGCAACTTAAAGCTTTAAGCAAATTAAACATGAAGTTTACAACATGATAGGAAGTAAAATCAACTTAAAGCTTTATGCAAATTGAACTTTAAGTTTTGCAGCCTACGATTTAATATGAAGTAAAAGCACCTTAAAGCTTTAAGCTCATTCAAAACGAAGATTCGTCATCGAATATCTTCAACCAAACTAATATCTACTCGATCTATAGAAAACTATTATCAATATAGCTTGAAGCTTAATTGAAAAGAAAGTAACTTTGTGATAAACTTAAAAGGATTAATCAATTGAATTTTAGTAGCTTTTGGACTTTTTTGTTTGTTTTTATTTTGAATACCATCTACTCAAAATATTGAGTTGAAAAATGTAGCATCAGATTTCGAAGCACATTGATGCGATACAAGTAAGTGTAAGCACATTGTGCGTTGGGTCCTATGTAAATTGGCTAGTAAACTGAGATGTTGCCACAAGGATGTTTGTTGTTTATCCAAGGTGAACGCAGGAGAAGATATGGGAGGAGTAGAAGTTGAAGTTAAGGCTGAGTTTATGCAGATGCCACTGACTGCATTTGAATTTGCATTACTTGCAACAATAAGTAGGTAACTAAATAAGTTGCTTAATTAAAACAAACTTTAATTGGCAAAATTTCCTCGTGCCGCTGCAGAGAGGAAACTGTAGCTGTTCCCCTCTCTCTCTCTCTCTCTCTGTCTCTCTCAGCCTCACTATGTCTGTCTGTCTGTCTGTCTTTCTCTTTTTGTGTCTCGGTTTTATACTATATGTATGTATGTGTGCGCTGAGATAAAGATACATGACAATATTGACGGCCCGATGAATTGCCGCTCCACTTAGCTACTAAAACAGTTTGCCGGCTTGTCGAGCAAATTGCAACAGCAAGAGTAACTGCCACAGCGAGTGGCAACGACCACAAGTCAAGTCATGTCGAGTCAAGTCGAGTCAAGTCGTCATTCTCGTCATCATCATCATCACCGTCATCATTGTCATCATTGTCATCATCGTCATCTTGGCTGTCAACCGTTTGCCTCTATTGTCGCTGTGGCTGCGACTTAATTGCAATGGCAAGGACAAGGACATGGATGACAGTGCAACACCACCAAAACCACCACCACAACCACCACCACCACCACTACCACCACCTGCCGCATCTTTTGTCTTGCTCTTTTTTTGTCCTGGGGCCTTACAATTGCTACTATGTAGTCCAAATTGAAAGCCATCACATGCCTGGTTGCCTAGCCATTTCAAACTGCAGTTGAGCGCATATAATTTAAGATTTCCAGTTCAAAGCTTTTCTAAAATTCAATTTCGAGCCAAATCTTACTTAGAAATACAAAACATAAGCTTTAAAAATTCCTATTTAATTGAAATCGGAATCGATCTATAAGTTACTTTCAGATAAAAGCTCTTGTCAACTTCTTAGCACAAAGGCATCCAAAAAGTATGCAACGCCAATTTAAATTAGAATACATAGGAGATCCCATATAAGAAGTAAGACTTTAGGCAATTAGGCAATCAAGTGGGAACTTGTTTTCAGTTCATCCTTCAAACTTCTCTTTTCCCATGAATCACTGTCAATGTAACTTAACTTAAGATATCGAAAGGGAAAACAACCACAAAACAGAACTAACATAAGAAAAAACAAAAAGGAGAAAAGAAAAAATATCAACGTGTATGTCGTCGAAAAATTGTAACATATTTTTCACACCGAACACCGCAAAACTATTGAAAACTATTGAAAATTACTATAAACAGCTTCGGCAAGCGTATGTTATGGACTCGCTAGCAACAACAATTTAGTAAAGATACAACCATGAAACTGACCACCGCCCATTCGATTTATGGGTGTCGATTTGTGTCAAAAAACAAAAAAAAAAATGGATTGAAAAGAAAAGAAAAGCAAAGGAAATTCATGAAAAAAAATTGCAGCCAAACAAACAAACTGACCGAAAAGTTTTTCCATTAAATCAATGAAGCGTACAAAATATTCGCGCCAAACGACAGCATTAAGTCAGGAGGAGAGAATGAGACACATATGTATCCCCATCTACACGTATGGTATACTATGTATATATAGATTTGTATCTATATCTATAAGTTATGGGAATCTGTTACAGTTGCACGCCTAATCCTAAAGTAGTCAAAACTTTTGATTTGCTGTATAATGCTTTGTTTTGGGGCAGTTCGTATATATCTATACTATATGTATATTAGGATAAGTATTATCGGGTAGCATACGGAATCTCAGCGAGGTGAATTCATAAAATATCGCATAATGTTGTAAGTTGGGAAAAAATATGGGATAAAATGAAAGAAATGAATTCATGTCGAAAGTGCTAAAAGATACAAAATTCATTCACACGGATGCACAGACACTCATCCGATTTACCTGGCAAATTCTGCATTGGGAGCTCTTTACAGTTACCCCAGCATACTACATATTTTACTATATTTATATCTATATTTGTATACCCTGTTTAATATTAGAATTATTATGGGAAAGGCAAGCTAAATACAGGGCTAAAAAATAGGGAAGTTACAACGATTTCTAACTTATCTAGTTATTTTATTAAGTAATTCATTTATTTATTCTTTTTGATCATTTAGAAATTTTAAGTGTAACTGATATTTTTGTACACAAGATTTGCATTTTTTTTTTAATGTATGGAGATTTTTATGTAGATACAAGAAGAATAAATCTAGAAGGTGACTTATTATAATAACGAGCTATCTATCTGTAGTTTCTTTTCAAATAAAGCTTTTGTTATGTACAATATGTATGTGTGTTTTATGGAATAAAATGCTACAGTACTGAAATAATCCATCCGACTACATATATTAGAAAAATATGTAAATTCAAAAGAAAAAAAAAAGAAAATGGGGAAGACCATTAATAATGATATATAACAAAGCTATAGAGTATATAATAGTCGTGCATTCTCGTTCTGTGCATTTTTACTTGTTATGTATGATGACAGCTCGATTTTTTCTAGTTTTTCCACTTTTTACTAGTATTAAAAAATAAAATGCACCAAAAGTTGCGGAAAACATTTGGAACAAAAACCGAACAAAAAGCCAATTGGACGTTGCAACTTTATGGGGAAGGACAGGACAGATGAGTAGAAGAGAGTAGAGGAAAAGGCAGTATGTGAGAGGAAAAGCTGTGTACAAAGACGGACGGAATAGACGGGGACGGACAGTGACAGTGGCGACGCGCGGACAATGAATGGCCACATGACAAAACATACGTTTCGTGTAAAAATTTTTGTCATAAATTTCGTTTGGAGGCTTTTGGCAATTTTTTATATAATTTTTCATTTTTTTCCATTTTATTATTATTTTTACACTCATGTGCTTTTCTGTGTTTGCTGTGTGTGTGTGTGTGTGTGTGTGTGTGTGCATGTGTGTGTGTGTGTACACTTGTTGGCCACTTTGAGTTGCATTCGCATGCTGTGAAAATGTTGTCGAAAAACGAAATTATTAATTGAAATTCGCATAAACTAATTGCGCAATTTACTCAAGTCAGGCAAATATTGGAATAAGCTCAAATCAAAAAGGAAAATTAATTTTTCATAATCTGCAATGCAGAGAAAATGGGAAAATTTGCAATACTGGCAAATTTACCATGAACTTATAGACTTTAGTACAGTCGTCTCTCTCGTTATACTCTTATTATTTTAATAGGATTCGCTCAGTGGCTCTATTAGGCAACATCTTATGATTTTAATACGATAATCCTGAATATACATAATGTACTATTAAGGTATAAATAATAAATAATGTCCATTAAAAATAGACAAAAAAGGGTATTATGTGTTTGGCGAATTGTATGTAAAAGGCCCCATAAAGTATATATATTCTTGATCAGGATCAACAGCCAAGTCGATTGAGCAATGTCCGTCTGTCCGTCCGTCCGTCTGTCCGTCTGTTTGAACGCGTCGATCTCAGAAACCATAAGAGCTAGAGGCTTCACACGTGGTAAGTAGGTTCCTGGATACCGTAGGCAGATTAAGTTTGTATTTGTTGATCAGACCTCTATATCATATAGCTGTCATATGAACGATAGATCGAAAATCGAGTTTTAGTATGAAAAAGTTGTTATTTTTTTTTTGAGATATCCTAACCAATCTTATAGGATATGCATTTAAGTTGGTGTTATTTATCCTGACCAATTTTGGTACAGATCGGTTTCCCATATCATATACAGCTGCCACAGGAACAATCGGTCTAGGATCAACTTTTAGAGTACCTGTGCACAGGGTTACCACCCACTTGTGTTAATTTAAAGTTTATTAAATTCCCCTCGATTTTCACATTAATTAAGCACTATTCTTCTTCTGTTTTCATTTTCTTGTCTTCTTTTTGTTTTATGCTGTTCAAAGCTCGACATTATGAATGCTGAATTTTCCCGTTTAACACATGTGTAGGTGTGAATGTGTGTGTGTGGATGTGTGCTGGTAATCAAAATAAAAATAACATTAGTGGATTATCAGGGAATATGCAACCGTGCTGATGATGATGCCCATCGAGGGAGTTGCTGTCGTTGCGTTTGACAAGAAAATTCCATTAAAAATGAAAGTTTTAAATTTGCAGAAAACGGCAGCGTCAACAGCAACACAGCAACACAGCAGCAACAGCAACACAGCAACACAGCAGCAACAGCAACGGCAGTAAATCAACAACAACTGCAAATAAACCACAAAACAGCTAAAGACAACAGCAACAAATGAGCAAGAACAACAACAACAACAACAACAACAAGAGACAACAGCGTGTTTGTTATTGTTATTGTTGGTGCTCTAAGGGAGAGTTGTTGCTGTTTTTTTTTTTATAGATGCTTACAGTTAAAACAACGTACAGACTTACAGACAACACTGATAGCAAAGTTGCTAGGTAGCTCGCTTAACGGGCGAAAAAAAAACATACAACACAAAACCAACAACAACAAAGACAACAGACAGAAGACAAACAGAAACTGCCCGTCTTGTGATAAATGACCACTCCATAAATTTTTATTTCTACTCAACTCAATCTCAAGCTTAATCTTATGTTGCTGCTGTTTTTGTTGCTGTTGTTGTTGTTGCAGATACTGCTGCTGCTGTTGTTGGTTGGTCAGTTTTATGGCCGCCGTTGTGGAAAGCACTTTTCTTTTGGGCCATGATTGCACACTGCTCCAGAGCCAGTCCAACTCCAAGTCCAAGTCTGTGTCCAAGTCCAAGTCCAAGTCCAAGACTTAAGCCCTACAAAATTGTTTGTCTTCCATTCTGATAGGTAGCATCCACTGGTATCTTAGTAGCTGACGAGTCGGAACGCATGTAAATTGATTGCATTGTCAGGTAAGAGAGGGTAGAAGAGAAAAGAGTAAAGAGAAAAAGGAAGAGAGAGAGAGAGAGTGGATAGATAAGCAGCAAAGCGGCGTCATCAACTGAGACATAAATAAATTAAGGCATTGTCAACGAAAGGCTACAAAATTCTTACCCTCCTCCTCTTTCCATACTCCATCCCTGTCATCGTCATCGTCATCCTCATCCTCAACCTCATCGTTATCGATTATCGACGAGTATCGGCAGCCACTGATGAGCTGCAAATTTATTTTCGGTGCGCCAAATTTCAATTTGCCACATCGCTCCGCATTTGTCAACTTCAATTTCGATGCTGGCAACCAAATTAAGAGAAATGCTTTTACGACCATCAAGTTGTCACTGCATTTTTTGGACAGTGCAAAAGGGGCATTTTAATTTATGAAGAATATGCTGAAGCAAAGAAGAAGATGTATTTTTTTATATAAGTATATTTCTTGTTGTCTGGATCTGTTGAAAAGCAAGTAAAGATATCATATTAATATTAAATTGTGAAACCAATTTTATAGAAGTAACAAGTGGGCAAGGCTATAGTCGAGATCCCGACCATAGGATACCCGTTAGTTATTTCAGTACATATTAAAGTACTTTAAAGAAATTACATGTATTACTTTGAAAACATTAATTGACCATAACTGCTGTTCTACTTGTCCGATCTTGATGTTGAATAATATATAATAATAATATCTAACAGTAATTACCTTAAAAAACGTATAATTTTGTAAACCGTGGATGCGGTGGTCTGTCGCGATTTGCGAGGGCGAAGGGCGAAGGGGGGCGTGGCTTAAATTTGAAACAAACTTCATCTGCGTGAGGTATACAGAAATCTGTATGTCAAATTTATACCCTTTTACTTATTTTTTAAGTAACGGGTATACAAATAAAAATGTTAAGGATCAATATGACATATCGGATAAAATTATAAAATATACTATTTGAGTAGATCTATTAAAACAAAAAACAGAAATTGGGACATCAGTTTATATATACAGAAACTTTTATACAAACTCGACAGTTGCAAATGATGCATTAGGTCTGCCTGGTACATATATTTCCAAAATATATATATATATAAAAAAGACTCAGCATCAATTTTAAACTTCTCATCCAAAGAGTGCAATTTTCAAGAATTTAAGCTGAGAATATGAAAGTTATAGACTTTATTTATCGCCGAGGTATTTTAAGTGACACATTAACACCCGGATCTCAAATTAAGAAGCTGTTTTCATTTAGAAACGCGAACTCAATTCGATGTTGTTGCCAAAGTTAAAGATGGAAGAATTTATGATCTCATTAAATAATACTAACTGCCAATTTATTAACTGTAGATATTTTTGTTGTCCAGCTTATTTAGGAGGACAAAACTGTTTTGGAATTGTTCCAAATGAACTTCAGCTTCAGTTGTTGTTGCTGTTGTTGATGTTGTTGTTGTTGTTTTTGTTGGCCATTTTTCAGTTATTTGTAGGCTGGAAACTTGGTCGACTTCTAGGAACGAGGACACTTTTCCGTTGCGGTCGCTCATTGTCGCGTTGTCTTAGCTTTAATGTCCTCATTGCGAATGCGAATGCGAATGTGTGTACATGTGACTGTATTTCTTATTATTCAGCACAGCATGGAAAGGGGACGTCAGGATGGCCAGCGGGTGAGAGGGAGGATCAGGAGCCGAGGGCAGTTCCAAGTAAATTGTAAGCAGCCGTTCCACGCACGTTCGCGCACATAAATCAATTACAGTGCTCCAGAAAAAAAAACGAGAGCTGACTGTGTAGGGAGTAAGGAGTAGGGAGTAGATAGGCGAAGTACCGGAAGGTATGTGGTAATGGGTGTGTATAGTGTGTGAGTGTGTGTGTGTGTGTGAGTGTGGAAATCGTAGACCTTTGTGAAAGCGACAATTTTTAACGCAATAAAGAGTAACCTGCACTTTCTTGGGCTCACGAAAATTTGAAAACTTTTTTAATACTTTCCATAGAATGTAAGAGAGAGAGAGAGAGCGAGTGGGTGCTCGAGCGTGTGGGAGAGTTGAAGTGGAAGAAAGTGGCAAATGTTAACGGGAACTTTACGATATCAAGCCACAGGCTTTGCCGTGATTGGTCTGCAGACTTCGCCTCCGCCTCCGCCTCCGCTTCGGCTTCAACTCCGGCATCAGCTTCGGATTTAAGGATTTTACAGTACAGGCCCAAACTATGTGCATACATCGAACAGAACAGAAACGGTAAACTTAAAGTGCCTTTAGCTAAACTTTAAATATACAATCTGCAGCCTGGAAAATAAAAGAAGTATGCCACAGATTACGGCAGACAAAAGGCGGAAATGCAGCCACAAGCAGCAACGGTAGAAAAAACAGAGAGCGAGAGAGAGGGAGAGAGAGAGAGAAGGAGAGAGAGAGAGGCAGCAGACGGCTCGTTGGCGTTATTGATTGCTGCACGAATTGGCCGAGAAGTCCGCACAACTAACATGGCCAACACGGCGGCCATTGGTCGTACATTATTGATTGATTGACTGGCTAGTTGGTTGACTGACCGTCTGACGAATTGTCCCATTGATTGATCGTCATTGTCGCACATTAGTCTACTGTCACTTCATTGTTGTTGCTGTCCCTGTTTCTCTCTCACTATGCTGACCTTTTGGCCTTTCTATGCGACTTTCACTGCCAGTCTGAAAAATGCCAAATACATATATATGTATGTACATACTAAGTAGGCAATTCTTTTTTTTTTTTTCTATGTCTCGTGGCCTGCAAATCAATAATCGATAATGAAATTTGCATATAAATGAAAGACGAGTTAAAACAAAATTGTTTGATTCGGAATGAATTAAACACAAATATTGCATGCTTTTTTCGCACTACTATTTAATAAATAATGTATTAGTTAACAATAAATGTCAATATGACACAATATTAACCAAAAATATTGGCTATATTGTTGTACGTGTAATTTAGTTAAAAAAAAATTATTAGCATAATTAAGAAATCATAAATAAACTAAATTATTTCTTAAATTCTTAGTTCTTAATAAAAATAAACAAATATTCAAATTTTATTGAATAAATAAATCAGGAACCGAACAGTTATAATTTATGAAATAAAAATTATACGCTTTCAATTTATATTATAAAAATGAAAAATAACAATAATTTGTCCATTTCTGTTATAAAAATTGAAAGATAAAAATTGACTAAAGATTGAATGTAAATATCCTTTGAACCAAGTGGTGTATTTCCAATATCTAAAAACATTTATGATGTGTGGCTCAATACTTTTCATAAAATTCACTATACGACCTCGTATTAAATTTTTTTTATTAAATTCATAACTATTATTTGCAGTTCCTGAAGTAAATTAAATTTTGTATTTAAATGAATTGGGGTTTCACAGAAAACCTTTGGTTCAGAAACAGGAATATTGTTTTATGGCTCTTCTCGAAAATGTTGCAGCCTTGATATGAACACTGAGCAAGATCTTTCCATTCCTCTGCCTTGCCTGTCGTACTTATAATCCAACGGCGTCCTCATTATGTTTGCCTGTCGTAAGCCTCTTGCCGGCAACATTCTTGCCACATTGATTTGCACATTTTCAGCATGACTTCAGATTCATGTCACCTGTTCCCGCTGCCCCTTCCGCCAGCAGCAACTTGTCTATTATATATAGTCGCTGTGTTGCAACATCAGCGTGTCAATAACAGCAGCAGCAGCAACATCAGCAGCAACAGCAGCACCAACAGCAACAACAACAACAGTAGCAACAGCCGTTTGCGGCTTTTGCTGGCAGCGTCAACTTTGATGAGGTGCTCGTCTTGCCACGAGCAGCGGGAGGCCAAGTGCGTTTGCCCCCGGCTGTGGCAACTATTGAGCAACTGTGGCAACTATATAGCAGCTTAAGCGGCAAGCAACACAGACATTCAAAGACAGAGACAGAGAGATAGAGAGAGAGAGAGAGGAAGTCGAACAGTTGTCCGTAAGCTGTGACAACAATCTGTGTAAAATGTATCTTGCAGATACATTGTCAAGTTACGAGTGCAGGGTATTTGCGAGTCGACTCTGTCGTTAAGCTAACGGCTTTACTTATTAGTTTATGATTGGTTGGTGCCGCTGTGCGGCATTACGTCAATTGTTATTGCTTCCCTTTGGCATTATTCTAGTTTCTTGCCTTTCCTGTCAGTCAATCCTCGAGGTGCCCAACCACTTCATTAGCCACCGTGCCTTTCAAAATCCTGTGGTTGCTGGATTTTACTTATGTATATATAGCATAGTATAATAGAGACTCTTTAATTTGCTTCAATTTTCTTGAATTTTCAATTGAATGCAGTGAGCCTAAAGACAGCCTTCTGTTGCTTGTAACTCTCTGAACACTTTTGTAAATCCCATTATTCCCTTATGCCCCATCTCTCTCTCTCTCTCCCGCTCTCTCTCTGTCTCTCTCTTGCATGTCGCGCTTGTTTTCTTCCTGTGCGGCTTTATTATTGTGTTCTGTGCCAATTTCCGTTGGCGACAAATGCGTTTTGTAAATAAAATGTCAAAAGGATTTTCGTTTGCGTCGAAAACGACCAAAATGTATCCTATCAAAGTGTCCTTGTGCCCGCGGAGGAGAATCAGCGAACTGTCATGTTACCATTTTGTCAATGTGCCACATTTAAATGTGCACACAGATACATATAGATTCGATACACATACATATACTTGGTAAAAAGTAAAAGCTTGAAACACGCTGCAGACTTAGCCAAATATCTAACAGATGCGACCAACTTCTCAGAGCGCGAATGAATTTTCGAGTTTCAGTTTCAGTTCCAGTTTCATATACATAATACACACATACATACAGATATATTTATATACATATGGATATTAGAGTGGGTCAATTTTATTCGCGACAAAGCGCTTATGATAAGCGTAATCTACGAGGAATTCTAAGAAGAATTGCCTAAAAAGCCATGGGTCTAAAATCAATATCGAGCTTCCACTTTTTACAGAGAAATTATTTGTGGTTTTATATGGGTAATTGTCTATAAGGTAAAACTAACCTCAAAAAAAAAAACAGATAGAGTCCGAATTATAATGAATTTAATGATAAGAATTAGTTAGCGGTCAAGTTTCTTAAAAGATTCAATAAAAAAGTTCATTTTGCATTAATATTTAGGCCTGTTACGGTTTTCACTTCCGTATTTATCAGATTTAAAAAAAAAATTAGCTTTTCACGTTGCATTTGGGCTAAACATTTTAAAATTATATGTTATCACTTTATTGGACTTAAATTCACCAAGCCAAAGTGAATTCAATATTCCAGATTGATGAAAGAACAGCCTAAAGATTTTCACTTCCGACAATTCTTGCCGAAAGTGAAAACCGGAACAGGCCTGATTAAAATTCTATTGAAAAGAGTCTGCCAATTTATTCTTATCTCTTAACTCATCATTTTATTTTTTTTTTTTGTTTAAGAGACAAGTTACAAGTATGATATAGTTATAACTTCTATGTAAAAAGTAAAAAGTGAATGCTCGATATTGTTTTTGGACCCGTTCTTCTTGTAATTCATCGCAGGTTACGAATTCCCATAACCGCTTGCTCCATACAAATTGACCCACTCTAATGTATACATATATATTTTAGTTCGATTTGGCTTAAACTCGCAGATGCCACGCCCACGCACATTGCGCCCACATTCACATACTTCCACGCCCAGTGCTGACGATGTCGCTGCTTCTGGCACATTTATAGCCAAACGCATTTGCATGTAAATTATTGCATTTGGCTCTCACTTCTTGACAAGCCCAACCCCCGCCCCCCACCCCCACCCGTACCACCACTTCACCTTTTACCCCCTTCTCTTTCTTTCGATAGTCAGCCTCTTCAAATACTTAAGTGCCGTCATTTCAAAGGGCTGCCATTGGAATTATTGCCTTGTCCATAATCATCAATTGGGTTTGAGGAAGATGAACACCCTTACTGAAATGCCACTCACTTTTTGACGGCACTGTACTGCAAAAATATGTAGTGCACATGGGATGCAAAGTCCCTACGTGTGTCTAATTATAATTAGGTTTGGGTATTATTCATTTATCAAGCTTCACTAGAAAGCAATTTGTTTCTACAACTGCTCACATCGCTTGTGACATTAAACCCGTACAGTGAAGCCTGCCCAACAGAGAAAAATTGTGCGCTTAACTTTTGTCACTTGAATTCAAAAAGTATTTGAGAATTTTCTGTCCCCAATTGATAATTAAATGAAATAGTATAAAATCTTAAACTTGCAACGATAAATATTGCAAGAAAAAATTAAAATGATATATGATTTAAATATATTGAAATATAATAATCGAAAAAAGAAAATTATTATGAATTTAATAAGAAAATAGGAATAATGATTGCGTGGGCAAAATTGACAGATAAAGTAGCTAAATGACAATTTTAAAAAGTTTTGTTATTTGAATCACTGAGTATATAATTAGTTTAGATGTTGTAATTAAAAAATGTAATACGAAAAATTGTAATTCTAATAACATCAAATTTGCATCTAGTAAACTCGGAGGAAGTTCGATTTAACGAATTATTACTGTAGTTACCAACCTGCTTGTGTCTATTTATCTCACAAAAAAAACCTCTACACGAGGTAAAAGTCTAGTGACGAAAGCAATTTTTAGATCCAAAATTTCTGATATCCAATTGTGTGACGAGCTAAATTCAGTTTATTATAAAAACTTTAAATAAAAATAAAAATTATTAAAAAAAAAAAAAACACGAAAATTGGCATTGTGCACTGTGCTTAAAAAGGGAGAGCTTCTTTGTACATAAAAATTACTTTTTGCACAGTGCCGAATACCAATTTTCGTGTTTTTTTTTTTTTTAATAATTTTTATTTTTATTTAAAGTTTTTATAATAAACTGAATTTAGCTCGTCACACAATTGGATATCAGAAATTTTGGATCTAAAAATTGCTTTCGTCACTAGACTTTTACCTCGTGTAGAGGTTTTTTTTGTGAGATATCAGAAATTTTTGCAAATGCTTTTGCTTTTGACATTTTAACTTTATCATAAATGCAGGGAGATAGTAAAAAATATAGCTAAGAGACTCCGCCCCTGTTTGCTTCGCTCGCGTTACTACTGTCTACTTTTCATACTAAGACTTTTCGCCCGATCGGTCCTATTTTAGCTATCTGATATAGTGGTTTGATTACCGGTTACCAATTTCGGTCAGGATGTATAAAACTAACTTAATCATTTAATGCATATTCTATCAATTTGGTTAAAATATCTCATAAATCAAAAAAGTTTTTCATACTAAAACCTAATTTTGACCAGATCGGTCCTATGACAGCTATATGATATAGCGGTCCGATATGAACCAATTTCGGTCAGGATGTATAAAACTAACTTAAATGCATATTCTATCAATTTGGTTAAAATATCTCATAAATCAAAAAAGTTGTTCATACTAAAACCTAATTTTGACCAGATCGGTCCTATGACAGCTATATGATATAGCGGTCCGATATGAACCAATTTCGGTCAGGATGTATAAAACTAACTTAAATGCATATTCTATCAATTTGGTTAAAATATCTCGTAAAACAAAAAAGTTTTTCATACTAAAACCTAATTTTGATCCGATCGGTCCTATGACAGCTATATGATATAGTGGTCCGATTTGAACCAACTTTGGTCAGGATATATAAAACAATGTAAAATGCGTATTTTATCAGTTTGGTTGAGATATCTCATAAAACCAACAAGTTTTTAGTACTAAAACGTGATTTTCGAACTAAAACGTGATTTTCGACCGATGGAAAAATATATATATTCAGTTAACAGGCAATATCTTCCAAACCCCTTAACCAAAATTTATGTGTTATATACCAAAAAACGCAGAATTTTACGTACTAAAACATACATAAATTTAATAAAAATCGTTAGAGCCGTTTTGTCAGAAATCGCCAAAATATAAGCTAAAAAACCTTATTTCACCTGTAAAGTGTTACCTGAGTACTTTAGAAAAAAAGTTTGAAGGTACGTCAAAAAGCCCTTAAACTCACCTTTCCAATGATATATAGGACATATCTGTAGCTTCTATGGTGTGCAAACTATTGGGGTTTCAATTTTAGCGGGAAATAGCGTTTTCCCGCTAAACTAGCGGGAAATTCAAAAAGTCGTAGAACAAACATTTCTATATTTTTGAAAAGAAACAAATCCTCATCATTACATCTAAGCTTTTTTAGCGCTTTGATACGCGCAAACGAACCGACAAACAAACTGACTTTTCATCTCATTTTGAGAAGTCCACTAAAAATTTCAAATTTTATTATCTTTCGAACCAGTTATCGGATTTGGGTGATTTGGGTATCAATCGACGCGTATTTTTGATTAGAATTTTTTAAAAATAAAAAATTTTACAAAAAGGCCCCAACGGCCCCATTAGCTGCGATCGTTTAAATTTTTCCCCTCCCACTTACACCCCCGTATCTCAGGAACCAGGTGAGTTACAAAAAGTTTTAGTATGCCATTTTGTAAGTTAGGACTCAACCTTTCGATCGGTATATAACTCGATCTGATCGGACAGTCGTAGCAAATTTTCCAAATTAGCTGTAAGTATATCTAGTCGCCTTTCGCACCCTTCTTGCTGCTTTCGTCACTAGAGCGAACTGCCGTTCGCAGTGATTTTAGCTTTTAGCTTTATTTCTGGCTGCATAAATTGTATCTCTTGGTATCAGAGCATTCCATTTATTTATGGCTCTCAACTGGCCACAAATGTAAATGAAAATGCATAAATTGGGATATACTCGTACTCGTACTACTCGTAGTACTAATCGAAGATTTGTTTGCCTTGTACCTTAGTAAATTTTTATGGCGTTGATAGTTTCAAAAGAAATATGCACAAAATGCCAGCGCATAAAGTATGAGTATATGGCAAATGATAAGGAATTGCCACAACAAAATAAGCAATGGAAAAGAAGGAGAATATATATATATGTATGTATGTATATATATATTGTCCCTTCGATGTACATAGTTGTGGGAACGATTCAATTGGGGACTTGTGTCTGGTACGCTGTTAAGCCAGCAAAACGCATAAACGATAAATGAAAAGAAACAATTTCAATAAAGTTTTTGGCCACACTGCAAGGCAAATCGAAATCGCTCGCAAGGACGAAATGCAAACCGGAAACGGAAACTGAAAAACGATGTAAAAAGCAAATTACATTTGACTGCCTGTTGTCCGAGTCTCTCCCCTTCCCTTCCCTTCCCTTCCCTTCCCTTTCCCGCTCACTCTCATTGTGTAGGAATATGAAAATATTGTAAATGAAGCACAGATCTATGTAAATTGCAAACATAAAAAACCACAGAAACAGAACCAAAATGTGGTCAATGTAAAATAAAACGAAATGAAATTTTCTCCATAGAAATCCAACCATGACCAGACACTTTTTGGAGCTCTTAACAAAGACAATATATAATTTTAAGGTAAAGAAATACGAATCATACGTAATCTTGATATTATTTACATTTGAAAACAAAACCTAATTCTGAAATGTTGATTGTCAATCGGATATCAATTCTAGAGATATCCTGTAGAAGCATATAATAAATCAACGAATAGCTTATACTATAGAGATTAAATTTAGAATGTTATCGATGTTATACCGAATATAATCAGGGTATATTAGATATGTAAGGAAAATTTAAGTTAATTAAAATACATTAAGTGTGTAAATTATTATATCATTTTAAAACTAAATTGAACGATTTTAAGGATAAAATTAAAAATCACAAGCAGTTGAAATATTTAAAAATCAAATATTATGTCAAGCATATTCTACTGCCACTGTTTCCAAAGTATCTTAGCCAAATTTAGACAATTTGGAGTACATAAGAAATATTTTTGAAGATTAAATGTAAAACTGGAAAATATAAAATTAACACTGTTTACATATGACCATTTTTATCCTATATTGACGTGGTTGGACCTATTAAAAGTGAAACCTGAATAGAATTGAAACACTTTCCTGAATATCGTACAATGAACAAGCAAATATCCGTGTACGACATACAGGTACTTATGTATGTATGTGTACATCTGCATATATCCATGGATAACTGCAGTTATGCATTTCCAATATAACTCTGTGTGTGTGTGTGTGTGTGTGCGAGTGTGTTTGTGGCAACAAATATTACTCATACGCAGCGTTGTCTTGCTGGTAAATTTGACTTGTGCCTGAACAAATGAATTCATGCGAGTGTGAGCAGCTTATTGGCCAGTTGTTCACTCAGCCAGAAAAAACAACAACAACAACGAGAACAACAACAACAGCTTACACTTTCTTAAATGCAACAAATGAACAGAAATTGCAATGGTCGTTGTGGCCAATATTCTTAGCCATATGCATTCAGTGCTCGGCCAAGCAAAAGCCAACCGAAATGCATTCAGAGTTTGCCTGTGAAAGTGACCCGTATAAACAGCTAAAAGGGATTTGCAGCTAAGGTAAAAGCAAAACAAAAACAACTTTAGCTAAACAAACGGTCAAGTCAGTTGCATGCAACACACACAAACACACACACACACAAACACACAACACACAGAGGTTGCCTAAAGTAATGTGCGTAATTTTCTAAAGTATCTCAAATTTTCCTGATATCGCACCTCACGATGAGCGCAAAGTCAGCAACGATGACTAAAATTTAAATTGAAAATATACAAAAACCTTAAACATTTTTGAATTTGTAACTTAAGTTAGATATAGTTTTTTTTTAAATAAAGTTCTCTGGATATATATTTTAATAAATTGTATGTCTTTTTATTTTTAATTAATTTTTGAATTAAATCTGAGAAGTGAGGAATGGGTTTATACAAGTAAAAGATACTTTGGTCAATTAACTCTGTTGAATTCTTTCTGTAGTCTGTATGTTGTATCGTCTTGTGGAAGTTGGTGAGAAAAAGAATGGCAAGAAGTAAAAGAAATCAGTGAAGAAGTAACTTGCTAAGCAGGCAGAAACAAGATAACATCCACATAGCACAAATCCCTATTAGATTTAGTAGTCTTTCAGCTTTCCATTCCGTGTGGGTATCCGTATCCATTTTTCCGCTGCACTGCCAGCTAAAAGCAACAAACACTTTGCATAATCAAAGTCAGCCAGACAGGGCAAAAGGCCAGGCTAACTTCATCTCCAACTCCAAATACAACAACAACAACAATAACAACTACAACTACAACTACAACTCTAACCGAATCCATAGGGTAAGTCGAACAGGAATCTGGTGTGCTCTATTGTTGTTGTTGTTGTTTAGCGTCCTTTTGGACTCATGGGAGCATTTTGCAATGAGACGCTTCGGGCCACGAACAAAGAATTTTTAAAATGGAAGCAAATAATGCAGGATGGAGTGTCCTGGTTGGGTTGAAAAGTGGATTACTTAACTGATTAGCGCACACAATTATGCTGAATAATTGGTAATGCATTAGGAGCGAATATGAATATTGAATGAACGTTGAGGAGCAAAACAGGATGAGCCTAAGTAAGACATGAGTTATTTAGAGGCAAGGTAAATCTGTTGACAATTTCTAATGGAATTACGTAAATGACTCAAGTCAAGATTCCCCAAATGAAATTGACGCGCTAAGCATGTTCTCCAAAATGCTACGAATGTGAATTGAGAACTACATAGCAAAAGGATAATGCTAAGAGCAACTCAGGATGCAGATGTAGATAAAGATGGGGATAGAGATGGTGATGACGACGAGACGAAGACATTATGCCGTTGATTGTCACTGGGATTCGTTAGGCAAAAGGGGTTGGTTGTGGAGGGGGGAACGGGGATATGGGGTAGGGGGTTGCAAGTAGCAGAATCTATCTGTGCCGCAGCCTGGCAATGACCATTGCAATGCAATTGACGACAATGGCAGCCAGAAACGAGAGCAATGCAAAGTGCCGGACGGAAATGCAGACCAGAAGCACAACCAGAATCAGCACGAAAACCAGAAGCAGTAGCACAAGGAGAAGGAGAAGGAGAAGGAGAATGAGAAGAAGGAGGAGCTAGAAGGAGCTGAAGAGAGGTTGAAGCAGAAACAGGAGCATATACGTTTTGTAGTACAGGACGTGGATGTGAATGCCTGAGCAGTTGGGCAGTTTCTTTGCTTTGAAGCCGAAAGTTGATGCTGTAAATGGCAGGATGTACAAATATGTGAGAGCTTACACAGGAAAAAAAATACCATCCAGATTTAAAAAACTTGATTTAAGCTTGAATCTTTCAAGTATGTATTCCGGATATAATTTCAAAATTAAGATAATACGTAGATAAAAAGGGCATCAATATTAATAAAGCGACATTAAAAAAGTCAAAGAAGCCTAAATTATTTGATTTAACTGAAAACAAATATTACAAACCCCCAAAAACAAAAATTCTGTTGAGAAAAATCGGACTTGATTGAAGTATTTCATACTTGGTTTATGAGAATGCTTATGAGAATGGGATTAACAGTACGTCTGACACCGCATTACAATAATTTTAGTTCGAAATCCATGATTTTTTTTTTTGTGTTCACTGATAGATAAAACACATAGTGCAAACAAATATAACCATATTTGATTTAATAATTTTAGATTTAACTAAAAAACGTATTTAAGTTAAATATAATAAACTTTAATATAACTAAAAAACTTTTTGAAAAGTTAATATGAACATACGTATAGTAGTAACCAAAGAGAAAACACTTCAAATTATAAATACCTTTTTTCTTATTTATTTTATTATTCTATTAGAGTTGAAGCCGGTGAAGAACCCTACTCTGTGCCAACAATTAAAAATAATAATAAAAAAACATTAAAATAAACAAAGTTAAAATAAAATAACAAAAAAATATACTAAAAAAGAAACAAAATAAAATAAAATAAAATAAATAAAGCAAATTTAAATGAAATTTTTTTTCTTTTAATACAAATGCAATGTTTGTTTTTTAAATAATATATTACTTAAATTAAATATGAAACATATTTAAAATAAATATGTATAATAAATAAATATATTTAAAGTAAATATGTTTATCTACTAATCTACCAAATCCGCATTTAACGCTAAATCATAGAGAAAAATATTTAAATCAATGTGTAAATATTAAAATTTCACAGCATTTTTCTATCAGTGTACATGTGTGTGTGTATATGGACTAACACACACACACACACACACCAGACACACACCAGACACACACATAGATAGACACGCATTCTTGTGCAATGGAATGGATAAGCATTTCAAGTCAAATTGCTTCAATATGCGTTGTGCATTAGCTGAAGCTCGTTTTGCGTAAATGCGCGCATACACACACACACACACACACACACACAGATACTCTCACACACATTTACACACACACACACACACTCTTACAGATAGAGCTACGCATAATTGGCGCAAAAGTCCTGCAGCTGTCGCCAGCTGCGCCACGTTGTCCGCTGCATCAGCAGAAAATCATCGTGGCCGCAGGACGAAAGCAAGGACGAGGAGCAGGCCAAGCAGAAACCAAAAGAAATAGCAACCGCCAAGACGCCATCGATGGCCATGTCGACGATGATGATGATGTGCATGTGAATGTGAATGTGGATGTGAATGTGGATGACGATGATGATGATGATGGCCAAGTTGAGGATGTGGAAAACAGCGCCACAAACCTTTATTCAAATTCAGCATTTTCATGGCATTGGCGTAAAATCATTTTATTGCTTCCTGACTGAATGACTTTTACAACCTCGTCTCGGATTCAGATTAACCCAAATGCGGTGATGCGGCTGCTACTTTGCCTGCTACTTCTGATGCTGCTGCTGCTGCTGCTGCTGTTATTTTTGGTAGCTAACACTCTGCCAGTCTCTCTCTCTCTCTCTCTCTCTTGCCCCTCTCTCTCTCTCCCTTATCCCGTCTGAGAAGCCTTTTCAATTCAAATAAAATTTCGCTGACTGCCCCATTTGCACAAGGTACAACCGACCACACGAGTGCTTCACATTTCACATTCCACATTTCACAGTTCACATTAGACAGGAGCCATATCACCTAATGTCTTCCTTCATTCTGTCTCTTTTACCTGTTTCCTTTCTTTTATTTTCATTTTTTAATATTTGTGTTGAAAACTGCGTTGGCAGTTATCAAGTTCAAAGAGAGGTTTGACCACGGATCTAAATGGTACTTTAAATGTTCTTAAACTAATTTTAAACTTTCTTTATTCTAGAATAAATTCTATAAAAAAAATTGTAGTTTTAAGAAATATTTAAAGATGAAGTTAATTAAATAACTACACTTATTACGTATACGTACTACAAATTCTTTAAAGCGGTATTCATTTGAATATAAAATTAAGATTCCTTATGTTGGTTGTAGTTTCAAGATCCCACAAAAAAAACCTCTACACGAGGTAAAAGTCTAGTGACGAAAGCAATTTTTAGCTCCAAAATTTCTGATATCCAATTGTGTGACGAGCTAAATTCAGTTTACTATAAAAACTTTAAATAAAAACAATAATTATTAAAAAAAAAAAAAAAAACACGAAATTTGGCATTGTGCACTGTGATCAAAAAGGGCGAGCTTCTTTGTACATAAAAATTACTTTTTGCACAGTGCCGAATACCAATTTTCGTGTTTTTTTTTTTTTTTTAATAATTTTTATTTTTATTTAAAGTTTTTATAGTAAACTGAATTTAGCTCGTCACACAATTGGATATCAGAAATTTTGGAGCTAAAAATTGCTTTCGTCACTAGACTTTTACCTCGTGTAGAGGTTTTTTTTGTGGGATGTCAGAAATTTTTGCAATTGCTTTTGCTTTTGACATTTTAACTTTATCATAAATGCAGGGAGATAGTAAAAAATATAGCTAAGAGATTCCGCCCCTGTTTGCTTCGCTCGCGTTACCACTGTCTACTTTTCATACTAAGACTTTTCGCCCGATCGGTCCTATGTTAGCTATATGATATAGTGGTTTGATTACCGGTTACCAATTTCGGTCAGGATGTATAAAACTAACTTAATCATATAATGCATATTCTATCAATTTGGTTAAAATATCTCATAAATCAAAAAAGTTTTTCATACTAAAACCTTATTTTGACCAGATCGGTCCTATGACAGCTATATGTTATAGCGGTCCGATATGAACCAATTTCGGTCAGGATGTATAAAACTAACTTAAATGCATATTCTATCAATTTGGTTAAAATATCTCGTAAAACAAAAAAGTTTTTCATACTAAAACCTAATTTTGATCCGATCGGTCCTATGACAGCTATATGATATAGTGGTCCGATTTGAACCAATTTCGGTCAGGATGTATAAAACTAACTTAAATGCATATTCTATCAATTTGGTTAAAATATCTCGTAAAACAAAAAAGTTTTTCATACTAAAACCTAATTTTGATCCGATCGGTCCTATGACAGCTATATGATATAGTGGTCCGATTTGAACCAACTTTGGTCAGGATATATAAAACAATGTAAAATGCGTATTTTATCAGTTTGGTTGAGATATCTCATAAAACCAAAAAGTTTTTAGTACTAAAACGTGATTTTCGAACTAAAACGTGATTTTCGACCGATGGAAAAATATATATATTCAGTTAACAGGCAATATCTTCCAAACCCCTCAACCATGTGTTATGTGTTATATACCAAAAAACGCAGAATTGTATGTACTACAATATACTTAAATATAATAAAAATCGTTAGAGCCGTTTTGTCAGAAATCGCCAAAATATAAGCTAAAAAACCTTATTTCACCTGTAAAATGTTACCTGA
This sequence comes from Drosophila phalerata, assembly GCA_951394115.2. NCBI lineage: Eukaryota > Metazoa > Arthropoda > Insecta > Diptera > Drosophilidae > Drosophila > Drosophila phalerata. The sequence goes on from OX596006.1 coordinate 37,842,759, forward strand.
GTACTTTAGAAGAAAAGTTTGAAGGTACGTCAAAAAGCCCTTAAACTCACCTTTCCAATGATATATAGAACATATCTGTAGCTTCTATGGTGTGCAAACTATTGGGGTTTCAATTTTAGCGGGAAATAGCGTTTTCCCGCTAAACTAGCGGGAAATTCAAAAAGTCGTAGAAAAAACATTTCTATATTTTTGAAAAGAAACAAATCCTCATCATTACATCTAAGCTTTTTTAGCGCTTTGATACGCGCAAACGAACCGACAAACAAACTGACTTTTCATCTCATTTTGAGAAGTCCACTAAAAATTTCAAATTTTATTATCTTTCGAACCAGTTATCGGATTTGGGTGATTTGGGTATCAATCGACGCGTATTTTTGATCAAATAAAAAATTTTACAAAAAGGCCCCAACGGCCCCATTAGCTGTGATCGTTTAAATTTTTCCCCTCCCACTTACACCCCCGTATCTCATGAACCAGGTGAGTTACAAAAAGTTTTAGTATGCCATTTTGTAAGTTAGGACTCAACCTTTCGATCGGTATATAACTCGATCTGATCGGACAGTCGTAGCAAATTTTCCAAATTAGCTGTATATATATCTAGTCGCCTTTCGCACCCTTCTTGCTGCTTTCGTCACTAGAGCGAACTGCCGTTCGCAGTGATTTTTGAAAATTCTTATAAATTACTAACATTATTTCTTTATGTCATATTAACTTAATGTATTGTAATTTTTTACACGTCTAAAATTTTTTTATAAGATTAATATTTTTTAAAGTTGGTCTTAGTTCCAGCTTACTTACTTCTTTCTAAGTTTGAGAACCCTCGGAAGTTGAACTTATATAAAAATGAGATTTGTAATTCTTACTTTAATTTTTGAACCATCTAAATAAACCATTTTTTAATATAAACTGGAAATATTTACTTTATTTCACATCATTCTTAATATCAATAACGATTAATTAGTTATTATTATTAATTAATTATTTTAATCTCATTTTAAGTAATCACTTGAAGTCAGTTAAATGGAAATTAGACTTAGGACAAACTTTCAATTTAAGATTTAAGTGAATATTTTGCTGTTATTTAAGCTTTAAGAGCTTTTCATACATGTATAATTTAATGTTAAATTGATTTAAGGATTCCTTCAACTAAAGACAAGAATAACAAAATTCTCATTTAAGCTGAGTTCGATGCAATTTTAAGCATTTACAACAATTGAGCGGCTATTTCAAATGCGATGCATTCTTGAATGCTTTTAAGCAATATTGAATGCTTAAATGCAGTGAATGCAATGCAATGAGTGAAAGTGAATATAGTATACATTCACTGAGGCTATCAGTGTGACCGATGTGGGGCTGTGGTGAGAGTGTTGTCAATCAAAGGTAACCAAATCTAAAACAACCACACACAAACAAGCCCAATTGACCGACTCTAAATGAGATGAAATTTGCAATGGCAATAAGACTGACAGTAAACACCCGATGGCAAATGGACATTACCCATTACCCATTAACCATTACCTATTACCTATTGGCCATTGGCCATTGGCCATTAGCTAATTGCAAAAGCCGCCGAAATCTGAAAGAGTCACAATCAGTTAATCGACATTGGGCATGAGCTTACCGAGTTTCTGTAAACACATTGATAAAGGTGTTCACATGAGACACAGATGATGATGAGCATGTTAATAATAATGATAATAATTATTATGAGTTTTCATTGCAATTGCATAAATTTGAGGTTTACTTTTGTGGTGATAATCACTTTTCAGCAAACGGAAATAGATAAATTCTATGGGCATATACCAAAAACCGCACTTATTATTACTGATTATGAGTTGATTACGCAATGTGTGGGTGTGTGTGTAGATGTGAGTGTGTGTGTGTGTGTGTGTCTGTCTGTTTGTGTGTAGTTGCATACAGTTTACATTTGTCTAATGAGCATTTTAAAGTAGCTCGAACAACCACAAATCGGCTTACTAATACAATCTGCTTAATAGATGGATGATAATGAACAGACAGTTTTAAAAGTAATTCACAAACCATCTACAAATATGTACGAGTAAATATGAGTATGGATTCCAATTTAAATTGTGCAATTATTATAATTTGTCAATGCGGAAGCGAGAAATTTGTATTTAAATCAACTTTAAATGCTAGCAATAATTTTATCTTAAGATTTCTTCAAAAGCGCTCTTCAAATATCTATAAAAACTCAATATAAATTATGCATAACCATTCTTAAGAAAATTTTAAACATTTTAAAAGAAATGCAGTTCTACACAGAAAAAAATACCAGGATTTCGGTCCAAAATGAATCCCAGTTGTGTCAGAAATACGGTAATCCCATATTCTCAAAAATCAAGTTTGAAATACTTGAATAAAGTCCCGCTTTTCTTAACAATATTTTTAATTTTTGGAGCTCTATAATATTTGTTTTCAGTTACATTAAATAATTTAGGCTTCTTTGACTTTTTATCTACGTGTTATCTTAATTTTAGATTAAAGGATTCAAGCTAAAATCAAGTTTTTTAAAAAAAGTTGTTTACATCATTACATTTGCATCCATTTTTATAGACTTTTATTATTAAAGAGTATTTTCAGAGATGAGTTTTATCCTTTTAAGTGTGAGCTACATCAGATTCAACTGTAGGTAAATAATTCTAATTGCCAAGTGAACACTGTAGCAATCTAAGTACTTCAGAAATAAAGTTGGCTGGCTGCAGTATGAGTGAGTGTGTGTGAGTGTGTGTGTGTGTGTGTGTGTGTGTGTGCTTTGGGCCATAATCCATGCCAGAAGCCACTCAAATGGTACCACACTTAATTTCATTCGCAGAAATGTTGACCAACTTTTAAGCAGCTGCCAGGGAGTTGTAAATGCAGCACGTGCTGCTTGAACCCTGTTCAGGTACTGCTCCCGGGGTCAGTAATGAATGTCGGCGTGGCACAGGCACAGACAGACAGATGGACAGACAGACAGCTGGACAGACTGACGCATACAGAAACTGGAAAGTGGCCTCGTTTCCGGCTCTGAGATGCTCTGCCTCTGGTTGGCCATTTATGCTCGTCAGAATTTTTTTTTTTTTTTGTTGACCAGCTAACGGCTGGCTCTTATCCATTTGGCCGAGTTGCGAGAAGCGAGCACGTGCAAACTCTTGACCTTTATATCAATTTGAGTAAACCCTTAAAACCCATTATAAATTATGGCTTTTGTTTCATGTGACAGCATCATGTTGCTTGGTATACTATATGTTTCTGTATGGTTGAGCTTTTGAAAGCAACATCAAAGTAACACGCACAAATACTCATACTCATACAAATGCAATATTACGTATACGTATGCATGTGACATGTAAATACATGTGCAGTGATTGCTGCTGCTGCAATTCCAGGATGAAAAGCGAAAGTGACGCACACAATTACACTCATTTGTCTCCATGCACTCCGTCAGTTAGGCAGTCAGTCAGCCAGTCAGTGAGCCAGTCTGTCAGTTATGCTAAAAAAATACAAGAAATAGGAGGAAAAAAGAGTAAAAACTTTTCTAATTGTCGCACAAGTGCACTTGGGATTTCCCTCTCTCTCTCTCTCTCTCTCTCTCTCTCTCTCGGTATCTTTCATTTTCTTGCTCATTATGCATGCAACACTGGGGCAGACATTTTTCTTAAACAGCCGCCAGGTGGCGTCTGGTGCCCGGCCCCATGCTGTCAACTGGGGATTCAGGGCCAAGGAGATTGCACGTCTGCAATTTGGACACACAACTTTGCCGCTTACGTGTTCCATTTGCTGCCTCTCATTCATTTGGCCACCTCTTTTCTCTACCTCTCCCCCTCTCCTTCTCCTCCCCTTATTCGTCTACCCTTCCATGTCTTCCTTTCCAGTCCTTGCTTTGCATATCCATATCACTGTACAATTTCTCGTAAGTGTTCTTGCTTCGTCTTTTTCTGTTCCCACTTGTCATTTGCATTTTAATCGAAAACGTTTTCTGATCGAAAAATTGATCGGACATCGTCGCCTCGTTTCTGTCATTATGTGTAAAATTTGTTTAAAGCGTTAATCAGCATTTAAGGCTTAAACAAATGAACAACGCGCTTATGTATAATACAATATGTACAATGTACATTCATCTCAAATTGCCAGTGTTGTCAATGTGGCTTTTTTTTAGCCTCATTTCACAAATGTTTTATTGAAACCAAAATTAAATAGAATCCCTGACCGTTATCGTTAGGCGTATAAAGGGAGTACGCTATATATATATTAAATTTATTATCTCTGAAGGACTAAAAACATTCATAAATACTGTTATTTATTTATAAACTTATTTTTATAATTATATATTAGGAATTAATCCTAAATTACAATATATAGTTATAGGCAGAGCAGCAAGGGCCTTATAGATACCTTTATATTAATTCGATCCTGAGGCTATTAGGAAGAATGATTATTAATAATGTCACGAAACATTCCAAATAAAGTGTTTTATCTTTAAAATTGTGTGTGACGGATTTTTTTCTAATTTCCGGGAACAGCTTATTAAGACTTCTGATTTTAAATTCGCTGAGACACAGATGCTTACTGTTTTAAAGCAATGTAGTGTTGGTAAATGGGCCATAATATTGAAAAGTTGCACAAAGCAACCATAAAAAAATTTAATCTTTTATGGAAATTTAAAAATTTCAATTTAAAAATAAAACTAGTTGAAACCTGCAACTAATTTTGAACTCTAATTTTATGATTTATTTCAAAACTTTCTGTATAAGAAAGACCATTACTGCTATATACATATTTGATTGAAGTCCAAATATTGATCACCCAACTTTTGACACCTTTTCGGATTGATTTCATAACGGAACTCCGATAAGTCTATTATTTTTGTGTAGCTACTTTTTTCGACACCTTTTTGGATTGATAGTATCCCGAAACTCCGAAAAGTCTATTATTTTTATGAATTTTCTTAGCTACTTTTTTGTAGTGGTTAAGAATAGTTCTCTCATAGGCGTTGCACCTATAGCAATTTGTTGGGTTTTGTAGCTGCCACATTCAACCACTGAGTCAACTCAACTGAACTGATAATTTCGTTTGTTGCAGTTGCAAATTCTGAGTTTAAAGTTTAAACGAAATGAAAATGAACTTGAATTTGGCTTGGCTTGCAACTGCAATTGATGAGCTGAGTTTTTAGTGGTAACTGAGCTCTATCTGCCTCCCACTTCCTCTCTCTCTCTCTCTCTCTCTCTCTCTCTTTGTGAATGTGTGTGTGTGTGTGTGTGCACCGCAGCGTCACTCGTAAGTAATTCAAGTGAAACCACATTAAGCTTACTTTGCTAATTGCGAGCGACACGTCGCCAGCGTCGTCGTCGTCGTCGTCGTCGCGTGCTGTGCAAGCGCATGTGAAAATTGAGCACACACACACACACACACACACACACACCCACTCCCTCCTCCCCCCACTACACACACAGTCACACTCACACTCCCACAATCGCTTATCTACATAACGTAGCGGTTGTGCGTGCCAGAGGCGAGGGGAGATTGTGAGGATCCTGTGGGGCTCCAGTGGGGACCAGAACCAGGACCAGTAGAAAGGCAGCCAGGCGAGAGCAGGCCAATCATTTTAATTAATTTGTCAGAGTGTTGGTAACACACAAAAATTTATTATACTCCAACGTCTCCTCATCTCGTGCGCGTTGTCCTTGCCATCGTCGTTGTCCTCGCAAACTGCAGCAAATTAAGCAGCGAATACATATGAATGTGTTTGTGCCAAGGAAATCAGTGTGTGAACGCGCCAGGGGAACAAAACTTTTGATTACGAAAGCCAAGAAAATCAATGGGCTAGGGTGCAAACACACACACACACACACACACACACACACACACACACACAGAGTTGGTGTGGCAATTGAAGCCAACGATGGCAACTAATGTGCCACATCCTGTTCCCAGTGACACCTTTTGGGCGGTGTCCAATGTGATAAAACGCCGCGATTGCCACACAAATGACCTCGACACACTGACTGTGGCACATTCACCTCCCCTTCCCCTTCCTGCATTCCTTCCACAATTAGCTGCAAGCAGCTTAATGAGTTCCCAGCTCTTACATATTTATCGTACCACAGCCAATATCTGTCAAAATATTTTCCATTTGAATGTTCGATATATATATCGGTACTATTGCACTATCATTGCTATCGATAAGTATTTTCAATGTTGACAAATTCAAAGTTTTTTTATCATCGGTAAATAAAATTATTTTTTATATTTCAAATATATAGTCATTATTTTTATTTGATTTGATAATGGGAAATTGATTCACTCGATTTAAATATTTACCATATACTGAAATTATTATCGATTTATACAATGCTTAAAAAGTAAGCAATAACTTTTAACAACGATTTGCACAAAAAAGTTTTAACAAAAACTAAGCTTTGTATTTCCAGTGTTGATCAACGAGCAAGTCGTTGTTCTAATTGGCTGGATTAGTTCATTTCATTCGCTTTGTCGTTCAATTCGCTTGACTCGTATAAAACGAACTAAATGAACGATAATGAGGATATTTGTTTAAATCGAGTTACATTTGCTAAAATCCAAAAAATTCACTTGAGTGTATAAAAATATACACCTATCATCTGAATAAAACATTTTCATGGTTCGAAAAAGTTTTGATAAAATGTCAACGAAGAATGGAAATTCAATAGACAAGAATAACACGTAAGCTTAAAGTTTCAATATTGAAATAAACAAGTTTTATTGCAATTCTTACATTCTTGACTTTTAGTTCTACAAAGAATATTCGGCGGAAAAGGATTCAGTATCGCAAAATCGAGCTAGGAAGTTGGCTTTCTTCTCGATCAACTATAACTCTGGCTCCGTTTCGAAAGTTGGGCATCTACAATGGCTATAAATACGTTCCGCAATGGAATCAGATTGAGCCGCCCTATTTCAAGAAGTATTTAATTGCTAGAAAGGATATATTGCTCACTGTTATATCAGATAAAAGTCTGTTTAATGCTACCGATCGAAAATATTCTTGCAGTGAATCCTCAATTTGGGAACTATCCAGTAGCGATATCTCCAATAGCGATATCTCCAGTAGTGATATCTCCAGTAGCGATTTCTCGAGTAGTGAATTCTCCGGTAGCGAATTCTCCATCGACGATATCTCCAGTAACGGTTTTTCCATCGGCAGTATAGACACTGACATCTCGAGCAGCGGATCCAGTAGTTGCGAATCCCCCAGCGATAATGATTCGGGTCGGACAACGTCTTGAATCAGTCACTACTCAAAACGAGTGGAGTAGAATAATTATGTAAAAATAATTCCAATCTAGTGCCTTTTAGAAATACAAATGAATCAAAAATTAAACCACGGAATATCTACATAAAACTTAGGATTTATATTAAGATATTACCTCATGTTAATATTATGAAAAATAATAATATTCGATCATTGAACGTATTAAACCTAACTGTGCAGTATTTCTATTAAAATTTAATTAATCTATCTCGAATAATTGCAATTCAAATTCAAGCAATTATATAAATATTTAATTTATTTACTTAAACACAACGAAGGAGAAGTTGGGATAACCGGCATTTGGTAAAACATCTGAAGAATCTGTTGGCAGACAGTTGGCAGGAAAAGTGCAATGTGTGTACTTCATTTGGTCAATCTCCAATCTGCAGAAAGCAAACAGCTAGAAGTGAAGTGAAGCTGTCACGATGTTGCATTTGAGGATTTTCCGTGTTGTTACCATAGAAATCTCTTTCTCAGTTGTTGCAGGGCCAAAATGAAATGAATTGCCCAAAGTGCTGCCGGGTGTTTAATTTAAGTGAGCGCCAACCACGCGCCACAAATCCCTTCCCTTCTCTTTCCAACCTTTCCCTTCTCTTTCCATTCCTTGGCTCATTCACCAACCTTTTGCCGTCAAAAGCTAAGCTCTGTTCTCTCTGTTGCAGTTGCTGTTGCTGTTGCTGCTACTCCTATGTAGTTGCAGATGCCACACCTGACCCTGTGCCACACATGCTGGTTGAGGGATGAGGAGTGTGGGGAGTGTGGGGAGTGTGGGGAGTGTGGGGGAGGGGACAAGCTGAAATTGCACGCCATTAGGACAAGTAATAGGCGAGGCGACCCGGAGTGCACTCCAAGTAGTTTCTTATTGCAACTTTTAATGACTGCCGCTTTTTGCTTGAGCTGCCACGAAAATGTAATCGCCAAAATGCCAAGCTAAACCAAGGACGCTCTCTCTCTCTCTCTCTCGCTGTCTCTTTCGAACACTCTATGTATGCCTGTCTTTCTATTTCTCTCTTATCTTGACTCTAGGAAAAACAAGTTAACAGATCAAGGCTTTCGTATGATCAAACAAAAAGAAAAATATCATGACAAAAACTGCATAATAAAATTCAAAAAAATAAATTATTAAAAAATCTTAAATAAAACCATATATTTGTGAATTAAGCAATTAGTTTACCTTTTACCATCGAAATCAAACCATTGCTATGATAGTTCAAAATAATAAAAATTTATTATTAAAAAATAAATTATTATGAATTTAGAGGCCAAGTCATAATCATAATGACGTTCCTCTTAAAAAACCGGTTCAGCTTTGAAAAAGTTATGAAAATTTGAAGTTGGCCGGACTTTGGATCTATCAACTTTTCCAGTCAAAACTTTTGTTTATTTTGACATGATTTTTTACAGAAAAATTACAGGCTGCTGAATCAAATTTGAAATTGAATAATATAAGGAGTTGATTAAAAAAGAAAAGTTGAAATTTAAAAGGGGGGACCCTTATCATCAATATCAAGCCATAGCTATGATATTCGAAAACACTTTCTGTGCTCGTGTCACGACACGAGAGTCTCACATCAGTTTATTGTAATTCATAGCTGCTTAACTGGGCTTAAACTGTGATGGCTTCACACATATTTGCATATGTACTTACAATTGAAGGGTTGAAGGGTTGAAGGGCTCGGAGCCCTCTTCTAATCGACATGTTCTGGTTGGCTCTAATGGTTCAGCAGTTGATTAAATCCGGCTTAAGCTTATTAGCCATATCAACGCAATTTGTTTCGTTTGGACAACTGAACTTATTGACTGTTAATTGGCAATCATTGTTGTTATCGTTCTTGTTGTTGTTGTTGTTGTTGTTGTTTTTGTTGTCATACATTGCGGTAAGAGTTTAAGGGTTATCGGTTAAGTGGGACAGGGAATGCACATGGGATTAATACTGATAAGACCTCAATCCTTTTTAGTTATAAAATATATGTTAACTGACAGTAATTAAATGGAATATTAAGCGGCTTATCAGCTATTGAAATAATTGAAGAGCAATTGCAATTCTACAGAGAATTTTGCTCTTAATACAACACAGAAAAAAATACCATAAACAAAACGTGAAATTGCATTTGCCGGCTAACAGATTCAGCGGCAACATGTTCGTCTGCGCATGTTGCGCAACATCAGGAGCTTGGCAACATGCTGCGCTGCTAAGCAGACTCAGCGGCAACATTGTTTGTTGGGTTGCCAAAAGGGATATTTTTGGTGTGTGTGTGTGTTAGTTGTACAGTGGGGCAATGTGATGTGGTGCGGTGGTGCGGTGATGCGGTGGTTGAAGGGCGGGAGGCGTGTGTGCAAACAAAATGCGCAAAGACAATTTGCTTGCGTATGAATTGCAAATGCAAATGAAAACTTCTGAAAATTGTATATCATTTTCAAGAGCTATGTGTGTGTGTGTGAGTGTGTGGGTGATAAGGGGTTGGGCATTCTAGAGGTGGGGCTGGGGGTGGGGGTGTTGCTATGCGTGTCTTGCAAATCACGTCGTGATATTTACAAATGGTTTCTTGTAATTAAATTAACACAAAACGTGACATTGTCACTGCCGCAGATTTTTAAGCGACACACAAACACACACACACACACATACACACACACACACATACACACACAGACAGAGACAGAGACAATCAGTGAGACAGTCTGACAGACAGACACAAATCACAGCAAGGACAAAAGGCACAATGCAAAGAAGTTGCCAATTGGGGAAAAGCAAGATGTCGGCCTCAACTTGCCTCAACAACCGAAATTGTAACTTTCTTTACTTAACATTACTTTGCTCTGGTACTTTATGTTGTTGCTGCTGTTGTTGTTGTAGTTGTTATTCTGTTGTTCTTGTTGTTGTCTCAAATGAAATTTAAAACACAAATGAGCAAAAGTGCGTGACGCTCACGCTGTCTGTCTGTCCGTCTGTCTGCCTGTCTGTCTGTCTGCCTGTCTGTTTGCGTCACTGGGGATCCTGAATTGTGCCTGGACCGGCTGGAACGGCCTTAAAGTGTAGTTAGTGCCATCACAACATGTGTGTGTGTGTGTGTGTGTGTGTGTAAGTGAGTGAGGCTCCTTGAAAAGATTAGGAATGTAATTTACAATTTACAGCATGCTCGCAAATAAATGTCGACTTCTTTTTATACAGGCACTTATGGCGAACACCGTCTAAACCACTCCACCAATCTACCACACCACACCACCCACCACACCACCCACACTCCGGCACACCTTCACAGCCAGCTTCACCCCTCCACCATTCATCCCTCCCTCTTTCGCCCATCAGCTCACGTACGGCTTTCTTGCTGGCTGTGCCACAAAACGATACAATATGTGTATCAAAACACATGAGCTGAATGCGAGTCGAAGACGAAGATGAAGATGAAGATGAAGACGACGACGACGACGGCGACGGAGATGGAGACGAAAATGAAGATGGAGATGGAAACGGAGCTGGAGACGCAATCGGAATCCAAGCTGGAGACGATGTCATTGGAGGAGGCTTCATCAGCCTTCACAGCGGCGGCAACGGCGGCAGCAAAAACAAGTGGGCAAGGCTATAGTCGAGATCCCGACCAAAGGATACCAATTACTTATTTCAGTACATATAAAAGAACTTTAAAGAAATTGCATGTATTACTTTGAAAACATTAATTGGCCATAACTGCTGTTCTACTTGTCCGATCTTGATGCGATTCAGTTGGATAATATTTAATAATAATGTCTAACAGTAATTATCATAAAAAACGTATAATCTTAAAAACTGTGTGTGTGGTGGTTTGTCGCGATTTGCGAGGGCGAAGGGCGAAGGGGGCGTGGCTTAAATTTGAAACAAACTTGATCTGCCTGGGGTATATAGAAATCTGTGTGCCAAATTTGGTTACTCTACCTCTTATAGTCTCCGAGATCCTTTTGTTCATACAGACGGACAGACAGACAGACGGACAGACACACATGGCTATATCGACTCGGCTGTTGGTGCTGATCAAGAATATATATACTTTATGGGGTCGGAGATGCCTCCTTCTCGCTGTTACATACATTCCAACGAACAGAATATACCCTTTAACTTATTTTCTAAGTAACGGGTATAAAAAAAGATTGACAGTTGTTGGCGCTGAAATGTGCAAACAAAACACAAAAGTAGCAACAAAAGTTGCCCAAATAAAGGCGCAAAAATAAAAACCGAAACGCATTCAAAAAACTACAGGGTGTTTCACAACAGTTTGTTAATATATCGAATAACTGAATTAGGCAAAGCTCTAGGGTTATTGTTTTTATTTCATGGTTTTTTCTAGTAAGAGTTTAAAAATTTTAAAATATTGTAGTTTTACTTAAATTTTAATTGTACTTTACGTAAACGTGATAATATATTTTTTTAAATACGCCAGATATCAATGATTAATATTATAAATAAAAACTATCATACACATTTTAATTAAGTTTTAAATGCGTTTTTTTTAAATTGTTTAATCCAAATAGATTGAAAAACATATTACAAATTATATACCCAACTTCAAAGCTCTACGATCTAACTTCATTGAGATCATATAGATAGTTCATTGAGTTAAACATTCTATATATACCATGCACTTACTACCACTAAAACTGGCTACTTTCGATGCGAAACACCCTGTATTTGACAGACTACTGAAATGTATATGTGAGGCTAAAAGAAATCTGGAAATTCCTTATCGCACCTCAGTGTGCTGCATTAAATGGGCCTGTGGCACGTTCCCATACACCTGACGACGCCCACAGAGTGTGTGTGTGTGTGTGTGTGTGTGTGTGTGTGTGTGTGTGTGTGTGTGTGTAAAGCGGGCATGGACGGATGGGGCATGTATGTTGCAAGCGACCGATTAACTACCCGCCAGCGTCAACGTCAACACGAAAGTATTTTCACATACCGACAGCGATATAAATGCGGACAGCAAGGGAAAGTTGAAGAGTAAGTGGAAGAGAAAAGAGAAAGGGAAAGAGAAAGGGGATAGCAATGGGAACAAGCAGCAAGCGTCATGAAGAAGCAACGTGTTGAGAGAGGCAAATGTATCTTGGACGTGCTGCGGCTGCTGTAAGGCACTCGTTATCCGCTCAACCTGCCAAGCAGCCAAGCAGCCAACCAACAAGCGACTATCCTCCTCTCGTGCAACACCAACAAAAAACAAACAAAAACAACAAGAAAATGTCCCTGACTGATGCCAGTGGAAATAGTTGCAGGATTTTAATGCAACTCCCACTTGAGAGGGAACTTGCAACTTGCCTCGAATTGTAGTTTGGTTTAGAATGACATATGCACATCTAATCTAATTTAGTTTTTGGCCGTAAACTAAACTGCCTTCATAAATGCGAATTTTTCTTCTATTTACAAACCTGTTCAAACCACCTTGATTCCTCCAAGGTCATTTATAGCTTATCGTCAGTATAACAATAACAACTTTATGGATTAAACGTGATATAGAAACTAAATCATCTAACTTTAATTAAGTTCAATTTAAGAACGATTCAGTTCATGATTATAACGTATCATAGAAACTTATAGAGGCGTTAATATACCTTGATTTAAACATTATATGAAAATTAAACTAAACTAAATTATATAAATTTAATTATGTTCAATTTTAGAACGATTCTATTAGAGACTTATCGAGTCATTAATATGCCTTGATTTAAACATTCTATGAAAATTAAATTCTAAGTTTTATTTGCGATAAAAGACATACACCTCCTAAGTCACTGATGATGATAATTTCTCAACTTCAAACCTCTTTTAGTTCTGCTTAGTCACTAGATCTCAATTTCGTCACTAGTTTGGGCTCTACGATTTAATCTACTGCTTATCATCTAGTCTAATTCTCAATAAATCGCATTCAATATGTTCAAATTATTTATAAGGAGCAATCGAAATTAAATTATTAGAAATCTCAAATATTTTTTGATTTTAGTCTCATAACTTTAGGCATTATTATCTTTTAATCATGACGAGCTTGCAGAAACTAAAGGTTGCCATCGAATCGAAGGTCACGTAATGCTTAAGTAGACGGCGACCTTAACTGGTTGACTTGACCAACTTTAGGTCATTAATGAAACTTACTCACCCCACTCCACTCAGAACTGGCCAGAACTCGGCAGACGTTTGCGAGGACCGCAACAACTTAAGAAACAAAGAATAAACCAACACAAAAAACCAAAAAAAAAATAAATAAATTACAAAAAACCAAAAAAAAAATGGGACGAAGCGAAAGTGAAGTGCATAAATTTTACACCTAATTAAAAAGTAAATGTTCTTTTATGCAAATCAAGTTGTAACCAAATAAATTAACCCAGCAGCAGAGCGGGAGAGTGAGTGGGGAAGAGAGAGAGGACAAATCCGCTAAAACAAAGTTGAGAGGCCAAGCCAAAAGATACATAGATACATAGATAGAAAGATACATTTTTAGCGCGAGGTGTGGCCTGCTGTGAAAGTGAAAATAAGGGGAAAATACTGGACACAGACACACACACACACAAACACACACACAGACACACAGGCACACACACCAACACACCAACACACACACATGCAAGAGTTCACACTGGCAAACAAGTTATGGAAGATGGCGGCATCTCAGCTCGACAGCGTGTTAATCACACTTAATCTCATTTTTATTTCTGGGTCAGCATCTTTATTTTTATTTTATTTTATTTTTTTCTTCACTGTTTTTGTTTCTCTTTCACTCGCTCTCTCTCTTTTTCACACTCTTTCTGCCTACCTCTTGTCCACTATCTCTCACGCTCCTTTGCCTGTTTGTTTCCCTTGTTGCCCATCGCATGCAAAGCGATGCTAGGCGCACATTTCCCCTCTGTGCTCCTCCTTTCTCCCCTCTGCCATTCTTTGGCTTCATCGTCCTGCCCTGCCGTAAATATCCTTGACAAATCTTTTTGCCCTTTCGGCGCGCGAAGCGCAAATAAAAAGACATTAATTCGTTGTCGTTCTCGTTCTCGTTGTCGTTGTCGTTGTCGTTGTGGGTGAGCTTCGCAGTTTGCTAGCCCAAGTTCCGAGCAGAGTGCCACTGCCACATTCACACTGACTTTGCCTCAGTCTCCGGCTCAGTCTCAGTCTCAGTCTCCGTCTCCAACTCCATCTCCATCTCCGTCTCCGTCTCTGCTCCAAATTCTGCCTCAGACTCAGCCTCAAGTGGCGTTCCAGTCAACGCCGATGGCGATGCCGCCGTCGCCTTTTTCTCTCGTTTTTTATGGCCAGGTAATTTACGTAACGAACCTGACACTTTCTAATTTATAGCATCAGGCAGCAGCAGCAGCAGCAGCAGTGGCAACAACAACAACAACAACAACCACAACAACAACGTCAGCGGCAGCGGCGACAACGCAGAATTTTCAACGTCCATTGCTGCATGATGACAATAGAAAGAGTCGAAAACGCTGCTGATTATGATGATACTAATACTCATAATGACGATGATGATGTTGTCGATGATGATGATGATGATTTAATGATGATGACGATAGTCTAGCCGCCTGCCATTTTCATTTGTGCCGTTAACCGCGTAAACTTAACAGCTGCAAGGCTGTTAAAGCAGAAGGAAAAGAGAAGGAAACAGAGGACAGGGCCAAGAAACCAACTACAACAACATAAATTGCCGTAAGCTGTGTCGGCTTTACAGGGTCAGCACTTGAGCTGATGGGGATAAGGATGAGGATAAGAATGATGATGAAGTCAGGTCATGTGGCAATTGCACTTTGAAAGTGATTACAAGCGATTTAAATAATTGAGCGAAGATGCAAAGATCACTATCAATCGATACTGCGAGTGTCATAGCAATGATGCGTTCATAGCAATCAGCTGTCGAGTGGGGCAGCAATCGGAAAAATATGAAAGCATCAGTTAAAATTATAAAGCACTTCACAATAACTGCAATACCTTTTCTAACTTTTCTAAAGTTACTAATTTAGAATTTCATAGCTCTTAACTATTTTGATAAATTTAAAATCAATTCTTAAGTCTACATACCATTTATTATGGCAATGTCATAAATGGTAAATGAATCTTTTTTAACCTATCAAAAACTTTAAGGATCATTTCGCTTATGTTTTGTTATTTAAGTGTTTTCCAACAATGTAACCCAATACAAATTAGTTTGTATTTCTGAAACAGCTCTGAATAAATGTGTACGACCATTTATAGTAGAATCCAAAGCTATTTATTTAAAAGTCAAGAATAACTTTCAGTTATTGTTTTTGTTATTCGAACTATAAGAAAACTGCTCAAGGATTTTTTAAATATTTGAGTTTTTTATTTGTTGTTATATGTATCACATTTTATTTCATAAAAATGTTGCTTTATTAAAGATAAACCCCATTTTGAAATGTTTAAAAATGAAATATTACTTATTATTTTCAAATGTTTGGCTCTGTACGAGAAGAAATAATAATATATTATATTTAATATTTTTTTTGGGACAACATAGTGTAATATCAGGAACTTCTTAGGTGGGATCCATTGCAAACAGCCATTGAATGTGAAAATGCGTGACATATTTTTGGATGAATTCTATAACTAAAGTTAATAAAAACTATGGAAATATTTACAACAAGCAACACGTTATGCTTAAAATTTTTTGTTTGAATATTTACTTGTTGTTTGGATGCCAAAAGAAGAAATCCTTTTAATTAAAATTAAAATTGATTTTATATTGATGCTACCTTAGTGAGAGTTTGTCGTATATCAACTTGCCAAAAGCAATTTATGTCTATATCTATGTCAAATTGTAGAAATCGTAGCTGAACACATGATGTCCATGTCCATCTATTAAAGTGAGAGCCTTCTTTTAATGTTGCTCATTAGAAGAGACTTGGCCATTACGGGACTCATTGCAGCATCTATCAAAGTGCGTTTCCACTGGCAACATCAACATCAGCATCAACGGCAAAAGCACTTTTTCATTTAGCTCCGAGCGGCAGTTATCGGATGTCGAAAACAATTTTATGGAGAGTGAGGGGGAAAAAAAAAACAGAGTGTGCGAGTGTGTATTGAGGTACATGTGTATGTGTATGTGGATCAGACTGAATCAGGGTCAGCACAGCTGAAAAAGTGCGGTAATGGGCAACCAAATCCTTACCTAATATGCAAATTTAATGAAGTAATTCAAAGGGTCGAACCGTAAAGGGGGGAACATTCACTAAGGGCATGAATATGCCAGAGCGAGCATTTCATTTTAATTTAGAAGCTCCTGTTTGACCGACACCTTCAGCAACACGAGCAGAATACTGGGGAACTGTATAGTCAAATAGAAAAGGGAATAAAGGGCTGAGGAAGAGGAAGGGGAAGAGTTACGAACACAGCTGAAATAATTCACGCAATTTGCCAACGCGTTGACCGAACCCGAAACGAAACCCCAATACCAATACCAATACCAAGACCTGAGTCGAGTTGAATCCCTGCCCCCAAAAGGTGGCAGACAGACGCAACTTTAGCCTGTTGGTTAATTAATAAAATGACCTCTGTCGCAGCTCTACACTTTTTTAGTGTCGTCTTTTTGGCTTACAGACGCCTCCGAAACATGTTTTTCGCACAGCGCGCATTTAACCAAAGACAATGGGTCAGCAGGTTGCCACAGCGAGAAACAGAGACAGGGATAGGGATAGGGACAGTGACACAGACAGAGACAGAGACACAGAAAAAGAAACTGAAGACAATGGGTCAGCAGGGTTGCCACAGCGAGAAAGAGAGAGACAACGACTGAGACAGAGATGGCATCCAAAAAGTATACAAAGAGCACTGGCAAAAACGATGGCCAAATAGAAATTAAGAGTTAATTGCGTTGCTATTAAATTTAATTGTCGCGCTGCGTTTACCACTCACACACACACAGACACACACACACACACACACAAACACACACACAAACCAACACACCGACACATCAACATAAAAGAAAAAACTGAACGTGGACTGAACGCAGTAGCATTAAGATGAATGTGTGCCGAGTGTAAATGAAATGAATGGCATTTAAAATCATTCATTCAGTCAGTGTACAAATTAAGGTTCAATGTCATTTACAGTAAAAAGTGGAATACAGATTGTAATCAAACAAACTTTCGATTGGTTATGAAATAAAGTAGTTAAGAAATGAGATTTCACCAATGAATCTGTATGACACTTTCAGCTATCCACATTGAGCCAGAAAGTATGCTACAAAAATTATACATTTGCTTAAGAACGATCATTCATTTTAAATCATAATTTTGTTTTTTTATAGAATTTTTTTTTTATTAAAAATATAATGAAATTTTTACTAGGGATGAGTCTACTGCTTCCTTACAAGGCAACTTAAACTAATCAGTAATTAAACAAAAATTATATAGGATACAACACAACAATGAATTAAAAATAAATAAGTTAAAAATCTATAAGTTATAGAGGAGGTTTAAAGGGTAATACAGGAGAGATCGTCAACATTTTGTTCGGGGATCTTAATGTCAAGACCCTGTTCAGGAGGTCTTGGGGGTGAAATCATAATCGTACTCTTAGCTGACCATCATTTGTGACTTAGAAGTAATCTTTCATAAAGTGAAATACCATTTCTCCTATCAATTTCAGTGAAATTTAAGCAAATTACAAAATCGAACAAAATCTATTTAAAAATTTTGGATTTAGATTGAGTTTTAACACAATAGAAGTGAATGGCATTATATAAATTTTTATCCAAAAATGTATCAAATACACAAAATTAGACTGCATTTCCAAGAGCATTCATTCAGGATCACCCCAAAATATTCATAGCTGTCTGAAGAAGTTATTTAATATATTAATGTCGATCGCTAGAGATCAGTTAAATTAAAATATATACAATAGATCATTATTCAACTCCGACTCCTATAGGATCATCAACGGTTTGAGTTTGTGAGAACGTTGTGCGCTTCTCATCACAACAATTATGATAATGTCAAGTGATGCGCATGACAAACGATGAATTCATACGCCATGTTGCCCCAAATGGCAAATGGTGTTGGCGAGCGTTGAACAGCTCCCAGATGAATGCAGGCAACTGGGAGTTGGCAGTTGCAACTACGCAAGCACATGTTGCTGCATGTTGCATGCTCTTGCGAACGCAACATAATTGAAAGCTGCATGCGTCAACATAATTTTCTGACAACTTTAGTTAAGCATGTAAATTAAGTTAAAAATAACGATGACATTGGTTATATAAGCGCAAAAGCAGGCAGCACACACACACACACACACACACACACACACACACAAATACACACACACACACAACTAAACCAAAACGGGAGTTGAGCTGAGCTAAGCCCAAGCCAGCTGAGTCGGGACTGAGGCAGAGACTGAGGCAGAAACAGAGGCAGAGGCGGCGGCAGCAGCGACTGTGGCAGAGATGAGGGCATGCCACAGTGACTGCCACTGCCACCGCCACCGCCACCGCCACAGGCAGCCCGACCCTCTGTCGGCCGTCAAGTTGCGCATTTTTCTTTTGCAACACGGCTGCTCGTAATTGGAGCGTGGAATATCACTCTTCATGTTATGACATTTTTTCGCCAAAAGCGAATTAATTGTACACTGAGAGAAACATTCGATAGGCAGCATAAACATGCTAATCAAATTGTAATTTTTCGGAGAAGATAGAAAATGAAAAATAAACATATAGATCAATTAGAAACTGACAACTTTACTTAAAATAAAGACTTCTTCAAATTCATACATATCATATCATATATATCATATATAACATATCAAGAGAGTCTTATTGATCTAAAAAGAGATCGAGAGAGAAAAAAAAGAGTATATATTAGTGAGAGAGAAAGATTGAGGAAAGTACTAGATATCGAAAACGAAACCAACCAAAAATCTTCCAAATCTCCAGACATTTTTGGGAGATTTTTGGTTGCTGTGACACTTCTGTATGGTAAACTTGATTGACTTGTTGACAATCTCCTGGATAAGACAACTTTCAGCCCAAATCTCTAACAAATTATTCAAGCCTTAATTAATAAACTTCATTTTAACCGTAAGTACTAAGGAACTTAGGTCAAAAACTATTGATATACCCAAATTGCATTATATATCAATTGCGTAATGCACACAATGCCTTGCATTTTCGGGCAGTGTATAATCTTGCCAAGCCTCACAACTATTTACATGCAACATACACACACAAAACACACACGCACACACCGACTAACCGGTCTGTGTTAGTGATGCAATGTTGCGGCTGGCTAACACACACACACACACACGCACGCACGTCATCCAAGCCACACACAACACACACACACAACACACAACACACACACAACAGCTAAGTTAACGTGCGCCTAGCGATATGCAAAGCAAACCGTTAAGCAGAAAAAGAGAGCGACGTCAAGGTTACCTGTGCTAACCCAACCAAGTATATCATACACATGCTGTAACATACACAAACACAGACACACGCACATACATATACTTATGCAACACTCGACACACACACACACCCACACACATGCACACCCACACGTTAGTTGTTAGACAATACTCGCATTTTCTTGGCTAAAAGCGCTGCCCTTTTGGTACCAAACATTGGATAGATGGATCTTTTTCTGGGGGCAGAGGTTGCATGTGGCAGACGTACTCGTAACTGAAAGGCACGCGCGTTGCACGTTGCACGTTGCAAGTTGCAAGTTTGGATAGAAATGGCGAAAATATGAAAAGCAGATGCAAATGGAAAATGAAAATGAAAATACGAGTAATGTTCGCTCGTTAGGCTCGTTGCAATGCCAAAAAATGGTAAGACACTTGTTTGGCAGTCTGATTGTTTGGCATACGCAACAAAACTTGCAAGGAATGTTCATTAAAATGCACATAACTGAAAACAAATGTAAGAATTCTCATTATAAACTATAGCATATGTATTTGAAAGTCCATTTTCTGATTAACTAAATTCCCAAGGTTTGGTAATTTGGTATCCTGGAAATCCGTTAAACTTTTGATTTTAAATTTTTATCAATAAAATGTAAATTAAATGTTCTGATTAATTTATCTGAATTTATTAAAATATTTAAAAATACCACCATTACTGAAAAAAATACATAATCCTATAAATATTTTGTTATTTTAAGTTGGTGTTTAATGTAAATTGAATTTGGAATTTTGGTTATATTTTAATTTATGTAAACAATAAGTTTTATTCTAAATTCTAATAATAAAATTGGAAAATAAGGTATTCTATGATTCCTAAAATAATTAATTCAGTGTTGATTATGTTATGTGTTAAAACCATTTGTATCTTAATTAATATATAATTATAAATGTTTGATATTACAACTTCAATGAATTTATTATTGATAAGACTCTCCGGCTCTGATTAAAATTTTGTGCGCACTATGCGTATGCGTAATATTGGAAGAACTTAATGCGCTGACTTGCCAGGTTGGCCAACACTGTCTCTTCTTAAAGTCATTAAAAACAAAACAACAAAGCACAAATCTGATCAGCTACAAGGCTATCGCTAACACATCAACATCAGCATCAACATCAACATCAACAGCAACATCAACATGAACATTCACCATCCCCTTTTCCTCTGCCATCCCCAATTGCCACGCCCCATCGCCATCAACTTGCGTTGTTATCCGCATCTCCAAAGCGTTCTTCATTCGTTCCCATTCTCATTGGCAGCGTCATGGATGGGCAACAACTTTTCTGTTAGCCATTGAAGTGACTCCCTACTTCCCACTCCCCCCGCCTCAATGTTGAGTTCTGCTTTAGTCGGTTTTGACAAAAGTGGCAACAGCAACAACGACAACAACACGGGACACAACTGTTATTAACGAGAACGCCCACAATGCCCGTAAAGTGCTTCATATTACGCCACTAATTGCATAATTTCGTTGCCATTTTTATTAGTCTCTCAGTGCGATGCTCCCGCCTTTGATGTCGCCAACAGACCATACCCATCTACTAGCTATCATCTCCTATCCACTGTCTATCTATCTGTCTATCTACGCGTTGTTTGCACTCTTTCCAGCTTGAGTAGAGACTCTTTTCATTCCATTCGATTCCATTACATTTAAGTTGGAGTACGAGTACTTCTATTCATTCGAGAACGCTTACCGAACAATTGTCATTTGATTATTATAAAACGATACTATTTATTGCGTAATATGTACAAAACACATCTCTAAATTCTCAGAGATTCAACTTCATTCGATGTCATATTCAGTTCTGTACTTTGTTTTTCAGTTGGGATCGCTTTTATCTTTGTTAAGCTGATTTTAGTAGACTATCGTCTGTAAATGTACAGGATTTCTTATCAAAGTTTTAGTTTTCGACAGCATTAACTTTGATCTTTCTGAATTTCTGAAACTTTTCCAATAAAAGATCTTGAGCAAGAAGTAGCGAAACACATCTCTATTGGAATGTAAATTGAATATAAATGGTATTGCCGGAATGTTCTCAATGCTCTTAGGTATGCGCATATAAATGTCTGTTTCGTATCCTGTTCTCGGCACATGTCCTGCTCGATTAAACAGCACTTTTCAATGAATATGGCAATGGGCATGGGAAATGGGAAATGACAATGACATATTTTATAGACGCTTAATAACCATTTTTCTGCCAAACAAGAGTTGCTGTTGTTGTTGTTGTTGTTAGTTGTAGTTGTTAGTTGTAGTTGTTTGTTGTTGTCTTGCCAAATGGTCAGTGGAGTCGCTTGTGGGATAAACCGAATGGTCTGTCTGCATTTGGGCACTTGCCACATGGCGTTGCACAGATTCTACCTGACAGATTTAATGGGTGCAAAAATGCTGGTTACCATAATATGGTCATATTGTTATTGCTATTGTTGTTATTGAAGCTATTGTTATTGTTGTTGTGGGCATTAGTATCCGCTTTCTATGTTGAGCATTTGAAGTCAGCGACAACTCAGTTGGAAACAGATACAAACAGAACAACAGAGACACAGACAGAGAGAGAAACAAAGAAAGAGAGAGAGAGAGAGAGAGATTAAGAGGTTGTTTTTGACCCTTTCATGTACTATATGTGACTTTTTGTATGTGAATAAAGTTGTTTAAATTTCGCAAGGGTTCATTAGACAGCGGAAATATTACGTTGAGCGTCAATGCTCGACTGAGCTTTGGGTCTGAGGTCCAAGTTCCCTTTCCAGGACTAACGAATTTGTATATCTAAATTATTTTGTCAGACAAATTATAATATTATCGAGTTTGAACAGTCAAACAGTTGCCTTAACACTTTAATTGTACTTTACTTTTCATAGAAAGCATTTAAATGTAATGAAATATTTGTACTATTAGTATTACGTTTTTTCAAAGAAGATACCGTCATATGATCGATTCCCAAGATATAAAATGCAATTAATTATACGCCAAACTACAAAAAAATTTAAATGTAGAAAAATTTTACTAGAAATGGAAATAAATATTTCCAAGTATCAATTTTTAAGCAAACTTTTATCATTAATATTTGGTATGATTATAGCCTCATCTTTCGATTCATTTAAGTGTACAGCACGAATATTGTTATTTTTAATTGAAATCGAAAGTCGCAAGTCGCATGAAGGTCGGATCCTTAGTTTTATGATCTTTAGCTCGTGCTTAAACCGCAGCGATAAATGAAAACCAGCACTTTTCCGCTCAATTCAACAAAATGCCGCATTTCCTGCACCTACATACGTGCCACTTGCAGTTCTTTAGCGACCGAGCGAGAGAGAGAGAGAGATTGAGAGAGAGAGAGAGAGAGTGTGTGTTGTAAGCGAGATGGCACATATGCGGAGATTACGTATTCAGCAATGCATGAAGTTTTAAAAGTTTCAAGCCCATAAGCCACAATGGCCACGTCTCTCCAGGCTTGACATTTATTATCTGCCGGTTTGGCCCAAAATGAAGTTGTGGCCCCTTTCGTCTTCCAAAAAGCACACACACACACGAGGGAGGGGACGGGGAAGAGAGGGTAGTTGACATCCCGTCGCTGCTCGTTTGCGGTCGACGTCGGCGACATTTGCATGCCCGGCTGGCCATTTAACGTGTCCGTGTCCGTGTCCGTGTCGTCGAGGTGGAGATGTAGTTTGCAGTTGGAGATGGTGCTGAAGCTGGAGATGGGAGGCGGCATTGTAGGGGCGTGTTCCTTGGCCCTTTGATTGCGTTCTGTTCTCGCCTATTACGCAGTCCGCACACGTTTCTCGTAAATGTGCATTTTTCGCTAAATGTTTTGTAAATGTTTCCGCTCTCAACTTTATAATTAGTTGGCATGAGGGTGACGCAAAAGAAAACGCAGTGTCGCAACACATCGCACCACATCGCACCACACCGCTCAGTGCAACAGGAAGCGGAAAAACGAGAAAAGCCACTGCGGAAATTGTGTAAGTTAAGCTGCTGACACAGTCCACAGTCCACAGTCCAGTGTCCAGAATCCACAGTCCATAGTCCATAGTCTACATTCTACATTCTACATTTTGCAGCACGCAGCAAGTGTCGCCTCTATGAGTATGTTGCACCATTCCAGTGGCTTTGCCTCAGATAACAAGCTCGAGTGCCGCTAAAGCATGTACTATAGATAACTGCATACATTTCATGCGTAGCATTACACAGAACAACAACAACAACAACAACATTTATTCTAAAATTCATACTTAAAATTCTTTAAGTATGTATTTTTTCAAGTCTTTTTTACGAATATAATTCAAGTGAATTGAATTGAAGATTGACGTTGAGTTATTTATTGAAAATGGACAGACACCCCAAAGTATTTATATATATTCTTGATCAGGAACAACAGCCGAGTCGATTGAGCCATGTCCGTCTGTCTGTCCGTCTTTTTGTCCGTCTGTCCGCCTGTCTGTCTGTCTGTCCGTCTGTCTGTCTGTCCGTCTGTCTGTCTGTCTGTCCGTCTGTCTGTCTGTCTGTCTGTCCGTCTGTCTGTCTGTCTGTCTGTCTGTCTGTCTGTCCATCTCAGAGACCATAGGAGCTAAAGATTTCAAGCTTGGTAAGTAGGTTCCTGTATATCGTACGCAGATAAAGTTTGATTTTTTTTGTGGATCGTACCTCTATGTCATATAGCTACCATAGGAACCATAGATCTAAAATAAAGTTTTAGTTTGAAGAACTTGTTGTTTTTTTTATATATCGACCAATCTAAAACAATATACATCTCAGCTGGTATTATACATCCTGAAAATCAATTTTTAGTATGATAAAGTTTTTTTGTTTTTCGAGATATTTTAACCAAACTCATAGAATATGAATTTAAGTTGGTGTTATTTATCCTGACCGAATTTGGTACAGATCGGTTTCCTATATCATGCCATAGGAACAATCGGGAGTACCTGGACACAGGGTATCCTACTGTCGAGCATGCTCGACTGTAGCTGCCTACTTTTTCTTTTCTTTGAGCTATGTAGATCTATGAACATCTCGAAAAAAAATATTAATTTCTCAAAATTAAAACTGTATCTTTTTCTTCAAATTGTGTCTTAAATTTTACGTGTATTCTCTTGCTAGCGATTTCTCTCATACTCTTCTCATTTGATGAGTTTTCCTTCAGGCTGACACCATTTTTGTAGACACCACCAGCACTGACTGCAGCTCTCTCTCTCTCTCTCTCTCTCTCTCTCTCTCTCTCTCTCTCTCTCTCGTTTGATCACTGATTAACCTGGCTTGTGAGGAATTTACTTTGCAAAGATTACGGCTCAACAGGTGCCAGTTTGAAGACACGTGGCATTAAGCCAATAGGGAGATGCCTTCATGTGGCAATCAACAAATTGCAGCAATCTCATCTTAGGCAATCCTAGGAATCCTTACATATGCACTGTCGCTGATTTGTGTGTGTCTTGCAGGGTACAAGATAGGTAGATAGGCAGGGAGCCAGGGAGGCAGGTATCCACAACCATGTCTATTGGGAGGAACGTCTACAAGGCGGTTTAATTAGATTTTCAGTCGAGATGTGAGCCGCGTGATTGAGGATTGTGGATTTAGTCGCAGCTGACTGAATCACGCAACTGCTGCTTCTCTCACCTGCCCCAAAATGCGGTGCGCTGCGGTGTAGCTCCAATTGAAGTTTTAATTAAAAGCAACTACACAAGAGCAAAAGCAACTGCATCCAAGAAGTAGGAGGCAAGAGACAAGAGGCTTAAGCTTCGCATTTGCAGCACCTGCTGCTCCCAGCGACTTATTAAAAGCTGTCAGCGTTATGCTAATTAGGCAACCTAACCAAAAAACGTTGCCGCAAATCAATCAAGATACGCTTCCTAGAGGCGTCTTCCCTACAACCCTACAACTTTAGAACCCTGCAACCCTCATTCCGTCAGCAAACAAGTGAGAATATTCTTAACGAGATACTCTTTGTACCCAGTGCACATACAGACAAATTACAGAGGTTACAGTTACGCCAACGGTTGAAACATTCAATCGTTCTGTAAAACAAATTTTTAACTTCTCATAGAACTTAACTCTTAATTTCTCATGAAATGATCTCATCATTTAATGGAGTAGAATCTATTTTATCTTATTTAATTAAAAAAGTCCCTGAGATTGTCCGCTGTATCATCAGAAATTATTGTTAGTTTGTCATGAAAGTTTTGGGATATCAATAATATATGTTTTTCAATAAATTTACCAAATATCAAGTCTTTATCTAACAGAGTAGGAGTTATATGGCATTTTAAAGTAATTGAGATTAGTTGAGATGATATGTAACGTTATTTGTCCAATATAGATCAAAGATTTATCGACAAGAATAGAATTGAATGGGATTACTTTAGATTGTTTGAAAAAAATGTAAAACGACTTTTTACGGAATAAACTACGATATACCAAATTAATTTGTATATATATCTATGTAATATACAATAGTTAATGTATTTCAAATTTTTTTTTAAACACAACAAGATGAAGAATGTGTCAAACTCTTGTGATCTGAGTTTTCTTCTGGTAAAAGCTATCGCTAAATCGATTTAGACAATCAGTTGAAACAGTTCGTAGCATATCCTGCTTCCAAAATCTTTGATGACAGGGTATTGGAAGGCCAACAAATTAACGGTACGCTCGTCCATCGCATGCTGATTAGCGGTAATCAGGCCAAAGGCGACAGCGCGGCCAATTTCAATGCAAATTTTTTTAGCTGGTACGCACAAAAGCACAAGAAACTCAACATTTTCAAAAACAAAATTAAAAGTAACAGCAGCTCAGCAAATTCCGCCCACTCACGTGCTCTCTCTTTCTCTTACTTATCCTCTATCCCTATCTATCCATCAGTGGTTTTCTTTGTCTATCTGCCGTGAGATGGTTTTACTTGAACTTTATGACTCTTTTGGGCCTGGTCAGCTATTCGAACTGAAGTGGCAATAAGTAATAAGTAAAATTTGATGAAATTTCAGTTATGCTTGAGAAAAACATCGGAAAATATTATTATAATTCCCAAATGGCTTACTACCGGTTTGAGCTGCCACGTTTTGAGTCATTCTCATTGTTCCCTTGAACTTGTGGATATTTAACAACAATTTAAAACAAATTTACAAACTGACCAGCAATAAATCCAGCAAAAATGTTGACTTCCCTTGGTGTTCAGGGGGGTGGGGGGGAAGGATTTTTTTGATTTTGTTTTGCCTTCTGCTGCTGCCACAAAGAGTGGCAACAACTGCGAATAAAAAGGAAAAGTTCAAGTGTCGAGTACTAAATAAATTTTGCTAGTTGCCCAGCAGCGACTTGGAAGCGTGCTTTTTCGTAAGTGAGAGGGTGATTGGAAGTTGGTGGAACGGAGAGAGAGGGAGGAAACGGAAATGGAACATAAACGGAAGTGCCGACCAGCTGTCCGAGCTGCGGTGTTGTAAGTTCCTTCACTGCGAAACTCGAGTTGCTAAAGGTGTTTATTGAAACGTTTAACGCTGCTGGCTGAAGGTCAAATCGTTTGCTGCATGAACGCTTCGTTGCATGCCACAGCAAGCGAACGGAAGGCGTGGCAAGCTTTTAAGACTTGTCCACCGCTGATCTAGCAGATAGTATCTACCATATCTTTCCATGTATCTAGTATCTACCATATCTTTCCATATGTGTTTGTGTATACATACATCGACAGTCTGCTTGGTTGAAGTGCAATGGCAAAATCTAAACTTGACAGTCGACAAGTTGCAAGGAAAGGCCTTCGACTGCCTGGTCGCAGTGTGTCGCCTGCAGGGGCAACCATTTTGGTTGTGCGACATTATTAGCTATTTCAAGCAGCCAGCGAAATACATAGACAAGCCAACGAGCTGCCGGCATCAGAGGATGCTCCTCGGCTCTGTAGCATGCCACTGATGGCAGCAACTACTCCTTGCAATATATACAACACGCACACCACAAGGCAGCATTGACAACGCCGTGTTTATATGCAACATTGACATCTTGGCGTGACGCGAGTGATGCCACAACGTAGCTCGTTGTTGCCACTGCCACAGTTGCCCGTTACTCCGACATTCACATTACTGATATTGCAGCTGCTATTGCTGGCATTGCTGTTGCTGCTGTTGCTGTTGCTGCTGCTGTTGCTGCTGCTGTTGCTGCTGCTCACAGGCAAGTCATAAAAGTTTTCTGGCTTAGACTGTCGTAGCTTCTGGGTGTGGCATGGTTGCAACTGCAGCCGCCACGTGTGCCAGTTAAAAATCCCAAAATGAAATGCAAAATGTGAAGCAAATCTAAAATGCACTGCCAACAAATTCGTAGCAATTTCTGTCATATTAAACGATATGTTGACGATCATTAATTAATTAAAAACGAATATAAGCAATTGCCTTGATTCCTAGGTTACTTATTTCTTCTCTGGCAAAGTCTGTTTGTGAACAGCTTCGTTATACTTACAATTTGCATATATAAATGCATATAAATCCCATAAAAAAATAATAGTGAATTTAAGTGTATAAAAATAAATGGGTATTTTTATAGACAGCTAGGACGAAAAACTAAGAAAAATGTTTCTTACTTTTTCTTTCTATCAGTAAAATTTTATTTTTTTTAAAGAGATGTTGAAATTTTTTTTGAATTTAAAAATAAAATCTTTCTTGCCATAATAATAAACTGAACAAACTGCAAAGATAACACTTAAAAATCGTGATAAACTGCGCTTTAAACTATCTGATATATCTTATATTTGTTTATAATATAAGTTAAAGTATTTTTTGAACTTTCAACTGTTTGTTGTATTCGCGAACGAAAAAACTCCCAGCAAAAAAATATGATATTTAAAAAATTGAACAAAAATGTAAAAAAAATAAAATTTATAATGATGATAATAAAATAATAAAAAAAAAATTATAGGAAATTGTTCCTCATTTGCTGGTAAGAAGTTGTAGAATTTTAGACTGGCAGCAAATGTTCTCAGCGTGTTGCATGCGACAGTCAACAGCTGCTTTGCATGAAACTGCCGAAGATGTTGCAGCATCTTTGTCAGCCTAGACAGAGTGAGTGTGTGTGTGTGTGTGTGTGTGTGTGTGTGTGTTGCTGTGACTATATTACATTTTATGTCAAATGCGCACGCTTTCAATATTGACAGACGCTGGCGTTGCTGCAGGAGGCAAGGAAACGGATGCGGACGTCACCTGTTCCGGGTTCGGGTCCGGGTCCGGGTCCGGGTCCGGGTCTGAAGATGCTACGTCTGCTGCGTCTGCGTCGCCATGTCAAACTAATGTTAACTTATTTTCATATTTTGGCATGCCTTGCAGCATGCCGGAAGTGCTCCAGCCACACCCACTTCCACATCCATTCTTACACCCACTTCCACTCCCAGAAATATACAATCTATTTGAGACAAGCAGTGAGGGGAGGCAATGCCACGCCCATTTTTTAATAGAACAACTGCGTCTAGAAGAGCTCCCCAAGGGGCTTGATGGTCAGCTCATGCACCTGGACATGCGGAGGCGTGGCCAAGGCGTACAGGATGCCAGCTGAAATGTCCTCCGGCTGCAGCAGTGGCAGCGTCTTAAAATCCGGTGGCAAGATCTCCGTGTCGGTGATGCCCGGACTGATGCTCTGCAACGGAACACAATGCAAGTATTTTAAAGAGCAATCAATGCATACTCACGGTCACTTTGATCTGCGTCTTGAAGCCATTGAGCTCCTGGCGCAGGACCTCGAGAAGCGCCGTAATGCCGTACTTGGATATCGGATACATGTTGAGAGCCTGCAGCTCACCAGCTGGGGGACTGATGACATGGTGTCCGGTGAGGCTATTGATCAATACCACATGACCAGCCACATTACGCTGCTGCATGGAGCGAAAGGCGCGCTGGGTGCAGTTGACCACGCCCATCAGATTCACCTGCATCACATGCTGCAGTTTCTCCAGCTCCAGGGTCAACACTTGGCCGGAATGCAGCAGACCTGCATTGTTAATTATTACATCAATACCGCCCAGCTGTGCCTCGATCCAATCAAAGGCATCTGCCACCGATGTCTCCACACCCACATCACATTTGATCGCATGGAGACGCGACTGAAGCTCCTCCGGCAGCTCCTCCTTAAGTGCCTCAACGCGCTCCACACGACGTGCCAGTCCGACTACAACGAGTCCTGCTCTCACCAGATCCTTAGCCACAGCGGCTCCAATGCCTGAACTGGCTCCCGTCACAACAGCTACTCGATCCAGCCAACGTTCCATAGTTCCAAATCTTATTTCGTGCACCGTTGAACGAAGCTTTTTCGCAACTGACTGTCATCCACGAAAGTGCCTTCATTATATTGGACATGGGGTTACCTTCCCTTTACCCTCTCCCTCGGCTCTCCAGGTTTCCAGTCGTACACGTGTCAAGGCCTCAATTGAATTTTTGTGGAATAGTTTGAGAATTGAATAATTAATCGGGCGCGTGACTCTATTCGCCACTCAATTGTCATGGAGCAATTAGGCATTTTGGACATGTTGATAAAAGGGTCAAAGGGCCACCACCCACCATCTGACCTCCACCCTTAGCTCATCTTTCAACTGTGTGGCGCCACATGTCAAGTTCACTTGCTCATAAATTTCTCGAGGTCACCCAAAATTGGTATTTATTTGCATATGCGAATTTCAATTTCCATTACGTGCTACACTTCGCGAAAATCTAAAGCCACTTTCATCGGTTTTCAACAAAACTCGTATTGATGTACTTCTTATCGAATCTGGGCACATTCTATTATTTTAGAAATTGGGACGGTTTTATTACACACTAAATTAATTTCAAATTTTTAATAATTGTTTGTCCTTTTGAAAAATAAAAATTCTTGCATTACATTTGCGCAATTTCTTCAATATGTATGTAGAATATCTATAGAACTATTTATATTAATTAAAAAAAAAATAAAAAATTCTTGTCACAATGTCGTCTCAATAATTAATTATTAACAATTGCTGGTATTGTTTCAGATGATTCTGTAGAGTTTAGTTTAGGTTTTATTTCAAAATTTTGTTTATATATATTGGTATCTTTAAGAAAGGTAAGAAAATTGTATATTTTGTTTTATACTGTCACTATAAATCAAATAAAATAATTTCACATCTGTGTATTTGTATATAAGTACAATTACAATATAGGACTGTAGTATTACAGTTAGAGGTCAATAGATAGATATGGCTATATCTTCTCAGATTGTCATATTCATCAACATATAGTATATGTATTTATAATAATAATATGATTATACAGAAACAAGTCAATAGATAGATATGGCTATATCGATCTATACTCGTCATATCCATCAACATATATGTATTTATAATAATAATATCAGGGAATAATACCGAAACCGGTAGCGGATCCGTTAACCGAAATTACCCGTTTCATTTTGAGTACCGGAACCGAAACCGTAACCGAAATAAATTTTGTTTATAAGAACCGAAAAACGGATTGTTTTTACCGGTACGCATTTTGCAAATTTAGCTTTCTACTCTATTAAAAAAAACTTTAAATTTAGATTTTATTACATTTATTATTTTTTGCTTTAATTTTATTTGCTCTACCGGTACGTACCGGTACTGATAACGGAACCGAAAAAAAATACCGAAATAGAACCGTTTACCGAAATAGTTGTTTCGGGACGTACCGGAACCGATATTTGTTTCGGTTTGATTCCCTGAATAATATGATTGTAAACACTTGAATCCTGTTTTGAGAGTGCTCTCTCAGAAAGGTTCTCCCATTGGCTTAATGGTTAACTCGTGCACTTGGACATGCGGTGGTGTTGCCAAGGCATACATGATTGCATTGGCCACATCCTCCGGCTGCAGCATCGGCAGTCGCTTATAGGCCTGCGGCACCAAGTCCGTATCCACCAGACCAGGACTTATGCTCTACAGTGAAGTAAACATGGGTTTATCAGTGTTTTTAAATATGCATAATCCTAGCTACTTACCGTAACCTTAATCTGGGTCTTAAGATCGCGGAACTCTTGGCGGAAAAGCTCTGTCATGGCGGTCAAGGCATGCTTCGTGGCTGGATACATGTTGAGCTCCTGGAGGCTGCCGGGCAGCGGGTTAAATAGATAATGTCCGACAATGCTGTTCATCAGCACCACATGTCCGGGTGTATTCCGTTGACGGATCGATTGAGAGGCTCGTTGCGTACAGTAAACTACGCCCATGACGTTCGTCTGCAGCACCTGCTGCACCGTATCCAGTGACATGGTCACCAGCTGTCCACCTGATAACTTGCCCGCATTATTGATAAGTATATCCGGTCCTCCCAGTTCCGCTTCGATCCAATCGAAGGCGGCATTAACCGACTGCAAATCCGTGACATCGCATTGTCTTATGTGCAGCTGGGATCGCTGCTCCTCGACCAAATCCTGACGCAGTTGTTCCAGTCGATCCAGACGTCGGGCCAATGCCACGACAATCACCCCAGACGCTATCAGTTTCCGGCTGATCACAGCTCCTATGCCGGAACTAGCTCCAGTGACGACAGCTATGCGATTCTGCCAACGTTCCATGTCAACGATTGTGAGTGTAATGAGGCTCTATGTGATCTCCAATTCAAATGTAAACCTCAGCGCGAACAGATCGTGAGCAACCTCAGGCTTTCTTTGCGGTCACCTTATGATATGTTACACCCTTCCTCCGCATTAAGGGTATCGTATTTCCACTCTCTCGAATTACCAACAGTTGCATTAGCCCGCATTTATTGGTCACGCTGCAGCAAGCGATCAAATCAGCTTATGGCTTGTCATTATACTGGAATGACATTCGTTGAAGATTAAGATTAAACAAAAGCTTTGTAACTTCGTAAAATTAGATTTTAATCAATATTTTATTTCTATTGTGATTATAAATCAAGGCTTAAGACCCTGATCAAGGTTTCTTTATATAAGGTGACGTATCCCTCTGCTTGAACGCTTCGATCTCAGAGCTAGGGACTTTCAACTTGGTAAGTAGGTTCCTGAATACCGTATGCAGATCAAGTTTGTTTTTTTTTTGATCGGACCTCTTTATGATAAAGCTGCCATAGGAACAATAGATCGAAAATGGAGTTTTTGTAAGAAAAATTTCTTGGCTTTTTAAGATATCTCAACCAATTTCACAAAATTAACATCTGGGCTGTTATTATACATCCTGTCCAAATTTGGTTCAAATCGGACTACCATATCATATAGCTGCCATAGAGACGCTCGTCGAAAATCAAGTTTTCGTATGAAAAAATTTGTTTGTATTTTTGAGATATCTTAACCAAACTCATAGAATATGCATTTAAGTTGGTGTTATTTATCCTGACCAAATTTGGTACAGATCGGTTTACTATATCATGTAGCTGCCATAGGAACAATCGGTCAAAAATCAACTTTTAGTACAGAGTACCTGGGCACAGGGTATCCTACTGTCGAGCGTCCTCGACTGCAGCTGCCTATTTGTTTTTTTATTATTTTGTTTAAATTCATTGAATCTCTATAAGTGAAATCTGATTGGGTATATTTATAGCGTAAACAGGTTATACTCATATACACGTATATCTCATTAATTTTAGACGAGGCTTATATACAAATGCGTATACAAATTTAATTTGGATCACAACAAAATGACAAAGTTCGAATCAACAGAGATCATATGTCTTTTAAGTGGAAATCGGAGTGGAGTGTTTAAGCCAAACAGATGGGCCGCTTACAGGTCGATTTGTATTTAATGGCTTAATGGAAATACTATTGACAACAGGAGATGCCGTGGAGAGTAAAGAGAAGCAGGAGGACATCCAACTTTGTCACAGCTGGATGAAATGGGAAAAAACAAAAGCTCAACAGCTGCAAAAAAGTTTTCTTTTGAAATATAAATAAAAATCAATTTGAGGCGCATTTTACAGTGCCTAAACTCAAATAAGAGAATCGTATGGCTGCCTTCAATCAAATGCAGGCAATAGTTAGCTAATGTTAAGCACCTTCTCCCGCCTCTTGCCTCCCTATCCCCTATTCCCTATTCCCTCTTCCTCCCCCTGTCCTTAACCGTTGCCTCAGTTGCCTGAGCACACGTGCTATTTGCACACGTGTTTATGGAAATTGAGAAACGTATTTCAAGTTGAGCGTCAGCTCAAAGTGCCGTTTGTTTGCCCCCAAAAACGAGAGAAGAAAAAAAAAACGGCAAAAGAAAAATGTGCATGAAAATTTTACTGATTACGTATTTGCCAAAAGAGAACAGAGAGCAAAGAGCAAAAAGCAAAGAGCAAAGAGACTGACAAGTGGCCCATCTTAGGCTGGAAAAGTTCCTGGGCAAATGGGCAAACATGGGTCTATTAGCCGCATTAGACGCACGGCTAGACGAATCTCCAGTTTGTCCTATTCCCGTCAACATCCGTCCTCCATCTGCATAACATAAGTTATGCTCTGTTGACAGTGGTCATATCATAGTTTAATATATGTACATATGTCTCTACATGGATACATAAGTATGTCCAAATAAATTTGCAGTTACATCTGCACATGCAAATTGGATGAACTACGATTTGTGCGAAAATATGCGACATTGTCAAACAGTTTGGCATACTTAAGGAATTAAGATAGAGGTAGACATATAAATGGAGTCAGACATTGAGAAATATAAATAGAAATATAAAATTGGGACAATTGGGTTTCAGATTAGAAAATTTGGTAAGGCACCCAAGTAATATCCTTCTCTTTATTTTCAAAGAAAGAGCATGTTGGCGTTGACAAATGTGAGAAAATTGTTGGGTATTTACTTTGGTGTTCTTTTTGATTGGACAACGCATATATTTACCGCAAGGCGGCAGCTATTGTAGAAGGAGGCAGCTGGAACAGCAGCTGCTTCTAGCCATAATTCAAATTTGCAGTTTTCTATGCTAATTCGTGTGATATTGCACAGAAGATGCCGCTCAGACGACAGCGAAGAAGACCCTTTTGCTGGTACCACGAAAGAATGCTACAAATTATGCAGCCAATGCACATGTGTGTGTGTTGCTGTGTATCTCAATGTGTGTGTGTGTGTGTGTGTAAAGTACATATTCTAGGGGCAACAACAGAAGCCGTAACAGAAGCTGTAAAGGAACACGCGCCATTTGCATTTGGCATGACCCTCGAAGGCGTCAAACGCAGTTTTCTTTATGGACCATCTTGTCAAAGTTTGTTGTTGGTAGTCCTGATGCTGTTGTTGTTGTTCTTTTTATACCCTGAGCCCATTGAAAAAGGGCAACAAAGGGTATAATATGTTTGGCAGAATGTGTGTAACAAGCAGAAGGGGGCGTGGCAGACACCCCAAAGTATATATATTGTCGATCAGGATAAACAGCCGAGTCGATCCGTCCGTCTGTTTGAATGCGTTGATCTCATAGAACATAAGAGATAGAGACTTTAAACTTTGTAAGTAGGTTTCTGGAAACCGTACGCAGATCAAGTTTGTATTTGTTTTTGGATTGGACCTCTATATCATATAGCTGCCATAGAACCGATAGATCTAAAATCGAGTTTTATTATGAAAAACTTCTTGGCCTTTTAAGATATCTGAACCAATCTCACAAAATTAACATCGAAGCTGTTATTATACATCCACTATATCATATAGCTGCCATACGGACGATCAGTCGAAAATCAAGTTTTAGTGTGAAAAAACTATTTGTTTTTTAAGATATCTTAACCAAACTCAGTTAAACTGCATTTAAGTTGGTATTTTTTATCCTGACCAAATTTTGTTTCCTATATCATATAGCTGCCATAGGAACAATCGGTCGAAAATCAACTTTTGGTGCATAGTACCTGGGCACAGGGTATCCTACTATTGAGCATGCTCGACTGTAGTCGCCCACTAGCTTTTGTTGTTGTTGGCCAACCGTTTTGCAAATGCGTCCTCCTTTCGTATTGCATAATTATGCGCGCATCTGGCCAAGTCGAAGAGGTCAGATCCGCATACAGTTAACTCCACCTCAGGCCATTTGGCCGCTTTATATGTGAAGCCCGTTTGGATTTTATGGCCAGGTAGGGAAGGAGTGAAATATCCAGAAACACTTCCCATTGTTATGGCGGCCATAAAAATCGGTAAATCGCATCATGAGTGCTCCACACATTGTTGCACATAAACTGAGGCAACCCAAAGGGCTGACTTTGTTGCCAATCGCTCTACTCCATTTACCTTTAACCCGCAGTTTAGATTTGCAAATGTTGACAATGTTTCCCGTTTCCCGTTTCGCAGGACGCAGGACGCAGGACATGGGAGACGGAAGTCGGGACACAGGAAGCCCCATGATTGATTCGAATTTAATGCGCAATGGAATTTATTTTGCTGTCAAGCCAGTAATTAGATTTAGTTCGTTGCCAACTGAGAAAAAGGAATTCACTTCTTTTTTCTGCTTTTCTTGTCCCAAAGCAGTTTATGATAGGTGCTTCCGCTACCAGAAACAGTTGCAATTGGCAAGGTTTCAAGGCAAATAAATATTATCAAATCTGCATAGTTTTTGAACAACACACAATACCAATGAACTCGTTTGAAAATTGTTTTAAATCGAATATTGAAATGTTAATTTCATTTCATTTTAGTTAGTTTAATATGATTTAAAATAAATTGATTTGTTTGATTCGTTTGGTAAGCAATAAAAAATAATTATTTTGTACAAAATCGTCATTAATTCAAAATTACCTAACTTTTATCTTAAGATTGACTTTAAAGGAAGTTCCTTCCCTTAAATTTTGTATATATAATCCTTTTTTTTGTTATTTAGAACTTATAATAGTTTTACATATTAAGTATTATTTCAAGTAAGTATTGCAATAAATGTCTATCAAGAAAAGTTCAAAAGGCTGCTATTGAAATATTTTGTAAGTTGCCGCATTTTGTGGCAGGCAAATTCGTGAGCCACATGTGTTTGCCTTCTGGCGTATATCAGTCAATCTTTGTGAGATTATTATTGAATATATGAACCGCATAGTGTGGTTGCCAGATGTCAAAAATCTCATATTTGTAAACATCTTCATTTTCATGTGTTTCTGTTTCGGTTTCTGTTTGGCGGCAGCTTGTGTCATTTATTCAACTCATTTATTGAATCATTCGTGACTAAGGATGAGCGCACGTTTTCCGCAGACAGATTGAGATGCCAAAGACCAAACACAATTGAACCAAAGACAGCCCCTGTGACCCTATGACCTCCCAGCACACTTAAAGTGAGACAAAGAATCCAGGAGTCGGCACTAAACTCAACCTAGCTTCGATTGAGCCTTAGACATTGAGCTAACACACTTATGACAAACGTTTAGAGCCTCCATAAAACCGAAATTTTGTCCTGGTTGTCTGCAATTTTGCTGAGAACTTTGACGTCCGCTGTCAGTTTTGCCTGACAGCAAATTTTGCAGCACGTGCACAGCTCTCGAAGTAGAAGTCTCAGTTCTCCTAACTCAGTCATAACTCCATCGAACTGTGAATGACAGGTTCCACAAACCAAAATGCCAATGTGTGATGCGTTCGACCCCAAAAACAGAAGCTCGTTAACAGCCTGTAGAAAGAAGTGTGTTTCGGAAAATATGCTAGTAAAATCTGCTAGTTAAAGCTATGACTGAACTCTTTACCAACATAGAGAATGCAGCGGATATTCTGATGAATAGCTGAATGCTGAAAACATGTTACTCATACGCAGAGTGTTCTTCTTAGTCTTAATGTCAGTATATTTAGTTATTGTTCTGCCTCTTTAAAGCATCGATAGTGTTGTTATACGCCAGATAGTTTTATATATAAACTAAAGCGACATCACAATTGCTTAAAAAATAATCTACAGAAAGGCTGGTAGTTAAATGTTAAATATTATTTGTAGTTAGAAAATGTATGTTCTCATTTGTAGCTGAATGTATCAGTTAAAGGACATATGCATAATTTGCTGGAAGCCTGTAAAAATTCTAGCATAAAAATATCACTCATACGCAAGGTAGTTTCATAAGAGAAACTGCTTGGCATTTGAAAATGAATAAGATAATTTGTAACTGACTGAGCCAGCTACAAGACGAGTATGATGAGCAAAAGTTTTGATGACAAAATATTGCTCATACGCCTGGTAGTTCATTTGTTCAACAGGCCAGATTAGGAGTATATATTTTACAGAGTTGCGAGTCAAATGCCCGAAACCAACAAACAAGGCTAACATAAATGATTACCATGCATGTCAGACAAAGCTAGAGAAATCAAAAGAGAAAGCCAACGAGAACGAGTGAGATGGATAGAGAGCGAGAACAATTCTCAGGCACGTCAAAGTCTCGACTCAATGGACAAGTTAAAGTTATGCAGGCAGGACATGCACACGGAAACATTGGCAGTGAGGTCACAGCTCTAGATGTTTAGACCAAAGTTGGGTACAATATTTTACGAGGATTTTGAGTGGTAAATCTCTGCACATGTGCACTGATTGCAACGGGCCAGACAAAGCAGGAACATGGAGAAGCAGAATGGGGACTTTGGGCCAACCGCATGATAAATGGCTTAAAGCTGCAGTTCAAGTCAAATCGGCGTGCTGTAAAGGGAGAAAACTTGTAAGAATTGCAATTGAAAAAATAACAAGTTGTGAGTAAATTTTAGTTTTTCAATATTTATTTTCTCATTTGACTAGTTAATTTCCATCATAATGGGGGTTTCTTTTCTTTTCTTTTCTTTTATTTTGTTTTGCTTTGGGTCTGTTTTGTTCATAATATTGTATTTAGTTCATCAGATAATACCATGTATATGTATATTTATAATATATAACATGTGAAAATTGTCATTCAGGATTTATCGATTTTCATGTTCTTCATCTTTATCTTCATCTTCTCTTATTGGGTCTGGTATTTTTCCCCTTCATCTTTTATTTATTGCACTTTATTGTACATAGAATACATATCAGTATATATATAATTTTTAAACGTAGGTAAATAAAGTATAACATACAATACATAAATGAGAAAATTCAAATTGGTTTGCTAATCCAATATTTCCTAGGGTTTTACAATATACATATATGGGGGGGCATTTTTTTTTTATTTATATATCTATTCAAATATATATATATATATATGTTTATATATATATATATATGTATATGCATTTGTATACATATGTTTTTGTTATATAGCATGTGATTTAATATGTCCATTGAGAGTCGTTTCAAAATAGTTGTTAAGTATGTTTATGTAATTTTTATGTTTTGTGTTAACAACGAAATGAAGCAACAAATTCAAGGAAGAGGGATAATTAAGTAGACGTTAAATGAATACATCATAAATACAAGTATGTACTATATATTCGTTAAACACTAAATTAACAAATCTATTATGCAATTTTTGCTATTTAACTCAATTTATTTATCAATATGCATGTATTTGTTGTCTTTTGCTTGTATATTCAATTATGTATATTTTTATATTTATTTTTATTTGTTTCATTATATTCTTGTATGTAGTATGTAGTTTGCTTTATAAACTGTTTTGCTTGATTTAACAAAGACGCGTTTCTGCTATATTCATTTAGGTTTAGTTTTCTTTTGGTTTTTACTTTTTCTTTTATATTAGTTTTTGTTTTAGCTGAATAAATATGTAATTTAGTTTGATTCACAACAATAACATTTTGAATATGCATTTCCGTTTTTGCTCAAAGTTCAATTTAAATTGAATTTATTTATAATTTGAAATAAATGTCCCATAAAGCTTAGTTTTATTTGATTTCTCTTTAAATATACTATGGATAGTGTTTAAGTAGTTTAGCTTAATGACAACGACGACACTGATGTTAATGAAGCGTTGTAAAGTTGCATTTGCGTTAGTGTTGGCAAACGTCGGAATGTTAGATATCTTTAATGCTGTATCCAGTTTATATCCCCTTCTTTCGTCAGGTTAACTCAACTAACTGTAGTTCTCTTTAGGCGGTAACATATAAATTTAAACCATTAAATATTATTATCAATCTATGTATGTGAATAGCTGTATGTATATGACTTTGTATGTATGTGTGTATGTGTGTATGTGTGTGTGTGTGTGTGCTTGTGTGCGTTAGCCTGTCGCCATTACTGAAAACTCCGTGTCCAGTCAAATGTCGAGCTTTTCAGTTTGCTTACGGTGCGTACAGGTTTACGAATTCCAGTTATTTAGTTATATATACTATTGCAGATGATCGTCTGGGGTCTTCAATGATCTGGGAATACTTTTAACGATTTCAACGCTAACTTAAATCGTAGTTGCACGATGTTTTGCGAAATTGCTTATCATTTCATTTTTGTCTTGTCACTTGCGCTTAATGTATACGTAACATCAGTTAATAGGTTAATAACTATGAACGTTCATATATATTTATATTATGTATATGTATGTATGTATGTTTGTATATTAATGTATGTCTTCTGTATACATAATGTATATAATTTGTTTAACCATTTATCTCTATGCATATGTATGGGTTGACTTTACGTACGGATACAATATCTCGGATCGTTTGGTCGCTTGATTAACGTAGTTATTAGAGATGAGATTCCATATGTATAAGAATGTTTTTATAATGGTTAGTATAGAACCGAAGACACAAAAGAACTCAATACATTAATGCTTCTCTCTTCTTCGATCTTCACTTTAATTCTCTTCTATCCTTTTCTGATATAGCTTTCGGTTTCTTGCCAGCTGTGCCTCATGTGCGGCTTTTTCTATATATTTATTGTCAACTAATCATTACCAAATCTTCGAAATACTCACACCATCACTCGACTGAAGATTGAGTGATTGATGAGTATTCGAAATAAAATCATACGATGAGAGTTCGTTGAACTAAAGCAAAAGGATCAATCAAAGTGCCAGATTGTTGAGGCTATTTCGCAGGATCTCTCGCCGGTAACTGAAGTACTGGAAAATCAGTTTCTTTCAGCAATCGCTGTGTGTGTTTTGTGGTGTGTTGAGGTGTGTTGTGGTGTGACGTGTTTAATTGGAATCCGAATCTGAGTCACTGGGTGGCACCGGTGAGGCAGTTGGTTTGCTAGCAACGGTGCCACTGGGCGACTCCTCGCGAATGGGACGCGTTGCCGCCAAATACGCATTCGTGGACTCGCCGTGCGTGGTCTCGATGCCAACCCTGCGAGAGAAAGACATTTGGTAAGAATTGTCAGCCGTCAATTAAATTTATTGAACTTACTTGTACTCGTGCCGTGCCAGATACCGGACATACTTCTCAGGTGGCTCATCCGCATCAGAGTCCTGCACACTCACGGAGCGCACGGTGGTATGCGAGACCTGCGTGGCGGGCATGGTAAACTCCACGAATGCGTATGGCGCCAGTTCGCTGGGAATTTGATCATACGATGTCAACGCCATCCGACAGACCAGCTGATGTGTTGTATACGCGCCTGTCAAGTATTCCAAGAAGCTAAGCAAGATTCCAGAAGAGATTCCCATATTATTTGAACTTACCCTGTCCCTCCTTGGGCAGTCGAGGACAGCGCCAGACAATGGCGCGATGATGATGCTCGTACTTGGCCTGACCAGAGGTCACCTCAATCAGCGACTCCTGCAGCGTGTCAACAGCGCCCAGAATACGTTCAATTCCCTTGATTTTGCCAGTGCGTCGATGTGCCGACTTTACGGAGCCATATCTGTGGAGAACAAAGAGTGAGGAGCTTTCAAATAGGCTATTTCCATGACAGCACATTCGAAGCCATTTTCATCAGTCAGGCCGAATGTTCAGGAGTTCATTTCAGTACAAAATCCGAATGATCATTCATGTCAAATGTGTACATTCGTTGCCATTCGCCCATCGGATACATTCAAATGTGAGTGAATGTGGCAAATGTTAGTGGTCGTGAAAATGGCCTACAAGACTAGGCAATTAATATGAATGCTACCTGAAATGTTTCTCGACGCGGAACAGATAGATCCAGCACTCGGGTATGGGGAAACGCACAGAGACATCCTCGCACGGGATCTGTCCCAGCTTTCGTGAGGTGAAGCCCGGCACAAGGATGTCGGCACGGAGCTCCACCTTGTTGCCAGTGACACACCAGGTGGCCTTCAGCTGCAGGGGAAGCTCACGATTCTTGGGCGGACGCACACGGAAGCGCAGCAGTTCAATATAATTGGCATCTGGCGGTTGGAACCTGTCGGATAAAGCCTGTATTAGAGACGCTCAGAGAAGCAACCTAGACGCGATCACCCACTTGATGGTACGCGTGCGTTCGTATTCCTGCTGATTGACAACGCTGTGGAATTCAACGGCCTCGAGTCGGATCCATTCCTCGGTGGCCACGGGTATAATGTCATGTCGACCGACCACCTCCTTGCCCTGACGCCACATGTCATTTACACCGAGCTCAATGGTGGGCATTCCGGTGAGGAAGGCCAGAAAGAAGAGTCTTACGCGGGCAATTTGCCTAAGGATCTTACCCTCGTAGTCCTGCTCCACCGTAATCTCATCGACGGCCGTCACCTGTACCTCTTCCATCTTGTAGGTCAGCGCACGTTCTCGGAGTGCCGGCAGCTTGAAAAGCGCCTCCTCGATGCACACGGAGAACTGTTTCATGTCCTCGTAGACCATGGAGCCAATCTTAAAGAGCTGCGACGATTGTGGTGCATGCTCAACAGGCAGACCCAGCTTCTTCAGATCACTGCCAAATTCCTTCACACCCTCGTAATCCCCTGCGATTGCGTATTGTGCAAACTTTGTCAGCTTATTGGTTATCCTTTCCGCCTTGGTCACCTGGCCAGGTCGGACGCCGGGTCGTTCCTTATAGAAGATGTACTGCAGCTTCATGGTGAAGATCTTGCCAAACTGATCGTATTGCTGAGCTCCGATTTCGGACACGGAATAGGAGGGTTGCAGTGGTAGCTCCTGGAAGGGTTGCTTATCCCCAGCCTGATTTAGAAGCTGCACCACCGGCACATCGTTCTGCACCACCAAACGCACGAAGATCTTCTTCCAGAATCGCTGACCGGTTATCTTCTTCTTGTTCGGCTGACGCAACTGCATCTCCCAGCCGGGGCCGACATAGTGCAACCGTGGGAATTCCTCGAGCGGCTGGGATACATCCTCATCGTACAGTGGTGTCTGTGGCGTATCCTGCGAGTCGGTGCGCTTTATGCTGCCCTCTGTGGCGGGTGGTGGTGCCGGAAAGCCGCTGACATCCTCAAAGGGATTAACAGCTGGTGGCGATGTGGTCACCTGATTGCTGCCCGTTTGTACCGCTGTGCGTGCTGGTGGTGGTGGTGGTGCCAGCTGTGGCGCCACACCCGTGGATCCCTCAGCCCTTGGCCTGATGACCACACTAAATTCCTTGTTCACGGAATCCACGGAATCGGCGCGCACTGGCGCCTTCATCGCATAGAAGTCATCGTCCTCATTGCCGAAACCATCATCTCCGGAGATCACCTCGCCAAAGGCATTCGCTGTGGTTGTGGCCGACCCAAAGGCGCTGTCACCCCAAGCTGAAGGCAGTAAATCCGCAGATCATCAAATCAATGGAATGCTTATAGTTTTGAATTACTAAATTACTTACCATCTCCACCTGTTGGTGTAATAGCTCCCGATCCACCTCCAAATCCATCCAGTATGCTGATGTTATCCTTTTTCACCGAGTCAAATTTAGCGGAGAACGCATCGAATTCATCCGGTTCCGCGGCAAAGATATTGCTCACATAGCTGGCAGCAGGAACTGGCGGTGGCGCCTGACGTGGTTGCACCTCTGGTGGCAACTCCGTTTCTGGCTCATCCACCGCAAAGATGTTGCTGACAATGGGCACAGGGGCAAAGCTCGGCTCGTCCTCGTCCTCAGGACTGGCAAAGGGATTAGCAGACAGCTGACCGCTG
This sequence comes from Drosophila phalerata, assembly GCA_951394115.2. NCBI lineage: Eukaryota > Metazoa > Arthropoda > Insecta > Diptera > Drosophilidae > Drosophila > Drosophila phalerata. Next base: position 37,886,294 of record OX596006.1, read on the forward strand.
GCAAGACCAGGAAAGTCCAACCCTGTGTCCATTTGCTCCGGTTCATCACTGCCCAAATCAACCGCTGACTCGTGTGCCGCTTGTGTGGTGGCTGCCGACTCTGTGGGCGGACTTTGATCCGACTCAATGGTTATTGGTTGTTCAGGCTCTGCTACCAGCTCTGGCTCCGGCTCCAGCTCCAGCTCCGGATCTTTCTCTGGCTCTGGCTCTGGCTCTGGCTGCTGCACCGTCTCTGACTGTGGTTCAGGTTCGGTTTCCGCCTCTGCTTCGGACTGTTGTACAACTGGCGCTGGCGCTGGCGCTGGTTCCGGCTCCTCTTCATCATCGGAGCGCGGCAGATCCTCGACCGTGGTGATCTCAATGTCCGGTGTAGGCGCCCGCTGTCGCTGCGACGTGTCTTGCGGTGCTGCAATATGCGCCAAGGTGGCCGGCTGCGGTTGTGAGGTAATGTCATGTGTGCTATCATCTGGCCGAATGAGCAGCGAGGCGAAGATGGGCTCGTCGCGCGAATCTGATTCTGGCAGATCATCGTTGAGCAAATCCGGTTTAGCAGCTGCCGCTGGTTGTACCGCCGGCTGCTCGAACAGACTGAGTATGTCCTCCTTGGTTTTGGGCGGTGGCGGCTTTGCCGGCTTGCTGCTACTCCCGAACATGTCCAGCAGATCGTCTGCATCAGCAGCAAACGCTGGCGCCGGAGCTGCCGGTGGAGGAGGACGCTGTGGTGGCGCCGGCTGTTGTTGTCCATGTCCTTGCATCATGTGAGACGGCGGTGTTGGCCTCGGGGGCGCTGGACGCGGCGGTGGCGGACGTGGTGGCTGCTGCTTGGCAGGTGACGGCATCGGAGCTGCGCCCTGCAAATTGGGCACCGCCGTGGGCACGCCAAAGGGATTGTCGAGCGGCGAAGGAGCCGCTGGAGCCATAACGCTACCACCCATAAGATCCGTCTCAATAGCCTGGGTATGGGCACTTGAGCCACTGTCCGAGACATCCACATCCACATCCAGTAAATCAGCTAGCCCGGAATCCGGCGTGGGACTAGGCGAATGTAGATCCCTCATCGAGATGGGGCTAGGTGATCGGGTGGCGGGTATCCGACCTAACAATTCCGAGCTGGTCTCATCCAATTGGCTGGACACCGTATTAATTAGCTCCTGTGTGCTTTGCGGCGGCTGTGGGCGTGGTGGCGGTGCCGCAGCCGCAGCCGCCTTCTTCCCCTCATCATCCTCCTCGGCAGCAGACTTGAGACTGAGCGCATCGTCCTCGGCCTCAATGGTCGTGCCAAAGAAGCTCATGGCTGCGTCAATATCAGCAACGGGCTCTGCCGCTTCCGCCTCTAACTCATCGCCACCAAAGGCAAACGGATTGGATGTGGACTCTCCGAAGGGGTTTTCCGACTCTCCCGCCTCGGGTTCGCTTTGAATTAAAAAGGGATTGACGGCCACATCGCCGCCATCCAGATCATCGTCCATTAGAAACGGATTGGCCATCTTTTCTGTGTATGTGTCTGCTCTGTCTTCTTTTGAAATTATCTCTCTATTTGCCGGTTTAGCGCTCAATCAGCTCGCTCTCGAGCAGTTTGATCTCTGTTTCACCGGGTGCTAAGTTCTCCGCAATGGAGGTGTCAAAGGGATCGCTTTCCTGTTGCTGCTCTAGCAGCTGCTGTGTTGTGCGATTGGGCAGCGACGGTGTCAGCACCTTATCGCCCAGTCCCAGCTCCTGTGCGTCGCTTTGAGTGTCAAGAACTCCGGTGATTGGTTGCCTTGACCTCTCCGGCAGTAGCTCGTTCTCAAGCAGCTTCAATTCCGTCTGTCCTGGTTGAAGATTTGCCGCAATAGAGGTGTCAAATGGATCAATTTCCTGATCCTCCTCCGTCTGCACGCTGCTCGGCAACTGTCTGCGCTCTTGGGCCGGTGTCAAGACCTTAATGTTGATGTTTTCCTCGACGGCCAGCAAGACCTCTGCAGGCACAGGTGTGGGAGGTGCACGCGGATTAAAGTCCGGATCGGATAGACTATGCTTTAGATTCGGCTCTGTGATAAGATCAGCCTCAATGTGCTTCAGTTCGATATCGCTGAGTTTGGCCTCAGGCACATACGATGTGTCGAAAGGATCCTCCGATTCGCGCTCGGCAATACTCTGTGCGCTGGGCGCGTAATAGGGCGTCAGTGGCTTCTTATTGCCACCCAGGCAACCGTCATTACCAGCGGCAAGCAAATCTTGCCCAGAAGGCACCAGAAACCCTACGCTCTTCCCTTGTATATTGAGGCTAAGCGACGATTTGCGACGTGCACTATCAAGTTCCGGTTCCGGTATGAAGATCTGAGCTACGGGCACTGATACTGTCGGCGGTGCAACAACCTCTTCCTGTCCCGCACGCGGATCAAAGTCGGGATCACTTAACGAGTGCTTAAGACTTGAACCCGACTCGTTTAACAGTTCACGCTCTAAAAATCGTAACTCTGTCGCCTTCGGCTGAACCAGAGCGTTGATGGCCGATGTGTCAAATGGGTCAAAGTCCTGATCCTCCTCCTGTTGATCGACACTGAGCGTAGGTGCCAATGGGGCTGGCACAACCTTGCTTAGGTCGGTGGCACTGCCAGCTAAGAGATCACGTCCTGGTGCAGCAAGTAAACCCGATCCGCCAGCTGTATCTTCCTCGGCACGTGGATCAAAGTCGTCGTCCTCCTCGAGAACAGTTGTCTTTTTGATCACCTGCTCCGCGTAGTTTGTATTGAAAGGATCGTCGTCGAGATTAGCGTCCTCCTCGTCGTCACTCACGTAGATAGCACCGGGCACAATGTGTGGTCCAGTAACTGGACGCACCGGTGGTGGCGGACGCTTCGGTTTGCCTGCAACGAGAGGTGTAGAAGGTTAGTAACAATATGAAATTAGGAACGTAGAGATAAGGCTCATTAAGGACTTCAACGCTCTAATAGATCTTAGTTATCGCAGCATTCAGAACCTTCCCCCTGAGCTGTTGGAAACTTACCTGATGTCTCCTCTTCGGGCTCTGGCGCAAACTCAGCCCAACTGGATTCAGCAGCAGCTTCGGCGAGTAGCTCCGCTGGGGGCAGTACAACTTGATTGACTATGGTAACCTCTTCCTTTTTGGTTAGTGATTCGGCTGCTAGTTCCGCAAACTCGTCGTCCTCCTCGTCCTTAAGTGCATCAAATTCGGCTAAATCGGGATTTAGTGAGCCAAAAGCCGCGTCACCTTCCTCTTCGTCTTCCTCCTCGACCTTATGGGGCTTGATCAAATGCAAATGCAGCGAGACACTTAAATCAATGGGCGCTACAGATTCGGGTACATCATCGTCGAGATCGTCGAGAAGATTGTGCTGCGGCTCAGCACCTAAGAGATCCGGCTCGTTATCGCCTAAATCGATGCTCTCACTAAGCAAAAGATTTTGAATTCCCTTGCGAAGTTTACGCTTCGGATTGGCGAGGGCAACGGCGTGCTCACGATCAACACGTCCGGAGAGAACCTCAACAGCGGCTCCAAGGCTAACTAGTTTCTTGTTGCCCTTCGACTTGTCAGCGCCAACTATGACCTTCTCCGCATAGGCGGTATCAAAGGGATCGGGTCCGTCGTCAAGCTCGAGAACTGGAGAATCGGGAACGACTCCTAATTGGACCTCACCGCTGGTAATTGCCTCGATATAGTCGGTGGCAAAGATATCATTGACCTCGTCCTGAGCGTCGTCTTCCGAATCCGATAGCTCAACAACGGCCTCAGCGAGCTTATCCCGATTCGCTTCACGCTCAGCGGCAAGCTGACGTTCCCGTTCGAGGCGTTTCGCCTCACGACGAGCTGCCTCCTCCTCCTCCTGTTTCTTCTTTTCGGCAGCAGAGGGAAGGCGCTGATAGAAGGACTCCTTCTTGATACGATCGAGTTCGTCCTGTGTCTTATGTAGGATATTATCAACGCCTGAGGTTAACGCCTTAAACTTGGCCCATTCTTCGTCGCCGGTGGCGTCAGCGTTTTGTTGTTGTTGTTGTTGATGCTGTTGCTGGTGAGGATGTTGATGCTGTTCCTGGCCAGCCGCTGTCGCTGCAAATGATGTCGATGTGGTCGCCGGATCGACTGGCCTGTTTGTATGGCTGTGACTTTGACTGTGGTGGCCTGAGCCAGTTGCTCCCTCGACGTCTGATGCTGCGTCCGATTCACCAGCGTCTGATTTGTTGGCGGCCGCCTCCTGTTTGGCTTTGAGATCGCGCTTGTACTGCTCGAGCTCCTCTTCGGTGAAGAGTTCTTGGTCCTTTTTCGACTTCTTCTTTTTCTTTTTTAAACCTTTTGGTAACTTAAGCATTATCTAATTGCGGAGACATCGAGATCGGTCTGCAAATACACGCACATACATTTACTCCGACTCTTATACACATGGACACACGTACATATTTGTAACGGGCTCTACAGGATTGACGCGGGAAAATTATGTAAGCTACGGATGCTAAGTATTATCAAAACAGATACCAAATCTAATGTACCCCGTTTCAGATTAGCAAATAAAAGAGAAAAAAAAAAAAAAAAAAAAAAAACAATCAATTAATATATAGTATATTTCTTTGAATTATCAACTAAGCAAATTCTACTCGTCTAGCTGAGGAGCTCTATCGATGGGTGAGTAATAGGAAGTGGGTACGGCTAGGGGGTATTACATACTCGATACGAAGGCAACTCACCGCCGCACCGTTGACCCCTCGCAATGTCCAGTATATTTGCCGAAATACTCGACTTGGAAAACCCCTTCGATGTGTTTGTTTTAATTTCTTTTATTTTTCCTGAAGTTTCAATTTGATATCTTTAGCATTTTAGTATTGAATGTGTATGTGGTTTGGCTTTCAACTGCGAGTGTGTTGCATAGAAAAATTCAAACGCACATTCTCAAACACACACACACACACACTTACACGCACGTACACTCACACACACATAGATACACTCCACTATGGTCCGGATGACGATTTTTTGGGAAAAAATTAATAACTCGAGAACGAATGAAGATTTTTTAGTCTAGTTTTTTGCAATGCGTTTATTACATTAACACGCAAATGGCCCAGAAAAGTGGGCGTGGTCCCGCCTTTATTTTGGATTCTGCGATATGTAAATTTTTTGTTTTTCAAGCTATCAGCACCAAATTTGAATGGTATGTGTGTTACTGTGCCCATAACTTGTTTTCAAAATTTCATTTAAATCGGACAACTATATCATATAGAAATAATAGGAATTATCAGTCGAAAAGTCACTTTTTGCATAAAAAGGCTATTTTTTTCAAAATATCTGACCGAACTACACGTATATATGTGATATCAGGATCCTCACATTCTGACTAACAGATATCAAAATCGAAATACAATAATTTATAATATTATATTGTTCATATTATAAAAATCGGTCGTGAACTGACTTTTTGTATGAAACAAGAAAATAATATTTTTTGTCGATTGTAAAGATTTAACATTTATACAATAAGCTTTTGTTATTTTCGCCAATGCGCACAATAAAATATGCCAAAAAATCATAATTTTCGTCATTTTGTCTCATGTGTTGTCGCCACACTTTAAACAAATGCGCATTTTTCAACGTGAGGTTAGCTGCAATAAAGTGAAATTTTCAGAAATGCGCAAAAATGCGCAACTTGAGCTTAAAAGTACAAATTCAGAATTGATCCCTCTACAATATACATATAGTCGCATTGCTAGCATATGCTAGCAAAATAAGTTATCTCCTTCCAAAGATAAAATTTAATCGAAAAAATTTTTAACGAGGCAATTATGTTAATTTGAAAAAAACAATACAATGCACGTTGATTTTCAACAAAGCAAATATATAAACAAAAAGTACAAACAATAATGAATACAATCCATGATAAATTTTGTTAAATATGCTTTCCAATTAGTGTTAAAAGATAGTTCAAATTAACCTTAAGATGAGAAAATCCGTTTCATGTGCTCTTTGTTTAAATCAACTCTGTTTCACAGCTGATTGCTGAGCAGTGTTGGAAAATGTCAAAATTGTGGTTATGCAACATTTGAGGTGGAAGTATTTTGAATGCATCGCCATCAAAAAATCGTTAATTTGAACAACTTTAACAAATGACTTTTTTCCAAATAAATCGTCATCCGGACCATAGTGCACTCTCCGAGTTGTGGATTGACACAATTGTGTACCTATATATGAACTTGCCTCTTGGCAAAGCTTTTATACCACACCACAATTCACCACGCCAGTTACAACAACACCAACAACAACAACAGGAACTGTAACAGCAACAATGAAAGCTTTACTTACACTTGGCGAAAAGAATGTAGTGCTATATTCAATTGGCAATAGAAACAGTAGAAATGGAAAATGGAAATGACAAAAGGGGCAAAAGTCAAAAGCTTTGCTGTTGCGCCATTCAACATCCTTTTCTTTCGTTAAACTCATTAAAAATATTTAAAATTAAATAATATTTATATTCAAAATTATAATAGTATTTAAAGCTTCGTTAATATTAAATAAAATCAAATTAAATTATTACGATACAGAATTAAGCTGAAACTGAACTAAATGTTTGTGACTTGTGCATTATCTTTCAAACATTAAAAAATAATTTATGTTTAATAAATACTACAAAAATTATAAATAAAGAAAAAAAAACAACAAAAATTATAACAACTTTTCGATGGAAAACGAATCTTTAATGACTTGAAGACTTCAGACTTCAGACTTGAAGACAATAAATTTTTGAATTATTCAAGATTAATATCTTGTTCTGTTTTGCATCTATACGCCTTTGTCAATCTTATTTTTTTAATTAAATAAAATAAATTTGTAATATACAAAAATTATGTTTATAAATGTTGCATTTTTATACAAAAAAATCTGTTCTAAAATAATTTGAGCTCGCTTACACAATTTAATTTTTTAATTATTTCATAGACTTATTAAGTTTACTGCGCCAAAAAGATTGGTAGACCTTTAAATCAAGTTGAAATGATATTTGAACTCTTTAATAAATATTTAAATAAATTTCATTGGAGGAATACCAATAGTTATAAACGGAAATGAAATATTAATCTGAATTTCCTGAAATTCTACTTAGCATCATGAGTAAACTTTTCCTTTCTCGCAATAATTGGCAAGTGTATCTAAACTGTAGACCTTCAATTCAAGGTAATTCAATTAGTTTTTGCTCTTACAGAATTTCTTGATCTTGAAATTGATAGCTTTCACTGCGTCACGTCCAAGGAAATACTTTCTCCAAGTGTAGACCTCAAGCGGTTACAGAAGGGAAAAAACTGATTTCCTGACTGATTTTCAACATTCAGTTTAGGGTTACAAGCAAAAAGCAGAGGAAATCAAGTGAAATCCATCGAAAACAACAAAGAGAACATTGCGAAATTTTCAAAAAGTGTTTCGCCAAATTTTCATATGCGTTGGAAAGAAAGAGATACCAAATAAATGTACAAAAAAAAAAGAGAATAAAAAAAAAAAGAACACATATCAATGTAAATGGGGGGCAGTAGTGCTACCTCTTTGTTGTACTTGTTGTTGCTGTTGCTGTTGTTGTTGTTGTCGTTTTGTTATAACTCGGAAAAATCGATGATTTTGAGAGTCAGGCCAAGATAGATGTGTGCAAGGGAGAGGGGAAACTGAGAGCGTCATAACGACTGAACGCCCACGCACAGAGTACACTCACACACACACACACACACACACACACACATATCCACACACACACACTTGTATGTATGGCTACACGTTTTTCTATATCTTTTTCGTTTTGTTCACTTGTGAAAACACGTTATGAAAAAAGTTTTCCTTTCGTCAGCTTTCCAATGGTTTATTCGAAATTTAGCCAAAGAAAAAAAAAACGGTTTATATATTTTTTTTTTTGTAAGTTTAGCATTTTGGCTTTTCACTTAATCGCTTTTCCCGTTCGCTTTTCTCTTTCGCTTCGAAAATTATGCAACTTACGTCTCACTCTTGCGCACTTTTAAAGAACAATTCAAAAAAACATTTGCAGATGACGAGTCGAAATCGCTCTGAGTTTATTTAAACATTGTTTTCAATCTTTATTTATACATAAATCAAAATATATTTATATACATTTTATATTGGGAATTGGTTCGGAATTTTTTTTTAGATGATTTCTAGTTATTTGAGCCGTTTTTCGTTGTTACCTCTGATTTGAACTATCGGGAAATCTAGCACAGAATGAATGAGAATGTCACGAAAACTCATAGGAAGTGCTTTTGCCAACCGCAGCAGCAGCAGCAGCAGCAGCAGAGTATCCTTTAAAAGCTTTCCACAGAAAGCTGCGCGAATAGAAAACTTTTCCCATATACACACACAAGCACGTGCACACACACAGCTGACATCCTGTGGCGCCTCCAGGCCATATATGTAGATATGTATATATACAAGTACATCCGATATATGTGCCACAAAGCTTTTACATGCTCGGTCCGCGGGCATAAGTTCACTCAACAGCAACAACATCGAAATAGAAAGCGAGAGAGAGAGAGAGAGAGAGAGAGAGAGAGAGAGAGAGAGAGAGCGCAGGTGTGAGAGCACGGCAGAGAGAGTACTAACCAGGGTTGCAGCTGAGACCAAAAACAAAACACGTCCTGTCATTCTTGTCGCTTTCAGCAGATTTTGACACTTGACATTTGTCTGGCGCGTGCGCACGAAGCCCTTCATGCTTTTATTATGCAACCCTGGCACAATATGACAATTGCGCGCCAAAACAACTGAAAAGCGAAAGTCGACATCATCACAACATCTGCAAATATATCAGCTCTATCATTTCTTTATTTTATGTGAGAAATATTTCTATACATTTCATCCCAAAGTATGCTTTAGTCGTTAAACTAAGGTCTTAACTAGACATTAAGAAAAATGGAAATAAAAAAATGTACATTGTCATTGGAATAATTTGATCAAAAATAATCAATCAAAAATCAAGTGTATATATTGTACATCAAAAAACAAATGCTAATGATTACTTATTACATTTAAATACACCTTATATCAACAATCGCTCTAAAATTTATTGCTTTTTTTTTTAGTATTCCAAAGTTATTTGAAATCTGTAAGTTTTAAAATTGTCAACAATAGATATGAAAATTTGGACTTAAAACTGCAAATCTTTACAGATTTTTTAATGATTCGTAAAATAAGTTGCATTAATTATAAAACAGCAATAGAAAAAACTTAAAACTAAATCGGAAAACTAAGATACGATATCTTAACATAATTCTGCCTACTTATTCTTTAAGTATCCGTGACATTAGCTCAAGAGCACAAGATATATGAATGTTTATTTCAAAAATCTACACTACCGTTTTCTCAATAAATTCGGAGTTACATATCTATGCTTACATGTGTATGTATGTGCATTCAAAAGTATTATTAAAAAAGAGTGTTATCTAAGTAATACAATTCAGAGATAAGCGTTGGCGTTGTTGACTCATAGGCTAAAAGCTAATACTATAGTCTGTAGAGGTTAGTCAAGTTAATGATAGAGAGATACGATAGTTTCATTTGTCATAACTCTCTGACATATGTAGGACATAAAGTTATTGGTAAATAAAGCCTCTTTTGTGTATATATGTATAAATATGGAATATGTTAAAAGAGAGATAACAGAGAGAGAGAGAGAGAGCGAGAGAGCAATACTCGAAGCTAGTTAAATAGTGGTTCTTAAATAGTTGGGCGTGTCAGCTGGGCGGTAAACATATTTTAGCTAATTAGTCAAGTTACTGGTAATATTATCTTATTAATCTACAGTATAATTTTGTTGACGCGCTATTGCTATCTCTCTCGCATTCGCGTACAGCTATCTCTTTCCGACTAGTGCAAATACTGTTGCTGCACTGCTCGGAATCGTATGTGGGACTCAAGGCGACAACTGTTGAACCACCAGGCTTCGATGTCCTCATAGATCTGCGTCCTGTGCTGAGAACTGGGACGATGCAGCTGAGCACACAGTTCACAGAAGGGTGAGTCATGGCCAAGTTTATAATATTGGCGCCACCAGAAGTAGCTCATGTATTCGCTGATATCATTGGCCACATATCGAAGATGCAGCGCCAGTTGCTCCACGTTCTCAAAGCGATTCGCATCGATGTAGGAATGCGGAGGCAGAAAGCGAGTGTAGTTCGCTCCACCAAAGACGACGGGAATAATGCGATGCTGCAGTGCAGCATAGAGTTTCTCGGTCACATAGTCCACGCAGAGGGAGTTCTCAAAGGCCAGATAGAACTTGTAGTCGGTGTCCAGCATCTCATCACAGCGTGGATCGCCACGGGCACAACTGCAGATTAGCATTTAGCCAGGATTAGCTTTGGGAAAGTCAACAATCCCTTACTAAAAACTCACCTGAGGTTGCCACAGCTGCCATAGATGTCCACATCGATGTGTTGTTGCAGTGCCTTGGCGAGTTCCTCACGCTTGGACAACGTCTTGCAGTGGGAGACAAACCAGGCAGCCATCTTGGTCTTCTTTGGCCAGAGTTGCAACACTTTGCTGTCATTCCAGCTGTTAAGTGCCGCAGGTTGTCGCCAATACGGTTGGAGACTGGGCGCCACCCTCGCTCCGGTCTCAGCATCCATCATCTGGGCATAGGGCCACACAATGTCCGAGTCCAGGCGATAGCTCATGGTCAGGTTATAGAAATTGTGTTCATCGTTCAGTTGATGCTTTGTCTCTCCCGGTGGCTCCATCAAGGCGAACACATAAGCCTGTTGTGGACTGCGGCGTTGAGGAAGTGGTTGAAGAAGCGGAAAAGGTTGAGCCACATGGAACACAATGGCATCGTAGAGCTCCAGATCGGGCAGATAGTCATGTTGATTGGTCAGCTCACACTGATACACCGCACAATGGAGATCATCGCGGAATTCCTGCGGTCCAAGCGTATCTCCTGGCAGATTCCAACGTTCATCCCCAAAGAAGCTGCTCCACAGCAGAATACTTCGCGTCGCTGGACGATTATCCGGTTTGTTGTCATCCAAATAGTGCCGGAGAATGCCATTCTGATTGACCAAGGGAGAGTTGGTGATCCTGTACACTCCGATCAATAGACCCAACACAATCAGACAGAGCAGTAGGAGCGTGAAGCTCCAGCGCGATTGCAAGCGCATTCTGCACCCGATCCAAACGAACCCCACGAACCACAATTTTCAAACTGAACCGCTCGAACGGTCATCAGCAATAGTAATGGTCTGTCGATAACATGCGTGGCCTCCAATTGATTAGTGGCATTCTCACGTCGACACATAGTACCCGAAACCGAAACCGAAACCCGGGTAATAACGCTCAGCCCTCTTATCGTTCGGCGGGCGGATGTCTATTCGAACTACGACGCTGACATCGACGTCGACGTCGACGCTGCCGCTGATGCACAGTGGACAAAATTAAAAATAATGTTAATGATGATTGGATGAGTGATAAAGATATAAACATGATGAGATCCTTTACATTCACAATCAACTGCGAAGTTTCGTCTGCAGATTAGCTGTAAAGTAACATAAAATAATATCAACTTTTCCTGTAATAATATACAATTTTTTTGCCCTATAAGTGTCCTATCCACTTTCAAGTGCTTAATTAGTCTTTTCGTCCACTGTTCAACGTCGACTTTTACCTTAGAACGTGTTGACAATTAAGTATTATTGATTGTTGTGCCAATAAGCAAAAGGTGCTCTCACACATTATCCCCTGTAAGCCCCTTCCCTTGTCATTCCACTTCTCGAACTCTCTCCGGACACATTCAGCGCTTCCAGTTGATATGGTAACTGATAAGGCAATTTATACCTGTTATCGTTGCTTAGATAAGCACTTTTCGGCTAACATGGTGTCAAACACTAGACCTCGAAAGAGAGAAAGAATAGCTCCACAGGCAACGGAATACCCAAAATTATAATCACAAGGGATCGGAAATTTTTTCTAAGACATCCATATGAACTGTTGTATAGGTGTTGATTAAAACAAAAACCACATGTTATTTTGAATATATTATTATTTTGTTAATAAAAATATACTTAGATATATATACTTTTTTTCAAAATAATTATATATTTAACTACTGAAGCACTAAAACGGATAGTACTCATTTCATTAAGCTTGATCAAATTAAATTTGGAGATCAAAATGTATAAACATACTGTATGTATATAATTTCTCTCTATAAATATACAAAAAAAAAACAAATCCATTCTACGGGAATACGGGATGTCTTACTCATTATTTTAGGGGAATCTTCACTCATTTCAAATTTTACATGAGTAATAACTGACCTATTTATTAATGTATAAAATGTTTAAAAATATCCCTATCGAGTATAGATTCAGTTTCTTGATAACTCTCCATTAAGAAGTCAGACTCTGATTAGGCACATAATTCAAAATCAATTGAAGCCCTTTTGGGAATGGATTTAGATGAAGATTAAGATATAAGACTCTTATGATGAAACACCACATTTTTACAACTATCAAATTAAATGATTTTTCAGCTTGGCCCGTCAACTTGTGGATCTACCCTTGTAGCTATCAGTTCATACACTCGATATAATAATAATAATTTTGATGTTCCCACACACAATTTAGACTGCTTAAAACCGTTTTTAGGATAGCAGATAGCATAAGGTTAAAGAATTTATTAAACATACCATTATATTGTTTCGCTTATTTTGCTTATGCTCATGTTGTTGCCAGTAAGTGCATCATCTGGAACGATCTCTGGAGCAGGTGTGTGAGTAGTGTGAAGATTGTAACGAATCCATAGACCAGGCAGGTCTTCATTATCAGCAGGAACAGCTTCATTTCGAATACGAATACGAGTACGAATATTGACTGACAACTGGAGCAGGTGACCAATGACGATTGCTGCCACACTCAATGAAGACGTGTGCCACAAACTGCCGAGTCTCGACAGGTGAGTGGCCATCAGCTGTGGTAACCACAGCAAATGCTAAGACACTTGACCATGCATTAATAACAAGACACTCGAGAATTCGAACAGAAGGCCTCGAAAATCATTAGTAACTACATGCATATACAAACATACATATTATATATGTATGTATGTATTTACGAAAGTATCTTGCATATGAATATGTATTTGTATCTAATAGATACCCTTTTTTTTAACTATCGCATGCAAATGACCTGTCCCTTGAGGAATTGCGTGATTAATTTTGGACAACAACGAATTGTGGTAATTGAAGAGCAATCTTTGGTTTCATTAGTTTAATGGATTTGTCAGCAAATAAACTCATTCAATTTTATGCAATTTGTTGAATTTTCAATTGATTGACCAAATTAGATTAGACTAACACATTGATATTTCCTGCTAATTTGGCAATCATAAAATAGTAGGGAACTTGGTTATTATAATATTTACAATAGAGAGGTATTGCAGTTAAACAAGAGTTATGTTAGGGAAGCTTTCCAAATTGGAAATTTTTACAATGCAACTTTCGATCCAAAAATTTACAATTATTGAAAACAATTCAACGATCTTTTTTTTTTGCAACGAATAAATCATATTTATTATTATATAGATTATTATTAAACAAAAAAAAATAATTATATTTGAAACTAATTTGTATTTATAAATAGCACTGGCTATTATGGCCTGCGGCTAAGACATCACAACATCCACATCCACATCCATATACAGTAGACTGTAATTCAAATCCGGAATCGGAACCTCACTCAAACTACAACAAAACTATGGGTATTTCAAGTAAAATAAACTAAATTGAAGTAGTAATTCATGTAATGGTTTTAATATCTTTTAAATTGGGATTAAAGCACTTTGATTTGCGTAGAATTTAAATATTTTGTTAAATATTAACAGAAATTGCGCCGTTTCGGCAAATTATGTACGGACGGAGTCACGAGTACCTTTCTGGACATTCCGAGTCGTCAACTTCAGATTGTTCAACCCGCATATCGACGTCCGCTTGCTGTTAAGATAACACGTATTTGCGGATTTTAGAAATTCACAAGCTCACAGATTTTTTGATGACGCATACAAACGAAATTTAATTAGCGAAATACAAATTAGAAAGAAAAGTGGAACAACAAATACTGGACCGATTTGGGAGACCAAACCAAAAATAAGGATAAGGATTTCAAACAGATAACAAAAGCCTAGAGTATAGACCGGAAAAGGAACAGTAACGGGTATAGGAACAGGACTAGGGTTGCTGGGAGATACATAAATACACGTATTATATACAGATACACATCGGTTACAGATCTACTAGTACATATGTATTATCACAATGGACGGCTGACAAGCAGCCTAGATGCCACAGCAGGAGCGGTGACCGGCGGCGGCGGCGTTATCCTGTTCAGCATCTGGATCATCTGAGATGCTGATGGAGCCAGCACTGGACGCCATTCCCGAGCTCTGTAGACGCAGTGCATTGGTATTGGTATTGCTGTTGCTATTGGTATTGGTATTGTTATCATTCTGCTGCTTGTTGCCATGATGTTGGACCATCAGTTGGGTAAGCAGGTCGAACAGTTCGGTGACACCTTCGTTTTCCTTGGCGGATGTCTCCACGTATTGAGCGCCCACTGTTTGCGCATAACGCACTGCTGTCTCATAGGTAATGGATCGCTGCTCCTCCAGATCAGTCTTGTTGCCCACGATGATTAGTGCTATTTCGCTGCCACGCATCTGTTTCAGTTCGCGCACCCATGATTTAACCTTTTGAAAGGAGTCTTGATCGGTTATATCGTACACCAGTAACGCACCATCCGATCCCCGATAATAGATCGGTCCCAATGCATGAAATCGCTCCTGTCCGGCCGTATCCCATATGTTGAGTTGCGCTCGTCGCTCGTCCGGTAATGTCACCTTTTTGGTCACAAACGACGCTTGCAGTGTGCTAAGATGCTGTGTGTTGAACTTGTCCTCCATGTAACGCAGCACCAACGATGTTTTGCCCACACAGCCTGCAAATCGGAATGCCATGACAAACAATGACAAACAAAAACCACATCTACATACATATCGCTCATTTACTAGAAGAGTGACATAAGTAAAAAAAAAAAAACACTAATTTTTACTTATTGATGCAGTAATTTATGTTGTGTGATACACACAGCGTGAGAAGAGTTTATGTATGACCACTTTGCAGGCACTGAAGACTTTAAATGCGTTTATCTCGAAATGCCATTTTTGTCATGATATGTCACTCTTCTTGTAAATGAGTGATATGTATATATATGTATATGTATGCGAATTCACACTCACCTTCGCCCAGCAGCACCGCTTTGAAGTTGAGCGTCGGCCCGGATCTCGTTCTGCGCGAGCTCATTGTAGATCCAGTCGAATGCAATTTAGTAATTTACTCCCAAACATTGAGTAATGCTAATACACATTGAAATTTTTAATTGATTTTATTTTTAATCTATTTCCTGTATTTTTTTTTTTGTTTTTTTTGTGTCAAATTCTCCAGTAGAACTGCCAATTTATCGATAACGGTAACATACTGTGGCGGCGTGTCGATACATGTACACTTTCACACGAATCATGAACTGTAATCGATGATAACTTGAACACCTGTGGAATAAATACATTTATTAAATGTACACAATAAATGCATATATTTTATTGAAACTCATTCTAATAAAATATATTAAAATTTGTTACATGTGAGCAGCATTCCAATCTTGTTGTTAAATATCGATAGTTGTCGTTTTGAAAATAGTAATGCAATATATGAATTGTGCAACACTGAAAAATGGCGCGAAGTTTTTTTTCCTATGTCTAAAATTAAACGGCAAATATGATTATGACATTATAAATTGATTAACGTATAACTGCAAGTCCCAACATTTTAATACCACGCAATAAGAACTAAACTTTAATTCGAAATATTGCGCTTTGCACCATCACGCAGACTCCACGCTCATACCGTTCTGACAGTCTCTCCAACCCCGGAGTATGCAAACATTCCATCACATTTCGCTCAGGACTGGGAGGATTGCGCATATCCCTGATGACCAAATTGTAAATGATTTTGTTGTTCTTTTGCTATTGAGAAATGTACGCTCTCCGCTGAGGCGTCAGTACGCAGTGACGTTTTTCACACGCTCACAAAACGGAAGGGAAAGGAAAGGAAAGAGAGCCCATCCATAGTGCACAGTGGGCAGCATATGCGAATACTTGTAGATTCAAATAGTCAGTCCGTCAAGAAATTTTATTAAGATCGAAACCCAGATCTAGAGGGAAATATTTTTTGAGCTAAATTAATAAATAATGAAAGTTTAAAGTTGGTCAGACCTTTAATTTTAAAATTGTTGTCCAATTTCCCATGATTAGAACAAAAAAAATGATAGGCCTAAGAATCAAGTTGATTCAAAGCGAAAAATTGAGATATAAAATTTGAAATTTATAAAATTTTAAGATATAGACAGAAAAATTTGTTTCTAACGAAATTTTGTAATTTTCAAAGCAGAATAAATTTAGGGACCAATCCATGGATAAACTAGTTCTAATAATAAATAACAAATATGCAATTTTGTATTGAAAAGACTAACATTTACAATACAATTTTTGCGGACGCAACAACACGGTACACGGTAACTCTCTCTCTCATTCTCTCTCTTTGCTCTCGTTAGTAGCACGCTCTCTGCCTCCGGCTCCGGCTCTGGCTCCGGCGTTGACTGAGAGGCTGCGGCCGCTGTTTTCTATGACAACGGCAACGGCGCAGCTTTGTCTCGTGCTGTCGTTTCATTCTAGAATTAAGTGCCGCCGCAGCAGGAATCGAAAAATCCCAGCGTCAGGCGCGCGCTCCGTGTGTCCCCAAAAAGTCCGGAACCGAAACAAACCGAAACGAGCCGAGCCGAAGCGAACGTGTAACGGTAACGGGCAACGTTAACTGCAGTAAAAAAACAAAAAAAACCTAAATACAGAAAGACCAAAAGGAAATCTAAACTTGATCAAAAACAATTAGTTAACTATAAATAACGGTATATACTCGAGTTAACATGGCGACATTTCATTCACTCTTTCACTTCAATTTGTGCTTTGTTTGCCTGTGCAGGAAAAGGAAGCATAATCCCTGCCCTACAAAAACACATACGCAATATTTTTGGTGTACACACACACACACACGTACACACACGCACACAGAGTTACACACAGGTCCTTACAGCATTCTTTTGAAGGGGCAACGCCGGCGTTGGCGTTGACGTCGGCGTCGGCTTCGCATTTGGCATACATAAAGTTGTTTGGCGAATTCGAAAGCGCCGCTTAACACTTAACGGTTAATGTAAATATGTAAATGCAATCCTGTGGGTGTGTGTGTCTGTCTGTTTGTGTGCATTTGGTCAGTAAGTCAACAACAACTGCGCAACAAAAAAGCGAAACCAACAACAACAACAACACAACAAACAAACAAACAGCAGCAATTTTGCTCTTTAGCGTTTTTGCTTGTCTTTTCGGGGTTGCTTTTGTTGCGTATTTCTTGTTGTTACGCACTTTTGCACACATACGCACCTTTGGACTCACAGGCACACACACACACACATATGTACAACCGTTGCGTAAAAAGCCAAATGCGCAGCAAATGCAATTGCCACGCCCCACACCACCGCCCCGTCCACAACAGCTAGAAAGAGAGAGGCTGTTAATAAGTTTTCACAGCAGTGTTGCCGTTTGAGCTAATTTATAGCTAGCTATTAGCTATTTGCATACATGTAGTTTGTAAATACAAAAATGCAATTAATTCAAAATTAAGTTGTTCAAAAATAATTTGATTTCTTTCGGTGACAAATAATCAGACAACTTTAATATAATTAAAGACATAAGATGACATATAATTTATTATATGTAATGTTGTCAAGTATAATTAAGATATTCGCATAACTCAAATTAGCTTTTTTTATCCCTTGAAATTCTGTCAACACTGTTTCTCTGTGCGTATATGTGTGTATATGTTTTTGTCATGTATTGCGTTTGCTTATATGCATTTCTAGGGATACTTGAGAAATGGAAACAGGATACAGAAAATGTGCGTAGGCGAAACAAAGTGAAAAGCGCAAAATAGCGGAAACAATAACAAAGGCCAGCAAAGCTAAAAGCGAAAGGACAAAGCTCTCACAGTGACGGTATTTGAGTGAGAGTGAGAGAAGAGAATATCAACCAGTTGATAAGAAATAGGACAGAGCAGAGCAGAGCAGAGGAGAGGAGTGCGAGGAGTGTGAGGAGGAAGAGCGAACATGGACAGCTCTCCGGATCTGTCGCTGTCGCTGAAACTGCGTCGCGGCTCAAGTGATTCACGGGACAACTTCTACATGGACTTTGCACAGGGCATCGACTCGGACATTGAGGACGTGGACAATAGCAATACCAATCTGGATGATGCCCTCGCCTCCGGATCGGGCATGCAGTTGCCGATGCCGATGCCGTTGCCGTTGCCACCGCCGCTGCCGACAGTATCGCTGAGCGAGGAGATGATGTTGCTGGTGGCACCGCCGCCGCCGCCGACCACATTGCTGGTTCAGCCGCTGCCAACGCTGACGGAGACGGATGATATGCCGCCAACACCAACACCGCCGCCACAGCAGTCAATTGACATGGAGGTGAATTCACCGACAGGTTCGGCCAGTAATTCGGTGCTGGAGCTGGAGCTTATACCGCCGCCGCCGCTGTCGCCCATGGAGGATGCCGGACTGCGAACCGATGACGAGCCGACCGACGGCGAGGAGACGGATGATGCCGAGGAGGCGATTATCGAGCCGCCAGCAGCAATGCGGGAACAGGTACAGCGGCAGGATGACAGTGGTGACGCGGATGCGGATGCTGAAGCCGAAGATGATGATGGTAACGAAGATGATGATGAAGATGAGGATGATGACAAATCCACACCGCCGCCACCGTTGCCGCCATTGCCCTCGAATCTGTCGTATGTTCAGGGTAGTGTAACCCCGCCTCTGACCAAGTCACCGTCAACATCACCATCTCCACCGGTTACTCCTCCGCCGTGTCCACAGTTGAACATCTGCAAGATGGTGTCGCCGCCGGCTCAACATGTCAGCCAGATTCCACCACTGACACCATCTTCCGAGAGCGAGGCGGAGTCACAGCCCAATTCACCAAGACCCATTGCTCGGAGTCAGCCAGAACAGCAGCCGCCGCCAGAGGTTGAGGATCAGGAGCCAGAACAGGACTTGGATCAACTTCCGGTGAGCGGTGGTCAGTTGTTGGCTAACGAGGACTACAGCAGATCTCTGGATAATGAGGATGAGTCCACAACGATCACCACACCACCTAGCAATGGATACTCGGCCTCATCCATCATTGCACCGCCGCCGGAGCACTTTGCCGAACTGGACGAGGATGATTTGGGACGTGGTTTTATTCCACCACCGCCAGCGGGTCTCGAGGATGCTGAACCAGAAGCCGCTGATGAGGAGGATCAACAGCAAGATGTCGACGACGAGGAGCTTACCAAGGTCGAAACCGATGAGTTGTCCGTGGACAAGGTATCGCTCAATGTGGGCGATGACGATGAGGAGGATGACGATCCAGCAGATAGCATTAGCTCTCCAAGAGCTGCCAGCATTGCCAGCGGTGGCATCATGTCCACCAGTGGCGCCATTGCTGCAATGGCTGCCGGAAATGCGGCGGCAGCTTCATCCAAGCCGGACAGTCGTGTGCCCAGTCGCAGCGGCAGTCAGAGATCCCATGCCGGATCTCGTGCCAGCTCGCAGCCTGGCTCCCAGCATGGATCCCAGCATGGCTCACGCACTGGTTCCCATGCTGGTTCACGTGCCGGCTCCCGTACCGGTTCCATCGCCTCTGGATCTGCCTCGGCTGCCGCTGCTGTGGCTGCAACTGCCACTGCCACTGCAACTGCAACTGGAGCTGTGCTTTCCCCTCAGGCATCGCTCAAGTCGCAAACATCGCTTAAATCCCTGACATCGATCTCCGTAAGAAGTCCAGTGCCATCTCTGAAATCATCAAAACGCAGCGCCGAGCGTGTACAGAGTCCACCGGTTGGTGAAGGTGCTCCGGCCATGCCATCGCCTCCATTGATGCGCAGCTCTCCACCAGAGCTGGCCAAGAGTCCACCGCTGCAAATGCATAGTCCACCGCGCATCACAACGCCACCGCGCGTCTGCAGTCCACCGCTGGTCAGCAGTCCACCCAAGCTGGCGGAAACTGCCGCTGCAGCAGCTGCCACAGTCACACAAGTCCACAAGGATCAGGCCAGGTGAGTAAACTCTAAATCCGGACACATAAACAGAAAAAACAAAATCCGGGATTCCAGGCTAAAATCAATCCAACCCGGTGTCAGAAGTACGGTAATCCCGGATTTTCTTAAATCAAGTACGACAAACTTGATTTTTTTAGTCCTGCCATTCTTAAATTAAGCGCGATTTTAGCCTGAATTTAATCCGGAATAACCTGAAACTCATGCTTAAAATTCGATTCCGACTATTTTTAAATTCGGGCTTAAAAACTACAATCCTGACTATTCTTAAATTCAGTCTTAAAAAATGCAATCCCTAACACGTTGATTTCAGGATTAAAAAAAAAAAGTCACAAAGGCATTAAAGTACCAAAAAAATAAGTCCAAAGCGTATTTTAAATTCTCTGAAACAGTTTTGGTCAATATTTTTGGTAATCTGGACAATCCGTTCTGATACTCTCTGGACTGCCGAGATTGTGCTGGGTGTCTTGAAGAGGAATCATCCTGAAAAGACAGAACTGATGCCACTTCCATGCTGCGAAAGGTCTTCATTGTCGAACTGGGCAGTACAAAAGGTTTAATCCAGTGGTCGGCACCAACACATTCATATGTTTAATGACGCTAGTGTGCGAATTAACAGAACGTTAACAGACATCAAGCATCTGACGTTTGCCGCCGATTCATTTTGCCTCGTCTCTACAGCCGAATTACAGCGTAATAGCCCTATAACAGCGACACGACAGCGACTTAACAGCAAAATGTCGTAGCAGCGACGCCACACGAACGTTTACGCTGTACGTGTGCAGGCAGCGCTGCGGCAGAGCAAATGCCTATACGCGGCGTATAGGCCGTGCCGACCACTGGTTTAATCCTTTATTTTTTGGATCTAGAACATTAGCTTTTACTGTCATGTTTAGTTTTACTCTACGGAGCTGAAGTAGAATTCACTTATTCAACAAACATTGTTCGACAATCTTGTTGGCTTCAAAAATAAATATTTTTTTATACGTTTTTATACAACTAACAATTATAATTTTACTTTCGTGAATTTTGTGATAAATTTTTTTTAGAATCATTGAATAATACAGTTCCTGAGAGTATAGATATTCCCGACGAATTCATCAAAATTTGAACATTGCTAAACGAAAATGGAGAATTTCACTGATATGTCCGATAGCGACCGCAAGCAGGCGAGGATCATGATCAGACACCTTGTACTCCACAGGCCGAATCGTCGAACCAAGTTGAAGCAAACTCCGCAATTCGTGCTCACGTTTTTCACCTTTCTGCATTTTCTCCTTGAGGACAAAGAAATCGATCATCATGAAATTATCAAAGGGATTTTCGGCCTTTTGCACACCTTTGCAACGGGTCTGCGTGACAGTCCACTTAAAGATAGAGAGAGTATGGAGAATATTTTGAAAATTTACATGAGGAACTTCTTTATGATATTGGAATACCAAACTTCGTCTCGGGTTCACTTAATGGTTCTCAAGGCCATCACTTTTGGCACACGGATCTTCAGGGAGCAAATGAGTCCATACCTTTTACAGATTTATCGCACTCTTCATAAATATTTGAGCATGGATTGCAAGGAAACACAACTTCGAAATGTCGCATTCCATACGCTCTATTCCGTTATACAGGTTTCGGAGAAGAATATTATTTTGGAAATAGCTGATGATTTGATATCCATCTGCGAGAGATTCCTTCGAAACAAGAACCGTCCTGAATTTATAAAAACCATGTCATTAGACCTAAGGGAGTATCTGCTTCATATACTTAACAAGGAAAACTCTACTCCCATGATAGCCGATGAAAATGATTATGTACCAGAATCTCTCTATTCTGAATACCATTTGAACCCGATCGAAGTGTCTGACAGTTCTTCATTTACAATCATTGAGAGCATTTGTGGTCTGTGGAACGCTATTCTTGAATTTGGCCGAGCTGTTTTAAAGATATTTTTAGGCACTAGTTCCTAATCACACCGCCATCCTTGGCAACAAGCAAACCGACGTTTTCTATAAAGACGGATCCGTCTTGAGTCATTTTATTGATATTATTTTAAATCTTGTTAATTCGGCATACTGTTATTGAAGCATAAAAATTAAAAAGGATAAATCAACTAGTTATCAACATGATACAGAATAATAGTACATGTTTTGGGTTAAATGAGATGTTGAGACAGCGATTTGCGGTCATTAGGTCTGTAATTTCAGCTTGTATTGTGTGCTTTATATCTATCTATACCATCTTTGGTACTTGCTCCCATTTGAGTTCTCTGGTTACATAATGATGAGCTTGCCTGTTCGGTTCAAGGAGCGCATCGACATTATCATCGTCATCGTCATCGTGGACATCTCCCGGCTCCCTCCGGCAGCTCTTGTCTCGCACTTTATTAATTGCATAAGCATTGCCATGACTCTGGCGATGTCTGCCTCCATTAGTTGCTGTTAATAGCCGAGCCAAAACTGTTTATCTCATGCCACTCGACGCTTGTCGCTTGCATGTTGCATGCTACATGCTGCTTGTTGCGCGTAGCTCAGGGCTCTTGTCTGACGCCTACTAATGCATCTTTCCCCTTTCACCTCTCACATTTGTGCCCCGCTTTATGCTCACCATGCTGCTACACAACAACAAAAACTGCAGAGTCGCGTTGTCGTTGTCGTTGCTTTTACACTTTGCATTAATTAAACATCACGTTTCCAGTGCAACACCCTGACAAGTTGCACAGGCATTCAGGCCACACGGCCCACATGGCGTATGCGGCATATTCTCTAGTGCGTATACGCCACGTTGGCTGTCTCCACTGTTGCTGTTGCTGACGGACCCGAGTTGATTGGCTTGCCACGAACAAATTGCGCAACAAGAAAGATGCTGCAGGTTGTTGTCCTCAACCGATGTCACCTGGCATCGCAACAAAGTTGCCTGCGGTCGCTCTGCAGCTGACACAATTGAAGGCGACGTCTGGCCACTGCCACGCCTATAGATTTAACCCTACCCCTCATTCCCCTTTCACCCTTCCCCCCGCAGACAAATAGGTCAATTGCAAGTTGGGCGTAACGTGAACGGCTGCCCGGAAACATTCAGAGAACCGCATTCATTCAACGACGCCATTATTGCCTTTACAGTTCTTGTTTACCCACCCGATGCTGCCTAATGGACACACTTCCAAGCAAGCGCTTTCCTTGTTCCGAGCTGAAAGTCCGTGCTGCAACTGGACACTGTGAAAGCGCCCTATTTGAATATGCATTCAAAAGGGCGTGGCAGTGGCAAAAAACCAAATGAATGCACATTAATTGTTATGTAAAATCGCAAGCTGTTATACAGCAAACTGTTACACGAAATTTTGAGAAAAACTCGAATATTTTGTTACATTTTAAATGATATTTTATATTGGTTTATTGAATGCTTTACGAAAATATATATGAATTATGTATATACGGTTTTTTTTTTTCAAAAACTGTCATATTAAATGGGTATAAACTACGCTAAATATACACAGTTATATGAGAGAAAGTTATCCTCATATCCAAGTCTTACAGACGTAGATGAAGCGGGTACTATTATACTTTCTTATTTTTACACTACACTTTCTATTTAACACTGTTACATCGAAGATTTTCAGTTAAAAATATCCTTTTATATCGAAAAGGTCTTAAAATCTAATTATTATAATGAAAACAGTTATTCGCTGTTATATAATGAAAACTGTTATACACGAATGTATCAGAAACTATTATTAATATTTATACTCTTCAATGTTATATTAAAGGGGTTAAAGCACTGTTATATTTATCAAAAAGTGTTGGTCAGTGTTATATTGTTAACGGTACTACTAACGGTATAGTTTGAATGTTAATTGGCATACGAATGAGAATATAGTGTTGAGTCGAATTACAATTTATCGAGCTGTCATCGATAAGTTTTGTGCATGACAAACGCTTCGTTTCAAACTCAGTTAAGCGTTGCGTTCACCTTTGCAACATTGCAACATTTGAGTGAGTGGGGCACTCCCCCTCCCCCTTCTCCTGCAGCTCACGTGCAGCGCTCTCCTTGACTTTGTTGTTTGCTTGGCCAGGCGCATTCATTTACTTATGCAACAGCGTAGAGTTGAGTTGCGTTGAGTTGCGTTGAGGACAGAAAGGCATCGTGCAACACGACAGCACTGGCAATGTGGCAGGTTAACAACCCCAAAACCGAAACGCCATAAAGTATGCAGCATGCTTTTAGAAATCTGATTACAGGAGCGCTTAAGTGCATGACCCACAGTCCCAAACACACACACACACACAGAGAGAGAAAAGGACAGGTCCTGTGGCTCGACTTCAATCGACTTCCAGCTCGCCAGGATACTGAGCACTAAGCTCTGTGTAACCGCATCAGCTTTACCCTGTGTCAAGGTTATTTATAAGCTCCCCACTTGTTGCAAGTTTCATATTGTACGTGCCACGTACCCTTAATCCTAGTTCTCCAGACCCTGAACTGAACTGAACTGAACTGAACTGTCGCTCCTGAGCATATGCCACAATGATGAGTACTCTCGTTCCAAGTACTTTCGAGTGCCACAAGCCAGCAACAACCACCTCCATCTCCACCTCCACAAAATTCAATCCAAATCCAAAGTCCAATCTAAATCCAAATCCAAATCTAAAGCCAAAACTCAATCTCGAAGCTCAATCTAAATCTGATAGTCAGCACATAAACAAATGATGCATTTTGACTTCAATGCATTCACACACTCAAAGTCGAGTGATGTGAATGGGAATGTGAATGCAAATGAATAGCAGCAATATGCAGAATGTAACAAGATTTCGTGTGAATAACCTCAGCCAGAAATCCATGAAATCCATTTCCTTGGACAGAAATAATTTAGAGATATAGTAAAAACTGAAATACACATAATCTGGAACATAGAATATTCGTAGATTGTAAATGTAAATGTCTCAAGCTGTATATTAAACATCTATATCTATTTATAGTTTCTAGTTCATTGATGGAAGAACTTAGGTGTTAAATAGAGATAGCCTAGGTCTAAGATAATTCGTAATTTTCTGTGCAATATTGTTTCAATATTTTTTTTAAGCTTATCTATTTCTATCAGACAAGATTGGGATATTTATGTGTAATATTTTTAGTTAAGACTTGCTCGTAATTCACCTGTCTGGCTTTGTCGCGTTTGTGGCTTAATTATATGTCCGCTGCGCTTGACAGCAGCCAGGATTCCCAGCTTCGTCATCTAATCTCATCAAGCTATACTTATATACCTATATACTTTATGTATGTATATTCAGATTTGAATTATACACACACACACCAGAGAACGATTAGTTTCAATTGCTAACGTGGGCAGCCCCAGTCCCGGGTCTTTCATTAGATGTTCTTTTTTTTTCTCTCTCCTACTTTTGCTGTTATTAAGTGCAATTTAGTAGTACACTTTGTCGGACGTTGAGGGGTGGAAGGTAGCTGATGAGGTCGCGTGTGGGAGTATATAGACGAAAATAGAAACACTCGCTGGAAATCAGCTGATGTATGATGACAATGACCATGCTAAAGAGCCGTATATAGTTAGGTATTTCCAATGAAATCGCTGTTCAGGCATACAAAATATTTTCATAAGCGAATAGATATTTTCTCGTTTGAATTTCTAAAAACTTGGAAAAAACATAGAAAAATTAAAAGATGAAGTATATTTAAGATCAATGAAAGCAATAGATTTTTCAATCTTGGAAAAAAAAAAAATTTTGTAGAATTTTCTTAAAATTTCTTTCTCATTCTCTAGCCAAATCTTTTTCTTCGTCAAGTATAGTAGTGCTTTGGCCTTTTGCTGAAAAGAGGTGTGTACAATGGGAAAGATGTGCATTGAAAGTCAGTCCGGAAGATGTGAGATTTGATGCTTAATGAAATGTTTTGAGTACTCACTGAATGCAGATCTGTTGATCTGTGTGAATCTTTTGTGGTCTGTTGAGTGGTACACAATCAGGGACGGACGATGGACGAAAGTGGACGGAAGTGTCTGGCACCCAAAATGATGAGCGGTGCCCACTTGTCGCTCTCAAATATAAGAGTACTCTCGTCCGATAGCAGAATATATATGTATATATATATATGAGTGTGTGTGTGTGTGTGTGTGTGTGTGTGTACCCCATGGCAACAGCTAGTCGATTATTTAATTAAAGCACAGTTGAGTCTATAGCTGTATGGGTGTCTGCAGATCTGCGCGAATACCAAAACGGGGCCTCATGCAAATCCAACGATTGTTGGGCCCAATCAGTGAATCGGCGTCGCTCATCGTTGCGACTGCACTGTGACTTGATCAGTACAGGCAGACAGACTTACCGACCGACCGATCGATCGACCGACCGACCGATCGACAGACAGACAGAGAGATAGACCAGCTAATCCATGCCTTCCGAATCCACATCTAATTCCAGCAGCAGCAGCAGCATCACCACCACCACCAGCGCCGTTGCTCCAGAGCCACCAATTGCCACTCTCAGCTATCAGGATGAGCAGAAATCACAGGCAGTGCCAAGTGTGTCCAGTGTGGAGGTCGTCTCGAGCACAGCTCCAAGCACAGTGGTAACCAGTCAGCCGAGGGCACACTTTACGAGCAGTCATCATCATTATCATCTGCCGCATCAGTTCCAGCATCCGCATCATCAGAATCATCATACGCACAGTGTTCGGGTGCCCACGCCCACAGTTCCCAGCAGCTATGCTCCGCCTGCTCTGGATGCGGAAGGCCGTTCACCTGGGTATAGTCGACGAGCCGTACCGCTGGCTGCTCCCGTCTTGAGCAGCTCACTGTTGGCCACACCCGGAGAGTCGACTCATGTGACAGTAGCCGCCTCGCCGGGCAGACTCTCGGCACGCTCCGGTTCGCAGCATCATGTGACCATCGATGAGTCCAGTTTGCCGCGCAAGAGCAGCGTCGAAACAGCCGGACCAAGTGGCCTCATCCTCGGCGGTGGCGATGGCGATGGTAATGATGATAATGGTGGCGACAGCTCGGAGCCTCCCTCGTCGCCGGGCAGCAGCTCCCATCGTCAGCTTAGCCAGACGGATGGCGAGCGTCAAGGCGGCCAATTGGCACTAATGTATCACTCTCATCAGCTGACCAATTATCCCGTGATGCCCGCCATCAAACGCACCCATCGACCCTCCTTTGTCTATCCGCCAATGCCGCGGGTCAAAGCGTAAGTTTACATTATATATTTACATTGTACGACCTGCTCATCATTCTGCTCATCTTCTTTTTCTTCTCATCAGTGGCGATGCTCTGGCCACACTCTTCTCGGCTCTCTATGGCAAACTGCTCGTCGTTATGGGAGTGGCTTTTCCCATGGCCGAAGTCATTTCAACCTATATACCGCCATCGTTCTATGAGGTTAGTCTTAATCCGACAGCTTTTATTTATTTCAATGACTTCGTTGTTTCTTCCTTTATCTTCCCAATTCACTTTTATTTAACTCTTTTACTTATTTTAGATAGCCACTTTTAATAGTCCCATTCTGTACTTTAGCTTAAATTCGATTTTCTTCAGCTAGACTCTTTCTTTCTTTCTCTCTTTTAGCTAGACCGTCCATTTCCATTAGTTAAACCCTTTCTTTGTCTTTAGTTAGACTTTCACTTCCGATTTTTTTTAGCTAGACCCTTCCCTTTTTTTAGCTAGCTTGTTATAGTATTTAGCTAGACTTTTTCATTATTGTAGCTATATTATTTTTCCTTTCTTTCAGCTAGACCGTTTATTTCCTTTAGTTTAACCTTTCCTTTACTTTAGTTAGTTTAGCTAGTTAGTTCGTTTTTTTTAGCTAGCTTGTTATAGTATTTAGCTAGACTTTTTTATTATTGTAGCTATATTATTTTGCCTTTAGCTAGGTCTTTTCTCACTTTGAGGTGAACTATTTTTGCCGGATAGTTTCTTTCCTCCTTAGAGCATACTTTTTCTTTCGAATATTTATACCCATTTTTTATATTTACCTATGCTTTTCACTTTATTGCGGAAACTAATCAAAATGTAGACTTTTTAGTGAGCTAATTCTGCTGAATTCTTTTCTCACAGGTGTACTATTTGTACTTGTACATAGGCAGCATGATCTTTCTGCTATTTATGTACGCCACCTTGATCTGGGGACGACCCAAGTTGCCAGTGCCACCGATGGGTAAGAAATAACCGCCTTGATTCAGATTACAATTTGGTCACTCTCCAATTTGTCTGCCTTTTAGCCACCTCGCCTAGTAAGTCCACGGCAAAGGTGAGTGCTTCGGATAGCATGGATGAATCGGATACGGACAGCACCTCGACGCATCATCGCATTCCGCCGGCCATTCAGGTGCGTCGTCCGTCGCTGTTGTCTCCGCTGGGCAGGCAGCATCATTACGGAAGTTTCTATCTACGCATGGGCGCTGTGGGTAAGTCGTCATTCCTTAGAGCAAATATATATTGTATATATAAACAACAGGAGCAGCATTTGATAATTGTTGATATTTACAGCATTTGGAATTGGCAGCATGATCTATTCGGGTCTGGAGTTTGGTCAGTACTTTGAGCTGAATCCGGATACAAAGTGTCACAATGTGTTGCTCGCCTTGACGCCAGCGACGCGTATGGCCTTCATCTTTATCCAGATGTATTTCATCTTCCTGAACAACGAACAGATAAAGGTGTATCGCTATAAGATCATCGCACGGTTTGGATTAATGCACATGATCGGCACGAATTTGGCTGTGTGGTTGAATGTGCTCATCCAGGAGACGAAGCATGAGATACTTACCTTTTACAATCCGGAGAATCGTACACTTCGCATCTCGCATCGCATTCCTGGTCATTCCCGTGGTCATGCAGTCATCGCTCATGATCCGACGGCACATTTGCGTGTGCCACGAGGTCTCAAGGGACCGTATCAGATATTCGAGTGCCGGCGCACCAACATCATTGGTACTTTGGTCCAGGATGCTTCGCCCTTCCTGTTCCCCTGCACCATCGAGTACTCGCTAATCTGTGCCGCCATTCTGTACGTCATGTGGCGCAGCATTTCGCGTCCACAGACACCAACACCGCAGCGTCCGGACATGATTAGCTCCCCGATGAAACGATCCCCTCATCACTACTCCGTGGACTGTGCCCGCGCCCACAAGGGTCTATTTGTGGGCATACTCATCCTGGTGCTGACCATCATCTCTCTCATCATATTCTTTGTGCTAATCTCACGACCGGACTTTGTCTCGCTCGCCGTCACCGAGGTAACCATCTGTGAGCTGCTCATCTATGGCACGGCAACAATTGCAACCCTTGTGGGTATGATACAGATGCGGCATCTGCAATACGATGCCTATCGCAGCTTCTCCCTGGACGACATTCTACTGGTGGGTGCCCAGACGGGCTCGTTTCTCTACAACATCTTCACGGTGATTGCCGGACACTTTACACTGCGCAGCGATGACATGTTGGTGCCAATCAATGCATTGGCCTCCATTGTGCAGACCGCTTGCCAGACCATGTTCATCCTGGATGCCAGTCGTCGACAGGCGGTCAGTCCGGAGCACATACGCAAGAAGCCAGGACGGGAGATAGTCACATTTATGCTGGTCGCAAATCTGGCCATGTGGGCAATTAGTACGCTGGAGAAATCTCGCGCTGAATCGCATCCCATACAGCTGAACTTTTACGGCTTGTGGGCCTGGACCATAATAACGCATGTGTCCATGCCGTTGGCCATATTCTATCGCTTCCACTCGACGGTCTGCCTGTGCGAGATCTGGAAGCGGGCCTATAAGCTCAAGCCGACGTATATGTGAGAATTCGCTCGCTCGCGCATTCAAAGTATTGCGCAGCAGCATCAGTTCTGCGAGGATCTCAAAACGAATCTATCCTACTGCTATTGCTCGACAACTTTAGCCGGTGGTGAGCTCGAAACGGTCGAGGAGGTGGACAGCGGAGGCAGTGGCAACGGCAACGGCAACGGAAACAGCAATGGAAATGGCAGTAGCAACAGCAATGGGAATGGAAGTGCAAGTGATGGCAATGCCAAAGCTGGAGCAGTTCATCAGCAGGATGGAGGCGAACAAGGTGCAGGCGGCGACAGCGGAGTCAGCCGATTGGAACGGCCAGCAGCCCGTGCGCTGTCGCCGCAGAGCCTGAACACGGAGAAGGCCTTCTGTCCGGTCTATGTCATAAATGGTGAATGAGTTTACGCGCACTTTGAGTTCATCGACGCCCTCAGCGGCCATGAGCTCACCTTTGTTTAGCACCTTTGCACCCACCAAACACCAAACACCAGACACCACAACGAACCACTAAATCAACAAAACATTTAGTAGAGAGAACACCACCCACCATTCGAGAACCACCTTCATGATCTTCAACCTTGGCGGGTGCAAAAAAAAAATCTATAACAAAATAAGAAAACATATCCGCATGTTGGAAAATGGCAATGGAAATTATTATGAAAATGAAAATGAAACTTAACATACATATAGATACATATTTAAACCCTTATATAGTCGTAATCGTATACGATTCAAAGTATACCCTAAGAAGACTTAAGAAAACGATAACTCCAAAAATGTCAGAGCAAAGAAGACAACCCAAAAAGCAATGTCAAGTATGTATGTATGCATGTGTGCATGTATGAAAGCTGCGAATGTCTGTGTGTATCGAATAATCATCAATATACAATATATTAATACTTGTGTAGATGATATCAAGATCATAACATATTTATACTCAAAAGTTAGTTACATGTTGATTCATAATTACATAAATATAATTATAGAAAGCAGATAATGATCGCGGGATACAGATATAGAGATTATCAATACATCCAATCGTAACTCTACTCCGTAATCCCCACAATAAAGTCAAGCACTAGACACAGAAGTAACTTAACTGAGAAGCGCCGAGAGAGGCGACTGTCGTAAGAAATGGAGTTGTGAATCATAAGATCGTAATGCAAACAATATTCATATACAATAACCAAAGGAGTTCGATTTAACAATATACAGATAAAATACAATATGATATCCTGGCAGTTCACGAAAGTTCTTATATGCATTTATGGGAATATTAAAAAAGAAATATTATCTTAGATGTTCATGCATTAATCGTAAATAAGTTAATTGAAATCAAAATACATTAACTTGCATATGAAATATGAAGCGAGAAAAACACATAAACCCCACCAAATGCGAGCGATAAAGTCAAACAACCACGAAAAGTATTAACTATATATGTATATTATACTACATAGTAGAGTGAAAGTAAAAATGGAGAAAAAGGTTTACAAAGTATAATCAAAAATAAAAGTATTGGCAAATGTTTGATATCAATGAATGAAATAAAACTACATTCGAAAACCATATGGTATACTTCTATAATATATTCGTTACTTTCGAAAATCAGAAAAAATTCTTAAGTACGATCCGCGATCCTTTTAATTGTTGACATACCTTGTTTATTACAATTATTGTTGTTATTATAAACTGCATAACTGACTTTTGGTTTGTTGAATTGCAAATTTTAGATTTATCAAATGTTATTTTTTAATATATTTATGTACTTGTTGAGAGCTTCGTTTTGTCCCTGTTCCTGTTTTCCCCTATCCAAAAGGTTCTTGTGATAATTTACTTATGCTTGTTCAAATTGTTCATCTTGTTCTTGTCTTATATTATTTAACAATCGAAGCGAATACTCATCTAAGACTTACGAATAGTATCTATAGTTATAATAATAACAAACTATGAATATAATACCAACCTATCCAGTATTTAATAAGCCTCAACAACGTTCGACGGACAAATCACAAAACGAAATGAAAAAATTAACATGAAAAACGCACAAATAAGAAAAGATATGAAACGAACAACTATGTAATGTATTTTTTAAAAACTTAAGAGTAAAATCTTTTTTTTTTTAAACAACCATAAAAGTATAGAATATATATATACATATATATATAAATATATCTATGCATATGTACAACTAAATACTATACATAAGTTTTTAATATTTTCTCTTGTATATTTTTCAACGCCAAAGAGTTTTTACGTAGCCTAAGTTGAAAATTGCTTTCTATATACCTATAGCTATATCTATATATATAGTATATATCTATAGATATGTGGACATCCATGCTCATGTGTAGTATTCTTATGTACTTTGAACCAATGATTTGAGTTCGAATTTGAAAATATATACTTACATAGGTATTATATATTCAAGTTATGCATCTAATGAGAATTTCAACTAATACCATAATATATTATATAAAAAAAATATTTATATAAATATATATATGTATAACTTAGTTATCTCAATTTTATATGTATTCAAACTAAATTTTTAACTAGTATAACTGTAACTTTGTATGCATTTTCTTACCATGTATTTATTGTACACCAACTTGGACACTGCTCAAAAATGAAAATAAAAATCGAAATGAGAACATAAAACGAATATTCCGTAATGGCAAATCAAAATTGAAACTATATATATATATATATATATATATATATATAGAATTTATTAAAACTAGTTACTAGTTTCGAAATGAATTCGAAAACACATTAGAAGTTTTGTGGAGAACTTGTATTCCAGTAGCCAAAAATCGAAACTAAATAAAAATCAAAATAATAAAACAAGATTCATGTTATACCCGAAACAAAGAGAAAACAACCCGCATTTGATTAGAAACTTTTTTGAATTACAATAAAAATAAAACTTATATATATGAAAACTAATATCGTTACTACTTATTGAATTGTTTGATTTCTTCAGATGAATGGTAAACTTGGGAAACTTATAGCTTCTTATATGACACATGGTATGCTTATGGGAATTAAAAAAATTCCCTAATACGATTGTATACGATTGATTTTCCAACCTCAAACCGCAACTGATCATAGCCGAGTTGTTGGTATATAACAATGAATTCAATTCAATTACAATGAAAGGTGCATTTGTTAATTGTTAATTGTTTTGTGGGTCAAGTTAAGCATGGACACTTCCTCTTGGCGAGGAGGGGCCTTCAATTGTTGTCCAAACAATAATTGCCATAATTATGCCTCAAAATGGGAGCAGCCATCCAGCAAATAGGCAGAATGAGAGACAAATGAATATACATAAGTACTCGCAATTCGAGTATCTCGATATGGGCATGTATCTGTAGCTTCAGTAAGAGCACGAGAGTATGACTTTCCCAGCTAGGGGTTGCAATCCAGAGAGAAGAGAAACTCCTGCGTATCCCAGCACCAAAAAAAAAATCGGGGCCTGTGCAGTTAAAGGGAGATGCAGCATATCATAGTTAGCACGATTTCCCCAACTGACTCTCTCACTAGCTCTCTCGCTCTAACACAGGCTATGTCACACACACACACACACACTCTCTATCTCGCTGTCTCTCGCTTTCTCCTTCGTTTTCATTCGAGATGTGGATGCTGTGTTGTCCCTAATTTGTGCTGCAATTTTTGTGGATGCTGTTCAGCTAACGGTGCGGCCCTATGTACTTACCTACATACATAAATGTACGTGAATGTGTATACCATTATATACCAACTGCTTACCCGGGATTTGAACCACGCCCTGCCCAACTGAGCTGGCCAAAAACTAGGTTAGCGTTTGTTTCTTTCATTTCATTTCGTTTTGTTAGTTTTTTTTTCATTGCTTTATTTGTTCACTTCATTACAAATACAACAACAGCAATTGTGGACGCTTTTATGCTATTTTGGACGTGGTCCTGGACTCCTTGTTGACTGCTTAATTCAATTAGCATTTTATTTGGGTCTTGCTTTGTCAACAGGCAAAAAGCTACAAAACTGGGTTGCAGCTTGACCAGTGTCCACACCCACAATTACATATGCTTAAATGCCTACGCCCACGCACCACCTCACACCACCCCGCACCACCTCACACCACCTCCTAACACAACCACCCACAGCAGCAGCAGTGGCAATCATTGTGGGTGCGCCACATTGCAATTAGATACAAAAACAAGTTTACACAAATGCACCCTGTTTGGCGGCAAACTAAAGCCAAAAAGGTGAATGTCCTTTGCCAGTTTTTTCACGCATGCGCCACACAAATCCCAGCCAGAGTCAGAGCCACAGTTCAGAGCCACCGTCACAGCCACAGGGCAGAGTCAGAGCCACAGTTAGCACCGCAGAGCCACAGCCAAAACCGAAACCAAAAAAAAAAAAAAAAAAAAAAAAGAAGAAATAAAAAAATTATAATAATGAGACGACTCTTCGTTGACTTGGCTGCATCCTGGGGCCATGTCACACCTCTTGAGCACTGCCGTGTCCTTATAAGCATACTTCTATGGGCTTATATCTATATAAATGTATGTGTTTTTGTGTGTATGTGCAAGTTGTGACACGCACATACACGCACAGCAACAAGAAGTCCTTTGGGACTCACCCACTTCTCACTTATCCACTCCAAATAGCTCTACTCAAGGGGATTTACCCAAGTCAAAACTCCCACTCGAAAACTATTTGAGTATCTAAGAAGAACATTACAATCAAAGTAGGCTTAGTTATTTTAGTCCACATATTCAAAACAATTAAAAGTAGAGATCATTTATCCATATTTTTCTAAATACTATACAGGATATAATACCGGACCAGTACCGTTAACCGAAACCAACCGTTTAATTTTAAGTACCCGAAGCAAAACATTAAACTAAACTATTTCTTTTTTAAGCACCAAAAAACGGTACGGTTTTGTAAATATTTTCCAAAATGCTTTGGTTTAAAGTACCTAAAATTTCAGTTAGGTTTATATCGATAAAATGTACATAAATATCAGTTATTATACTTTTGTTTTAAAACAAGTTACCATTTTTCAAAATTTAAATATTGGTACAACAGAACTAATACCGAATCCAAAAGATCAAACCAAAATCGCTAGATATAGATTTCAATTTACAATGCAAGGGGTCCACCCCAATCTCAAGTTGTCACTTTGAAACAACTCCTTACATCGTAATTAGTATAAAACAACACTTTAAACTTGATTCGGAGACCTTTAATTTTCTTGTAAAAAATTCATAACTTTGTCAAAACTGAACCGATTTTCAAACAGAATGTCATTTTGATCATAGTTTGGCCTTTAAATTCATTCTGCATTTAAATTTTGTTCATTTAGAAAATTTGTATATTTTTCGATTATTCTAACCATGGTTGATTTTGATGGTAAGGGTCCTTTGATATTTTGAAAATTCAAATTTTTAATTCTCAAGTTTTCACTTTTAATCAACTCCTTATATCGCAATTAGTATAAAACAACACTTTAAACTTGATTCTGAGACCTTTCATTTTCTTGTAAAAAATCATGGCAAATTTGACAAAAATTTTGACTTGTAAAGTTCTTTGGTCAATGGTGCGACCAACTTCAAACTTTCATAACTTTGTCAAAACTAAACCGATTTTCAAATGGAATGTCATTTTTATCATGGTTTGGCCTTTAAATTCATTCTGCATTTAAATTTTGTTCATATAGAAAAATTTCATATTTGGATATTTTGAAAATTCAAAATTTTAAATCTCAAGTTTTGTCAAAGCTCAACCGATTTTTAAGCGGAATATCATTTTGATCATGATTCAGCCTCTTAATTTATTCTGCCATTAATTTTAATCAATTTTGTAAAAACATTTTCGTTTTAGAACTGGGCTTTGATAGTAATACCAAATTTTAAATCTTAAGTCTTCCCATCTTTTCACATATTTATCAGATATTCATAGTTTTGTGACATATCAAATTCCCGTTAGCTGTTTAATTATGCAATCTGTCGCATTCTGCGAAAAACTCACGTGCTTCTATTTTAGACAGTCGACATTATTATTACTATACTAAATCATCATCTTTGTATTTATCATCATTGCATTTTGTCTGATAATTCGCACAGCGAATGCCGTGTGCAGTAGACTGCGAAAATGGCAGCAGCAGCAACAACAACAGCAAAGGCAGCAGCAGCAGCAACAGCGAATGTGAATATCGTAAATGCTAACGATATACGAGAAAAGCGTCACGACAGCGACGTCCGCTGCCACCGATGTTGTTGTAAGTCGTATGCCGACATCGACGATTGTTGCTGCGACGCGACGCGACGCTAACGCTGACGGCAACGCCGACGCCGACGTTGACGTCGACAGTGCGCTTTATCGTTTGTTGGTCTGTGTGCGTTCTACGTTTTGAGTTGTTAGTTGCGTTCGAACTCAGTCATAAGCGAACTGTTACGAGTGATGGAAGAGTCAATACGGTGGCTGCAAACACAACACCAACACCAACACCAGCAACACAAGCAACACAAGCAGCAACAACAACACGAGCAACAATCAACACTATAGAAATAAAGCTAAACAAAAAGTAATCGAAATTAAAATCGGTTTTTTCTTCTATTTTTTGCTCATTTTATTTGCATCAAGTCAAGTTTTTGTTTTTGCTTGAGTAGTCATTGCAATTAAATACAAGTAATTGTTGTTGTCGCTGTCGCTGTCGTTGTTGTTGTTGTTGGAGTTGTTGCTGCTGTTATTATAGGCATTGTTGCCATTGTTGCT
Organism: Drosophila phalerata; assembly: GCA_951394115.2. NCBI lineage: Eukaryota > Metazoa > Arthropoda > Insecta > Diptera > Drosophilidae > Drosophila > Drosophila phalerata. The sequence goes on from OX596006.1 coordinate 37,923,061, forward strand.
TTGGCTCGCTGTAATTGCTAGCAATACATTTTATTTTACATTTTTTTTCCTATGTCTAAAGTGTTTAATAAAACTATTTTTGTACCAAGTTGTTAGATTTTGATACCAACAACAATACGAATAACATCAAAATCAAAATCCAAATAATAATAATAATTAATAATAACAAAACGTAAACAATCGAAAAGTGAAAAGCAACAATTTATTTGATTGCTGTGCGCGTCGTCGTCGTCCATTTTGTCTGTGTGCCCCCTTCCGTTTCCGGCAATCGCAACAAATTTTTGGCAAAGGCAGGCAACAACTAAGGACCATCCACAACAACAACAACAACCGACAACAACGACAACAAACGCGCGCGCAACAATCAATTGCCGCCTACACACACGTTACACACTCGTGTGCAACGCGTTCTCCCCTCGTGCCTCCTCGTGTCCCCTCGTGACTTCCCCTTGTCGCGAAAGTTAAAGCCGAAAGCAGGACGAAGTCGGTAACTGCGATATGCGACATGCGAAACGCGTAACAAAACAAAACACAAAAGGACGCAACTGCCATTCCATGTGAGAGTTGAAGAAACCCAAAAAGTAAGTAATCCTCACACACACACATATACAAATAAATACATGCACTGAAAAAAAGACCAGCTTCTAATATGAATAAATATTCATCGTAAATATATTGTTATTAAAGTAAAACCATGTTAACACCAAATTACCAATACCAAGAGCATTAATCTAAAAAATCACAGCTCTTAACATAAGAATTAGTAACCTTAATTTTTAGGAAAGTATAAAAATATCATATTTTTTTAGAGTAACCGTTTCAGTTGAAAACAAACGCGGGCTCTTCCAAAGAAAAACATAGTTAAGGAATATTTATAAAGTTTCCAAGCCAGAAAATATAGAAAATATATTAAAATCAAAGAACAACAATAAAATTATATATTTAAAATGATTTTCTTTATTTATTTATTGACTTCAACTTAAGGTATTTAAAGGTATGGTATTTTTATAATAAGAACTTGGTTTTATTTGAAATGTGTGGTGTGTTTTCCAAAATTTCAGACTTTTATGCCCTCAATGCATTTTCTAGACCGAAATTCGTAGTTTTGAGGCCAAAATCTTGATTTTAGAACATTTATTTTGATCAGTGTACACGAGTATTAAGTTAAGTATTCAATTGTGAGATTCGTGTGAATATCGTTAATTAACGCAGCGAAGCTTTTAAGTCCATTTCCCTCTCCCGAAATGAAGCAAGCAATCAAAACATTGGGGTGACCCTCTCGAGTTACAGACCCACAACGAGGACTTAAGCATGTCACATGTCACACATACAAATGTACATATGTACATAAATAAATATATGTATTTGCTTGCACATTTCTTGGTCTTCCATTAGAAAGACATTGGAATGCCCGCGATACTCGTATGTGTATCTTTCGCTACCTTCGCTGAGACTGGAGCTGGGGCAAAGTAAACCCATAGAAGTGCCACAAAAGAAAAATTGACAAAAGAAATGTTACGAGCGAATTGCGAAAGAAAAATGAAAAGGTAAAGAAAACTAAAACTGAAAACGTATACCACAGGTCTAAACTGAACAGCGCTTGAAAACTATTCAAAAAAAAAAAAAATAAAAAAAATAAGTAAATGGCACAGACAACAGAACTGGGTCAATTCGATGATGATGCGATGATGGTGGGAGGGAAATGCAGGAAGAACAGGAAGGCAACTTGAGTAGTTCAGTATCAAATAGATCAGTGTTATTAAGCGATTCAATTTACAAGCTGTATGCAAACTTGTGCTCTCAATTGAATCTGCACCTCTCTGTCGCTCTTTAAATCAAGAGATGTAGCGATAGATCATAGCGGTAGATCATTGCGATTCCTCACTGATCATAAGCAAATCTTTAATCGTCGTTAAATTATCAACGAAAACCGATCATTGAAATCTTAAAGTTGTCTAACGCTAAGAATAAACCATAATATAAAGATATCATTTCTCAGATTCTTTAACTGTTAGACTTTAAAGACATTTTGACATAAAATGTAGAAATTAATTTCACTTTAATTATGATTATAATGGGTATAGGAGAAAATACTTAATAGACTATAAGCATCTTCAGAAAATTACAGGTTATACCTAAAGCTTTATTAAAATCTCTAGCTATATTAAGAATATAATTCTTTCTATTTATCAACTTCTTTTTATCAATTTTCTTTTTGGCCCATTTCGGAAGCAATCGATCTTTACAATTCAGAGTACTCGAACTTATGTCATTCTTCATATTATTTTAGCTACATTAATACGTTAGTTTTTGGTCAAATCAATCGATAGTTTCAAGAGTTTTTTCCAGTTTCTCCATTGAACATTCGTCAAACTTGTAATTTCATCAGACTAAATTTGAATAGAACTGTGAATGCATTCATAACATGCGAGGGTTGAAAATGCCACCTTTTTTCTAACGGCGGTGGTGTGTTTTTTCGCTGACCCTTGTGGGTGGTTGCTTTACATTTGGCAAAGGCATACGAGTAAATCTACAAAAACAAAGAGCAGAAAAAAAAACTAAACAAAACAAAAATACAGTCCAGACATAAAACATGAAATATCTGCATATCTGGCATATGAGAATATTGAGCTAATGAGGCGGCGACCGGCGACGGACGACCTCACCCATCAAAATACGACCCAAGGGGGTGGTTGAGACTATCCCACGGCTTTTCCCCCAACCCTGTGCGGCTCTTTCAGTTTCGAGGTTGACCAAAGGAACTCGCCTGGGGGAAAACTCATTGAAAATGTCAGTTGCGGATCTCTGGCAATGATTTGAAATTCATTACTGTTTTATGGTCACCTTAATTACCCTAATAGAGCTGCAGATATCTAAGCTTTCGTATAGGGTAGCTAGTCAATCAGAATCGCATGCATTTTGTGCAGATCCTGTTGTCAAATTCTGCATATATGGTCATCCTTTTTATCCTATAACTATTTCTCATTTATTTACTTACTTGTACTTGTGATGGAATTTTCGTTTTTCAAACTGAAGAATCAGCTATAAATCAATAGCAGCAACGCATCACAAATTTATTATGTTTTGTTTTTGTTTTTATGGTCACTCTAATCTATCCTGTTCCCTATACGTCGTGTCTAGAATACCTGTTAATAAAATCAATGCAACAGTTAAAGGTTATTTTATAGTTTATATGGTCACTCTAATTCCCTTAAGATCGCTTCAGCTGAAGATCGCTGTAATTTTTTCCTGTTTATAAGGTCACCCTAATACCAAAATCTATAGTCAATCTCATAATTTTTCTTAAGGATATCGGCTTGACTGACAGCAGAAAAATATGTAATTTTGTGGGATCACCTTTATCAAACTACCCTGAGTTTAATACTTTGCCTTGGGTATCTGTCAGTCAAGCAGTTGGGCTCGTTGCCTTTTTGGCCTGATGGTTGCTAAATATGTGTCCATCTGCTCAGCTCAGTACTCATCAATCTTATATGCCCATTCTCATAAGCATTCTCAATTTGGTATTCGTATACAATTGTATATCCGGTTCTCAATGTGGGCGCCGTCTCTATTTTTAATGCATCTGCATAAAAAACAAAATTAAAAAAAAGATAGAAAGCGAAAAAGAGAAAAAGAACACACAAATGTTTGTTGTTGGCGCCGATCCGCAAGTCGGCGATGGGTGTGGGTGCGGTTTGTAGGCCTGTCGCTTGTTTCTAATCTGTCATCGGACACTTTTGTGCAACTGTCATAAAAGCAAGAGCAACAACAATAACAACAACAACCACAACAACAACGACAAGCAAACCGATCATCGAAATAGGCTACACTGATCGAAAAATGTTCTAAAATCAAGATTTTGGTCTTAGAACGGTCTAAAAAATCCGTTGAGAGCATAAAATTCTTAAATTAAGAAAAACATTAAGAATATTACAAATCAGAGCAGGTTCTTTTTTTAAGCATGAATGTTCTTAAAATTAAAAAATAAAAACATATATTTTCTTCTTAACTTTTTTTATTTATAATTATTTTATTTTGATTTTATGTTTTTTTGAATTAATAATCTTAGTTTTAGTAATTTGGTCTTTAAATTATCCTTTTTTAAGAACAAAATATTTAAGATGAATGTTCTTGATTTTAGAAGCTGATCTTTTTTTCAGTGTACGATCTGCCACTGAAGATGGGCAATGAACCCGCCAAACAGTTTGAATCGGTTTTGTTTACGATAATATTATTTTGATTATTGTAAACATGTTAAACGAATTCAGTTTTCGACTTGTGTCTTGTGGCTTGTGTCTTGTGTCTGTGTGCCACGACAGGTGGCAAGTGCAGCACCCACCCAATTGTAATTGCAACATCGATTGCAGTTGCGAATGTTGCACTAAGAAACAGCGAAAAGAGAGAGAGAGAGAGATGTTGGCAATTAACAAAGGTGCGTTAGTTTTGTGATTCCTTATATAGACCATAAGTTGTGGCCAGCAAACTGTTGACCGTCTTTCTGCCTGCAGTCGTTAGCCATCAAATGTTAATGGCATTAAGCAAGCTTTCAATTTACGCGACAGTGTTGGTGGCAATGTTGTTTTAGTTGTTGTTGTTAATGTTGCTACTGCCCGCAGCGACAGCAAGAACAACACATGCGACAATTCTCCGCCTGGAAGGGGGGCAAAGTGTGAGATGAAAGAAGAAGCATTAGGCGTCACTTGGAAATGGCCATGGAACAGCCAAAGCAGAATGACGATTGGGCCAACATCGTGGAAAACAATGTTTTATGTTTGCCGCCTCGTTGCATTTGTTGCGGTTTAGGTTGCTTGACCGTTAATGGTCAGCGCACATTCGGAATACTGTACACAAGGGTGCTCAGGTAGTTTAGTACTTTAGTACCTTAGTAGCTCCAACTAATGGAATAGCCGCAAATGAAAAGCCCACACGCAGTCCAAGTCCAAGATTCCCAAGTCAAGTTAAACAACTTCCAAACGGAATTCTTCGATGAACTTTAATATGTCGCATAAGTGTTTTTTAGAAAAATTTCTGAGATTTGCAGAGAATTTCTGAAATATAAAAGTATCTCACATGTACATAGTATCTTTAGGTTCATCTGAAATACAAAATTTGAAAAATAGTTCAAAACTATTTATATAAGATATTTTAAATAATGGAAAACATATATAATATAATCTTTACTGCAGATACATATTTATCGAATATGTAAATATTTTAGTGACATAAATGAATTAAAAATTTAGACATGTGGTCTAACTTATTATAGTGGTTAGATTAATATGTATTTACTAATGCAGATACAAATTCAGCAAAAAGATACATATGTATCTACATCGGTACAAGTAATACACTCATTAGTGGTTAGATTAAAATTTATTTAAACATTAACAAGAAAAAAAATTAGAATATTGACATGCAGATACAAATGTATCTGCATTATAAACAAGTTGAAATCGAAACTGAATTAAACCAGGCTCCTAAAAAATAATGAAATTGAAAGATTATTAAGATCTTTTACCCTCTCAGTTTCAATTTAAATTACACGCATGTCGATTTTTCTTAGCAGTTGTTTTCACTAGCGATTTGTTTGTTTTGATACGCATTCCCCAAGCAATTCACTATTCGAATTTTCCGCCTAGACTTGCTGGCCGAATACTGAAATGGCACACGACCTCGGTACGAAATCCAAAACAGAAAAATACTTGGTCAAAATGTGCATTTGGCTGAGACTTGCACTTGCACTCCGTTTAGGCCTGATTTCCATATGCGTTCAGCTAACGGATGAATGAAATTGGTGGCGTGATGCATTCATAATTGTTGGCCAAAAGCCAGCAACAAAGTGTGGCAGCAAATTATTGTACAAATATCATGAATATACATACATATATATTCATAATATAATATTTGATAGATTTATGTACATAGTTGGAACAGAATATAGGCAAAATAGGGTGTATCTGACCCTCATCAATCTGTCAAGATCGCTGAAAATCCACTGGATTTTTATTAGATTTCGCTTAAAACAATATCAAGTCAGTCAGTCAGTCAGTCTGATGTCTATTGATGCCCCAGATGGTCACAATGAGAGCTATAAAATAGTGCGTGCTTTTTCCTATTCGAATTTCCACTTGTTTTTTGTTCATCGTCACAACAACTCAAGGGCACATTTTTCGATATTTGATTTTCAAATGATTTCAATATAATGTTCAACTTGTTTCTATTCATGAATTTTAATCTCTGGTATTTTATATTATATTTCTCTTTTGCAGAACGACCAATTTTCAAACGAAAAGTCTTAAAATAAAACTGCTGCTGCAAACTAAATGACTGATTTTTCTGGAACAGCATTTACCTCTTAAATAACTTTATACTTATCTATATCCAAAAAAAAAAAAAGAAAGAACCTTGTATAACCTTATATATGCCAAGAATGGCAAATCATTTACTATAAAACTTAGGGCTTGTCTATTAGTAATACGGCTAATCTAGAACTCAAGCAAAGTAGTTAGCTATCAAATATTTAATTGGTAAAACATCTTTAAGATAAAAACAAAAGATTAAAGCGAGAAGACGAGAAAGAAGAAGAGTGCAGAAGTGAGGAATGCAGCGTTGTCCATATCTACATGAGATGCGAGAACGTCTATTGGATCAGCCAAGGGAAACATTACAGCTGGAGAATATGGAACGAGCCAATTTACTGGACAATCGCCAATCGGCAACCGAATCGCATCAGGTCGGCACTGTGGTCAAGGTAGGGGCTGTTGGATGTACTCGTACCAAGGATTCAAATCATATGCAATATGCCTCACAACTACATTCACTAAATACACCAAAATCAGCTCACAACTCATATACTATATACATACATATATCAAATAATCAAGCATAACAGACATGTACAATTCCAGATGATATCAACATCAACATCAACATTAACAGTAACATTAACATGAACATATTAACATTCATCTGAACATCAACATTAAACATGCTTGTAAATATTGCATATGAATTTAAATATTGTACTATAACTATCCCCATATCAATATTCAATATTAATAATTACCATTTTGTATATATATTTTCTATATAAATATCTCTTATTGTTTGAGCTTTCCAGTTAAAGAAAAGTTCAGTTAACCATGTGAAAATTAAAATGATTGAATATAATCGAAAGAGAACATGAATATGCCCAAAATCAATACCAAAACTGCGATATGATAATCCTTGCACGAGTTACGGAACGATTCGCCCTTTACTTTGCGTTATTTAACAAATAAGATTGCTATCAGTAAAGTTTTTTTTTTTGTATTTTTTTTTATTTTTGATCATTTGTTCTTACTGACAATAAATTGGAATTGTTTTTCTTTAAATGGTTTTCGCATGTATTCAAATATATGTATTTTGAGAAGATCTCAATGCAACGTTCACAATGAGTTTGCCATTGAAAGTTGGTAACGTGTGCTCTTAACTCAATTGTGAATTACGCTAATTTCGGCAGGGCCGAAGTATGATATCATACTTGTATTTTGTATATTCTATGGTTGTAAATACGAATTCCAATTTATTGTTGTGACTATGCAGATTAGTCGAATCACATGAAACCTAATCTCGATTCTTTTTGAAAAATTCAACACGAAATTCAAATAAATAACAGCTACAAGGCGATGGATACCATACGAGTCCCGCTCATCAGCGCACACCGCTAGTACCACATGATCTTGGCGAGGATTTCAATTTGGATTTCGATGATGACTTTCCGATCGATGCACGACGACCAAAAAATGCCAAGTAAGTGTGTTCCATTAAGATAACTAATATCTACATATATTTGATCATCGTATTATCATATCATACACCCCAATCAATTCTGTTCTACTTAAATGTGTTTCGTTTTATACGTTGTCAAAAGTAACCAAAGATATACTTACAAATACTTGTACTACATCTGTGATCTCATTAATCCCTGTTCCCATTTCACTGCTAAACCAAAACTCAGCTTGTACTTCAGCTTCTTCTTTGTGATGATTTTGAGTTGTCATTCTCATATCTAAAGAGTCTCTACTTAATGCTTTCCCAAAGATTTAGGCATTCTCCAGTTCCTACTTCAGTTCTATCTATTCTAAATACTCGTAGCTTTCATTCCATAGTTCTTTAAATCAACCTTGTGAATTCCCATTTAACTAATACACAAGAAATTGTTGCAGCGGCAAACATCCAACGGTTCTGACGCAACCACAGAAAAGGTCAGAGTTCAAATTGGAATTATCCATAAGATAATTAATTTAACCACAATTATGAAAAAACAAAACTATTTTATATGTTTGTTTTTTTTTTTTTTTATAACCATTAATCCTAACATTAAGGAAACTTATGATAGAAGTCGAACTCGAATTTTATTATTTGCTTTTGCCTACACTTAAATATAGTTGTTTATAGTCCTTTTCCTGATCTCACTGCATTGTGTAGAAGCACCTAAAAACTAACACTCGAACACAAGACTAATCACCAAAATATCCAAAATAAAAACAGAGCTAATACCATTTAGTGGGATAGGGAATATAGTATGTACATATACATATTTATGTACTTATATCCTATGTTCTTCCTGGCCAAGTTTCTATTGTCATCGGGCTTGTTTGGCAACTCGCCGGATTATAATGTCAATGAACTGGGAAGAGTCGACATAATAGTCACATTGCCTTACATTTCCGATTATGTGTTGGGCATTGTTAAGCAGCCTGCAATTCCATCTGCAACTCTCAATCTTTCGCAGACCCCCTTTCTATCACTCTCTCACTCTCTCTCTCTCTCTGTCTTTCATTCATTCGCTGTCTCTGTTGGTGGCTCATAATACAAATAGTCAGCGATTCGGAAGGAAAGAGGCATAAAAATCATTTATATTCGTATAATGCAAGTTGTAACCATGTAAGTTGAAGAAGTTGCAAACAAATTAAGCAACTTGACAATTGCCGACAACGAACCCAACGAGCCAAAGACTGCGACGTTGACTCCACTTGGCTTAGAGATGAGCGCTAGAGATGAGCACAAATCACGAATCAAGTTTATAATCGAATTCAACAAGTGAAAGCTAGTAACAAAGATAACTCTTCAGTTGAATTCAAATCAAAGAAGTCCCTATATCGTGTTTCTAGACGTGACACGAACTCAAGCTTGTTTCGTGTTGGATTATTCAGGTTCTGAATTGACTATAATATGTTTAGGCGTTAAGGCACACAAAGAACACTTCATATATTTAATCTCAATCAAAGAAATCAAATTTCAGTCAAATATTCACTATCTAGCTAGAAAGAGATAGACAGTATGTTGTGTTTTGTCAGTAAACCGAACCTAAGAACATATCGTATTGTTCAAGTTGCTAATCGAGCCTAAGAATCCAATCTAATTCATCTTTTATTGAGTTAAAGTTTCGAATAAAATTGCAAAATAATATTTAATATTAATATTTCTTTAGTTATAGTAAGAAATGTTATAATATCATTCGCGACCTTTTGTTCTTCTATCTCTCGTATTGTCCGTATGTGATTCGCGTTCGTGTCACGCTAGCATCTCTATCACTAAGTTGGGCCTGAATTTGAGCTGCCTGCAAAGCATGCCAAGATCTCAACCTCAACTGCGTCCCAGAACAGCCTTCCACACGGCAAGTAACTCTCCGGGTGAACCTTACACCTCCTCCCTAATTTGGCACTCAGTTGGTACTGTTACTGGGTTCAGTTTTGTTGCAAGTTATTGTACGAATGACTTACATTCGAGTGTTTTAGCAGAGACACAAAACTGACAACACGCGACAAGAGGAACAACATTATCAATACAAGGGTTGATCTGCTTGAATTTAGTGTCAAAGTTGTAAAACAGGGAAATGTTAGTCTTGTCTACTTGTCTCCTTGAACTTTGGCAAACACCATGAATAAACCAGATGATAACATACTTATCGACCTGTCGCTGGACTAACCTTGTACTAACTTTCTTCTCCGTTGAATTCCTATTTCTGGATGCTGTCAACCCCTCTGCAAATACGACGCATGTTTAGATGAATGCACACAAGGTTAATGATTATACCACCTTGAATTAAGCAAGGCTTAATTTTTTTTATAAATACCACTGAAATCCTCATGGAAATTGCTTGTGGACCTTTGTCAATGGGGTAGACCAAAGACCATCGACTATAAATAACCTCAAACGAGCATTTCTCCCCCCAATTCTTGTCTCCTTGTATTAGCTCTGAGCATATCTTCAGTGTCATCAGGGTCCATCTATGTAGCTGGACCTGCTCTACAGAAGCTAAAGCTATTTTAGCCAGATGACAGTTATTAATTGTATCTTAAGCGACCCTCTGCTGTACCTCAAAAATATCCAATAATTTCAGAAGCTTAACTAATCTGGAAATCAATCTTTATACTACTTATTGTAGTATTTGTATTTAAAACAAATAAATTTAAAATATTTAAGGAACAAACATCTCAATTACTGTCTACCAATTAACTACCCCAAACCCATATTTATTTATTTAAAGGATGAACCTTATAGAAGTTTATCCGAATTAAATACCGCGATTAACAATGTCTCAAAAGCATGTCTAATCATTAGCTTGCAATTGTTAATGGATTAAGTCGAACCTTACCATCTAACTCGGTTAAAAATTGCCACCCTGATTGCTTTTGTTTTTGGTCGAGACGATTGTTTTTGCTCGTAAATTGTATCGAGTGGTAATACCCATCTGAATATTAATATCACTTAACCTCTATTTGCACAGTATTTCGTGCTAGCCATCTTTATCGGCTTATGGTTACTTCCTTGGTTGGTTGGGTTGATTCTCTGGGTGCGGTTGTTGGACTGTTTGTGGTTCTTTTTTTTTTTTTCTTTATTTCATTCTTCCATTGCCTTTCTGTTCCCATTCCATACCATTCCATCTTCCCATCCTTGTGCATGTCATTCAATGCAGTGCGACGCAGTTGTTGGCGACTCGCGACGCAAAATCCATTTTGTGCCTGCGACCGATGCAACCCCTTCCTGTGTACGGCCACCTTACTATACAGAGCACCCTACACTCCAATGGCCAGGCACATTGATACACCATACACCGTATGTATGAATGGCACAACGAGTTGGAGCGTTCTCACAGTGTCGTTGTTTTCTTGCCGGCGTGCATGGAACGAAGGAAGTAGCAAAACAGAATCCGATGTTGGTTGTTGTGAAAAGCGCACAAAACAAAACTACGCAAAACACACGAAATGCGGTGAAAACGAAACGAAAGCGCAAAACTTTTACGATATTCAGTAATATTGTCGACAGGCAGCCAAAGGAACTGACGCAGACGTCGACGTCGACGTCGCAGTCGTGCTTATCGTAAGTGCCGCTGGCAGCGCACTGTGGTTGAAACATTGAGACACGTAGAAAATTATTGAACAAGTTTTGTGGGTAGGTGAATAGTTTTCTTCAAATACAATAGATGACGAATGTAGATTCTGATATTACATTGTCTTCGCACTTCTTAAATAATAGAAACATTAAGAAAATCTTTTAACTAAACGCACTTTTCACTAAAATAATTAAATTGAAAAGAGAGTGAACGTGAATTCAATTAATTGTGGTTTATTATTTAACCAAATTACATACTCCAATTAAAAAACACAAAAGGAATATTGAAAATATTTGAAAAACAATTAAAGTTCTTGTACATAAAACTAGGTCTTAAGATTTGGTCTTCACAATGATGACTGACATATGATGAGTGAGTCAGGACAAAGAGTTTTATATATACCGATGTACATTCTTCAAATCTTCTGTCAAATCTTCTTATCCTTTATCCTCATTAATACTAGTAAAAGTCATACAATTTATTGCAAATATTGTTGAGTACACTAAAAGTATAACTTTTTTATAATATCTATTGAAAATACATATTTAAATATACCGAAATAAACTGCGCAATTACATAATACAGTTCATTAACTATTCGTTTCGTTTTCAAATTGTCCTAACCACTGTGCTTCCTTTTTACGCTTTGTGGGGTTGTCTCTGGCCGGTCTCGGCTGTCACACACACAGACACACACACACACACACACATACAGTGTGCCCGTGGCCAATGTGGGTAATTGAGTTTTGGGCTGTTGCGTTCAGTTAACTGACAGCTCGTCCTTTATTGCATCCCTTCCCTTACCCTCCACATCTTTACTTCCTTTATTATTATTATTATTTTTTTTTTTTTTGTTCGTTTGATTTTGTGATTCGACTGGCTGCAACTTGTGCCGCTTGCAATATGTTGTGGGCTGCGCTTTGAAATTGCAGAAACACCCCATTGTCCATGGCCGGAACTCACCCTTTGGATTGATGGATTTTGTCGTGGGAATCGAAATACGTTTTGCATTCTCGGCTAAATTTTTCATTCATGTGTCGGTAACAAGTGACCCATTTTCCATCTAAGGTATTGTTGCCACAAGCTGATGCGAAACTAACCTGGGCACGACTTACAGATACGCTGTATTCACGAGAATTGAATAGTATGTTTTGAAAACTATGTTTTAATGCTGCGTAAGTCACAATTGGGGATTAGCTGTGACTAACAAGGTTCAAGGATACCCTGTAATCACACATTGCAACATTGCTGCACAATCACAATTCAAATGAATTAAACTAACAAAAGGCGCTGGCTGAGAGCAAAGCCACTCAGCAAAAAATCACACACACCCACACACACCTACACACACCTACACACACCCATAGACACCCACACACCCACACGTTTGTCGGGCAAGTCGCAAATCTGAAAAGTAAACGGAACTAAAACCATTTTGAGCTTTGTCAACAAGTCACATTGGCAAGGCAAAGTGGAATGCGAAGGATGAGAGGAGAAAGGATCCAAGGAGCAGGTCGGAGGAGCAGGTGGGAGGAGCGGGTTGGAGGTACACTGCAATCACAGCCAAACGAGTCATTAACATGTCAATCACAAATAAAACCAAAATAATAATAAAAGAGCAAATAGAAAAGGACAGAGAATGACAGAGAGAGAGAGAGAAGGATATAAAAGTAAATTCAACGCTTTATGCAAATAAAAAAGCATACACTATGAATGGCAATGCTGGAAAGGGGCAGCGGGACCCACAAGAAGAAGAAGAAGAGTAAAGAAAATAAGAGAGAACAAAAAGAAAGAAACACAATGTGTCCTACTTTCTGGCATACGAAGCTGGATGAATGTTTCCCCTACGAAAAATACTCCTTTAACACAGCATCCATGCACATAAAGCGACTCAGAGAGAGAGAGAGAGAGAGAGACAGAGGCAGAGAGAGAGGCTGTGTGAGTGAGCGGGATAGTGAGATAGAGCAATAAGGAGAGGCCAACCAGAGATTCGGCGCACAGGGGCGGCTGCTGTAGAGTCAGCAGACAGCAGACAGCAGAGGGCTTAAACCGAGACGAGCCTTTTCAGTTGTAGTTGGATAGTAAAGGGTCTTGGACGTGTTATATACAGCGTTCGCAAGGTAGCCAAGACACAGTTCAGTTCTCAGTTCACAGTGAAAACAGACAACAGCAACAGAAATCAGAAAACAGTCTGGTTCTTAAAAGAATACCCAACAAATCATAAAGATTCTATGCATTTTTTTCCCTTTTTTTTTTTGTAACCAACATCAATTGTACTTTGTGTCTGCTGTCAAATTTGTAAAGTCTGTGAAAAGGCTGCTAATCAAAAATAGTGACCAAAAAAAAAAAAAGAGTGTAGAAAGTGCTAAAAGTGCCAGACATAATCATAAGAACAACAACAATCCAACTAAAAAGTGCACAAAAAGTTGCAAAAGTTTTTTTCAATTTTCTTTCATTTTTTTTTTTTCTGCTTATGTTAAATTTGAAACAATTTGCTGACTTTTGAGCATTGCAAAAAGATGCGTTGGGCGCGCTTAAGATTTTGACTCTCCTGGTTTTTGATAGCACCGGGCAGCTCTACACACACACACACACACACACACATACACGTACTTATGTCTGTTACACAGCATAAACAGCGGAAGAGAGAGAGAGAGAGAGAGAGTGGGAGCGAACTTTGTGCTCTCAAGTGTTGAGCTCGAGCTGAATTATAACTGTATGCAATGTATATCAGATATATGTATGTATATATATATATATATATATATGTGTTATAGCTATGCAACGCATACACACACACATATATACACTCCAGTTGAATTCGTGTTAATCTCACACAGTTATCATTTCCCCTCTCTCGCTCTCGCTCTCGCTGTCGCTCTCGCTCTCTCAGAGGCTGAGCTTTCGGCTTTGGAATGCGTGAGCGAGGGTTGAATTTTGTTGTCTGAGAGTTGTTTACTTGATGCGGCAGCGAAGCAGCGGAGAAGAGAGGTCACTAGGTCGCTCCGGGACGCATTCCAAAACAACAACAGCAACAACAACAGCAACAACCGCAACAACAACACACGCTTCAAGTGCGGCTTAAGGTTCGCGCTTTTTGGCCACGCCTCATTTTGCCCATTTGCCAAATGCATTTCAAATGCGTTCCACAAAATGTCAGAGAGCAAGACAGACAACCATACACCCACACACACACACACACACACACACACACACACATTTATATTTACATAAGAGAGCAGAGCTTAAGAACAACAAAAGATTTGTTGCATACTTTTGTGCGTTGCATGCAACACACGAGCTGCAAATTGTTTCATTAATATTTCATGTCACAGCCAAACGACAACGACAAGTGGAACGTCGCGAATACGAAAAAAAAAATATAAAAAATAAAACAATTAAAGTGAAATACAGTTATCGGTGTTATCGATCGATCGAGAGTTCAAGCAAGTGCAACAAGGAGGGGAGAATCAGCCAGCAAAACGGAGACCGACACGGAAACGGAGACAATGGGCGGCGGTGAAGTGAAGGTCGCTACCGTCGATGTTGAGGGCGGTGACAATATGGCAACTCTGCCGGTGTCCCGATCCCACACCGCCGGCAGCACCGACAGCGCCGAGAAGAACAATGCGGCCAACAAGGAAATGGAGCTGAAGAATGTGATGCCACAGCCGTTGCAAAGGTGCGCTGCCTCAGGCAGACAGAGCGAAAGAGAGAGCGAGAGAGAGAGAGAGAGAGAGAGAGAGGGAGAGAGAGGGTGAAGAGGATAGACATAGAAAGAGAGTGCTTTGAAATGTGGATGGGTGCAAAATGGTGTGGGTGCTACTTTGTGGATGCTACTCAAGGCCGCCAAAAGTGCCAGGCCCTCCAATCCTGTACACACACACACACACACACACACACTCACACACATACACGCAGAGAAACAAATCACGTATAACAGTTAGATACACACGCACACCTCTCCCAAAAATACTTCATTATATATATGTATATATTTATATATATATGTAGAGAAAGTTCGCTACGTTGTACATAAATACTACCAATGCTATATCTATATCTATATGCTATATATGTATCTGTATATGTATGTATCCATGTTCCGCATTTAGTTACTATTACTACTACTACTACTACTACTACCACAATTTGTACATTACCATCGAAATCCCCATTCCGAACTGAAACCACGATTAACCCATGATGAACCCCATCAAAAATAGTCGCACATTGACCCCATAGCCATGCCAGTTATTATCCACGATTATCTCGTAATACCAGAATAACAGAATACAAACCATCAGTTATCAACAATTCTTGGTAGTAGTTATCTCAACCAACAAATTGTCGAATTGTCGTCTTATAGGGTTTGCTACACGTTCAAGCCAAATCCAAATAAGCACAGTTTTATGCCAGCGAAAATAACGGTGCAGGGCACATATCAAACAAATCCAATAACTGGACCAATCGAACTATGGTAATATGCATACAATATAACTACACACAATCCCAAACATATCCGATATCCGATATCCAATATCCGATCAATGCAATCCTGCCAAATCTTATGTCTAACATTACAAATTTAAACACTAAACACTCGGACAGTACAGATTCTCAAATTAAGGAGTCATTTTAGAGTATCCGTCTAATTTTAGCTACTGATTAATTTAGTTAGTATTCAGATATAAACGGAAATTGGTACAGACTTAACTAGTTTCGCAATTATTCGTTACTATATTTAGTATTTATAAGTTGCAATTAAGATACATTTGTATCTCTGTGACTTACACACACACATACACACACACACGCAAGCTGTTACACAGCAGCCCAAATACATATGCAAATGAGCGTTGAAGTGTATGTGTGAGTTGGAGTGAGATGCTTGTTTGCCGTTGATGTTTCTAACTGGGTCAAATGATGCAAATGAGTTGCAATACAATGTGCGGCACAGTGGGGCAAATAGAATGCGTAACACCAATCAAAAATGGGAAAAACATAATATAACAATTTTAAATAAGTCTATAGTAAGATTGACTATTATGTATAATCTTGAGCCTTTCTGTATACCAAATATCAAGTACGTCGAACAAATAGAAATTAATTTAACAAAATCAATTTAGTTAGAAATTCTTCAAAAATAAAATACTTTTAAATAATTCTTCGTTTTCAAATATTACACTTTAAGTATTTTGAATTCGCTTATTTAATGCAATATTTTTTTATAAAATATAAAAAAAGGAACAAATTTTTCATCTTCCTGTAAAAAATAAAAGTATTCTTTTAACTCCGACCAGAGAAGTGTACAAGATATGACTATGAAATATTTACACAATATAGAACAGGACATATAGAATTATTCTACATCATTTATTTTAAGATAGTAATTCTTGATTTAGGTCAGTTCAAGTTTATCTTTATTAGTTTGTAATTGAATTGCTGCTTTTGTGACCCACTGTGCCAATGGTACTCGTCAATGGGCGTTGATTGGCATCATATATCGAGTATCGAGCATCGAGCATCGAGCATCGTCAGGCACAAGTTCTCATGTTTTGGTGTCTGGTAATAGCTAATTAGGTATGCATGTGAGTAGGTTATGCACTCGAGCAGTCAAACGATGCTCTTAAAAAGCATGAGACACACACACACACACACATATACACATACAAGCGCACACATACAAGCACACGTCTATTAGAGAACTACTTTCAAACTAGGTACAAGTAATTGACACTAACCTAAAAGCAATTTTGCGCACACACAAAGGAATACAATTTTTTTTTTTTTCCAACTGATTCCTGTGCAACACACACACACACACACCCACACTCACACACACATATACCCATACATACACATGTAGGATATGAGCAATTTGTCCCTGTGGAAATGATTACAATTGAGCTTTAATTGTTGACTTTGCGAACATTTCACAGGACATCGCTGTTCATTGTTACCAGCCTGGTGTATGCGATCCTTTTGATTGTTGTATGCATTGCATATGTGATCAGCGATGTGACCACACACCGACTACCGGTGCTCTACTACGAGACGTTCTTCACTTACCTCTATGGCACCAGCATACTCTTCCTGTTGTACGTCTTTTGTTTCCTGCTGCAGGGTAAGACACATCTCAGATGGACTTCTTTCAAGTCCTTTTAAGCTTTTTAATTCATTACTCAATTTCCATTTGAATTGTATCCTTAGAGAGCTCTTGTTGTAATGGCGGCAATGGCGGCAGCAAACCGAAACCACAGCCCAAAGAGAAGAAATCGAAGAAAACGAAGAATGCAGATCCAGCCGATTCGAAGGATGCGAAAGGCTCTAAGGACTCTGGAAAAGCTGGAAAAGGCGCCGCATATCAGGTGAGACTTACATTTAAATTAATATTTTATGAGAAAGGGAGTAATGCAGATATAGATGGAGATTAGAAGCAAGAATATTTACAATATTCTATTAGTAGGCCAAAAAGAGAATTAACGTCAAGAAAAAACCATTTCATAATTATTTAGATCTTAACTCTTCTTTCAGCACTTTTCTTAACGCTTCTCTTAGTGCCTCTTTAGAGCTTCTCTGAAGGCTTCTTTCGCCATATTTCTGAATACTTTTTAAAGCGGTCTTTTTTTAGTTTTCGATATAACTTCTCTCGGTGCTTCTCTCAGCAATCCTTTCACAGACTTAGCTTAACATTGTAATGAACTTCTTCCACGGTGTTTTTTCCTCTAATTGAGAGAAGTTGCTTGGGAATTTATAGATGACATTTAGATGTATTATATTATGCATTGTTTTTATACAGATTTTCTGTAATTGAATCTGATTCGTGTCAGGGCTTACGAATTGCAGGGTGACTAACTGAATGAATCTTATAACATAAACATGGCATGAGTCGTATGAATCGCATATATATTCAATGGGGTGGATTAACAGACCTTCGTTAATTATATGACGACGGTTGTCAAGTGATAAGGCCACATTAATTAGGGTGCACATATGAATTTCTACCATACGCTGATTCAGTAGCAATTTCATCAGCTCATCATCATATTTATTATTAAAAATAATTTTTTTTTTTTTTTTTTTTTTTTTGAATCGACAGGAAGCACCCGTTGATGCCGAGGTGGCCGTCACCCCGAAGAATACACGCAAGAGGAAGACTACGCATAGCGATCTCACGCACGGAAGTTTCTTTTTGCGCGTCGGTGCCATCGGTAATTGATCAACAGATCTTGATTCAATATAAGACCATCTAATCATATATTTATTTTTTTTGTTAACACATTTCTTGTTATTGCGATTGCTTGACTTTGAATTGGTTTCTTAGCTTTTGGACTAGGTGCCATGATTTATATTGGATTGGAGTTTGGATCGTTCTTTGAGATACCTTTCGATTCGCCCTGTCATCACATACTGATCGGTGTCAATCCCCTGCTCCAAATGATATTCACCTTTATGCAGATGTACTTTATATTTATGAATGCACGGGTAAGTCCATTCAGTGCGCATTTGGGGCGCAATTCATAATCGAGTAGTAGTGTGATACGACTAACTCAACCATCTGTCTAAAAAACAAACTTAAACACTGTAAGCCTAATAGCTACTTACTACTTACTACTAAATACAATATACTACCTACTACTATTATCTACTACTACCTACCACCTACCACTTACCACCTACTACTACTACTACTACTATAATACTGTAATTGTATGTTAACAATCATGAGTACACACTGAAAAACAATCTAACATAAAGCCAACCAAGTCCCAGTCCTCGATCGGTCTAATTGAGGTTAGTTTTAAGTTTAAGTTCACGATCACGAGCTGAAAGATAGCACATAATTGTGCAGCTGAAAATCGTAAGGTACTCATTTAAGAAATGCTAAGAAATCCTTCTATTCAAATCGGTTCCTGACGATTTTCTTTATCGACAATTGTGTGCGATATTCAAACTCTTGCAACGATCACAATCATAGCTTAGGCTCGGTACGGTCACACTCAGTCTCTCTCTCTCTCTCTCTCTCTCTCACGCGCTGTCCTTGTCTCACATACTTTCTCTCTCGCTCGCTCGCTTTAAATTGGCGTGTTAATTGGCAGTTAGTTCAGTTGAGTTCATTATCATTGATTCGCGCATTCGCATTCACATTTGCATTCATTCATCTGTCATTTCACTTATTTGTTTGTTTCGCTTTGCTTCATACAACAATGCAACATCGCTAACTTGCAACCTTGTAACCTGCAACCTTGCAACATACCATATGTAATATGAGAGTGATATTACTCTCACATTCGGCACAGTCGAATTGTTCATCTTAGGTCAAAAACTAAAGATATCAAAATAATGAAAAGATCAGATTTATCAGTTATGAGTTTAGCAGCTTTAGCTTCACATTATTCACATTCACAACACGTACACGCATTACGCATTCATGAACCATTCAAATTTTCACGTCATCATGCATTCATTCAATCATTCAATCATTCAATCATTGATTCATTCTTTTTAAATAAATTTTTTCGAAATTGTGCAAAGTACTTAGTTTTTTTAATGAACCATTTTTGTGTACATAATCCCAACAACTCCGCCCCATTCGCGATCGCAGACTAGGCCACCATTTCAGGTACGATATACAACTCATTTTCTACTCTACATTCTACTCTACTACTCTACTCTACATTCTACTCAAATCATGCTACCCTACGCTCATATTTCTCTCACTTTAAAGCGCACATACTTACTATATAATACAGACATGGTCATACAAATAAATTCTATTATTTTTTTTTATATATCTATAGTGATATTTATGTGACCATAGCTGTATATATTTTAATATCTGTATGTGTCATTAATTATAGATTAATCAATAGCTTAAACTAAATTGCTAATACTGTAATTATATTTAAGGGTTATTGGGATTGGGTAAAATAATTTGGGAAGTCTCAATTTCAAGCTTTAAAATAGCAAAAAGTATCTTAAGTAACAAAGTTATTTCTATCTATTTTCTTTAACAATTTCGAGTACTTTTATGTTTTTATGATACACACACATATACATACAATACTATATATCTGTAAATACTTATATTATAAATATATACATATATAAATATATATATATATATATATATATATAGAGTGCTTTAAAGACACGATTCCAAAAGTATACTCAAAATTGCGTCTGCGCATTGCTTTCTCTCTTCCACGCGCTCTCTCTTTCGCTCTCTTTCGCTCTCTTGCGCTCTCTTTCGCTCTCTTGCGCTCTCTGTCTGCGGTTCTTGCCGCTTGCAGTTGAACATCCATCGCTTCAAGGTGATCGCTCGCTTTGGACTGATGCATGTGGTGGCCACGAACATCTGCGTCTGGATACGCACCTTGGTCAAGGAGTCACTGCTGGAGATAACGATCTATCATCAGAAGCGTGAAGCGGATCCGGAGGCATCATCGATTGCCCATTCGATCAGGCAACATGCATTGCGTCACGCCGGAACCGTGCTCCGGACTCACACCGGACCCAACAGCGAGTTCGAGGTACTCGACGGCGAGGATGTCCTGCCCAAGAATGTGTACAAGAGTGACAATGTGTTGTCGAAGCTGGTACGCAATACAGTTGATGGCATCTCAAAGAGTTTGGGCATGGGTGGAGATGTGAGTAGCACCACCATTAGCCCCACAACAACGACAACAACCACCAGGGCGGCATACACAACGCCTGGCTATCAATGGCACAGTACTACTATGGCCCGCAAGCTGAAGAAGTTTATCACTAGCACCACCGCTGCCACCAGCACCATGGGCAGCAGCAGCACCTCCACCAGCAGCACAACAACCACCAGCAGCAGCAGCAGCAGTAGCAGTACCGGTATGCCAATGCCATCGTATAACAGCGGTGCAACGGCCGTCGACATGAGCAGCACGACCAGTGAGACACCCTTTAATAGTCTGCAACGCATCCTCTCGAGCGCCGCTCCGAGTCTAACGCCCATCGATGTGGCCGCACCAACGTTGCCCGCTGCTGTCGAGGTCAATGGACATGCCACATTTGCCACGGCCACCTCCGGGGTATCCTCATTCCTCAACAACCTGGCCGCATCCACGCCCAGCACCAGTGTCAGCGATAATACGCCAGCGAGCAGTACCGAGAGCGCTGTGAATATTATGAATAATCTATTTGGTCCCGGCATGGAGAATAGCTTCCAAACGTATTCGGATATCTCGCATGAGGAGTCCAATGGTCTGCTTGCATTTGAGAATTTCGAAAATTTGGACAACATATATCCGGCGGCGTTGTCTTCCAACATTGGCACACTCAATTCCACCGCCTGCGGACGTATTGACATTATGGGCACCATTGTGTATGATTCGGCGCCGTATCTGTATCCGTTTATCATTGAATATTCGTTGATTGGAGCGGTGGTCTTGTATGTCATGTGGAAGCACATCGGTCGCTATCCCGGCCGTATGAACGATGAGGATCTCGAGCATAGGCTTGAGGTGATGCTATCCCGTCGAGCCGTTGCCATGGCACAGCAGGCACGTTCCGGTCGCGTCGATTGCGTTGGCTCATCGAAGGGTCTATTCTTTGGTCTGTTGTTGTTGGTCGGCGCGCTGATTTGCTTGATACTCTTCTTCGTCTTGGTGCGTCATCAGAAGTTCTCGCTGTTGGCCATTTACCTCGCCGATGCCAGTCACTGCATCCTCATGGCCTTTGCCATACTCGCCATTATCATTGGATTCATCAGGTGGGTTGATCAACAAACACAATTTACAAAACATCTTTTTTTGATACCCTATCCAAACGAAACATGATTTCAAAAGAAAGACTTTAGCCGAAACCCGTAGTATAAATATTTAAACGAACTTCTTCCCAAAATAAACAGCTCTTATTAAATTTGGCTCAGAAATTCTAAGAAACAAAAATAAAATAATATAGATAATAATAATATTGAAGAGATTCTCACTAACACTTGCAGTACTTGAGTAGACTGAGAATATTTTACCAAATATTCCACTATTTTAGACGTATTGGAAAAAAAAATGTAACATTTTCGGTTCGGTTCGGCGGTTCAACCTATAAAGCAAGACATTGGTTCGGTTCGCGAATTGGTTTATATACCCCCTGAACCCAAGGTTTCGGTTCGAGCCTTGGTTCAACTTTATACAAAAAAAATTTTTTTTTGTTATACATTTTTCTCTACATTTTGATCTAATGGAATTTTTTTTTAAGATTTTGATGATATTTTAAATTTATTTGAAGATTTAAATATGACTTATTTTAATCCAAAGTCTCAAATAATTGCGTAATATTAGAAAATTATAAAATTTAAAAGTGAATAATTTCAAGGGTTCGGTTCAGAACCGGTTTGCAGCCTTGCTAAGAGTGTCTCAAAATATATGATTATAATCAGTGCGCTAGTGACGACATAATGTGAATCTGTAATTTTCTCAATCCCTAACATTCACAAATTTATTCATTTTCAGGGTCAAGAACTTGAAATTCCGCTGCGAAGAGCAATCGAGTCTGAATGACATTTTGTTGCGCATCTCGGCCTTTGGACTGTTCACTTACTCCGTGTTCAGCATCATTGCCGGCAGCTTGAAGGTGCTCGAGAGTGAGCCCAGTTTGTTGGTCACGACCACGGGCGGAGTTGCCGTCTTTCAGGTCATTCTACAGCTGCTGTTTATTGCCGATGTATCCCGTCGTCGTGTCCATTTGCCGGAACATGATCGCAGCAAGCCCGGACGCCAGATTGTAACCTTCCTTCTCATCTGCAATGTGGCCATGTTTGCCATCTATACATTCGAAGCTCAAAAAGTATTCGCCAATCCTGTAAGTAGATATGTACGTAAGCGAGACTGAGTTAAGTAAGACGATTAACGCTCTCGTTCGTTCTATTCGTTATTCGTTATTTGTTTAATCGTATAATTCTATAGTACATACAGTTAAACTTCACTATAGCATATCTCTCTAACTTTTTTTTTCGATCTTTAAGCAATTGTTTTTTTTTATTCATTGCGAGTTTTTTGTATAAAGAAGTTTGAGTGTACATACAATAGTTGTAAATTTTGTAAATATATCTGAGCTGAAAAGATTTCTTAATCAATAATTTAATTGCAATTAAAATCAAAATAAAAAAAGTATTATTTGACAAAAAAAAATATAAGCTAGTTGAAAGATGAAGATACTCTCACTTAATGGACTTTATTTAATTTAATTTGAAATATAAACAAATAATAGCTACAGCAATTGTAAATAATTTTTAAAGATATAAATCAAATAAAAATGAACAGCTCAGAGATAAATACATATGCATGTTAACTGTTGACTGATCGATGTGAATGACTTTGAATAATGCTGCAATTGAAATTAATTTGTTTGTTTTCGCTGCGAGTGTTTACTGTAGCTGCATGTAATCGTATGTTTGACTGTCTATTGCCCGTCAATGGCTTGGTTATCGATTAATTCATTTCATATGATATTGAACTCTATCCGAATGAACAGGTGCAACTGGAGTTCTACGGCTTTGTACCCTGGTCCATCATCCAACGCATCACACTGCCCCTCTGCATCTTCCATCGCTTCCACAGTGCCGTGACACTTGCCGAGATCTGGAAGACCACCTACAAGGCGCGCTTGGAGTAAGAACTTGGAACAGCATCAAGCACTACGAATGCTAGAACGATGAGGTTATGAAATGCACCAAAAACCAAGAAAAAAAAAAACAAAAACAAACAAAAATCACATCAACATGAAAGTAAATGAAAAGCAAAGATTGAAAATTGAAGGGTATAAAATAAATGGAAAATATTATAGCAAACCGAAACGCGAAAGAAAAAGTTGAAAGCTAGTTTCTAATTGCATATTACATATAAACATTTATATATATATAAAAATAAATTTTTGTTTTTAGTTACGCATACGTATAGGTTAACTAAGTTCAAAATGCGAAAGAAAACAAATAAAAAAACAGCAGAAAAATAAACAATGCAACAATGCAACAAAAAAGTACGAGTTGTATCAAAGAGAGCTAACTCCCAAAGCGAAACATTGGACCATTGCCGCCCAATTTGGGTGTGTGGTTTAGGACAGCATGAACCAAACCTTAGAGCGTATATTGAGATGATTAAACGATTTAACGATTTAACGATTTAACGATAACAAGTTTAAGCGATCCACGGATCTGACGATCATTATTGATGCTAAATACCAAAACGATTGACAAAGCAATTATTACAAACAAACAAAAAAACATAAGCAAAACATTTGGAATCAAACAAAAATTGTTGAGAACGATTAAGAAAATGCGTCAAACGATATACAAAAAAAAAAAAATACAATCGCTTGTTGTTAATTTTTTTTTTTTTTTTTTTTGGTTTTGTTTTTATAGGATTTCCCGCCTAGTTGGAAAACTTAAGAACTAAGTCATAGATTTTACAATTAATAATGCTTCTTTTAATTTTGTTCTTTTGAATATACTAATTTTACAATTTCAGCACATAGTATATATTAATTATTCATAAATAATTTATGTACATTTAATTCCCTATCTATACGATAATTATTAAATTTAAATATATATATATATATATCTCTTTTATTTGATTATTTATGCATTATTATTGTTTAACTCGCTGCAATGTCTTTGTAACTAAAAGTTTTAATTTTATAATCAACTGTTTTTGTTTTCATTAAAAATCATAAAACAATTAAGCCCATGATAAATTATAAAAAAGGTTGTTTAATTTTCGCGTTGCAGAACTTTAAAATACTTAGGTACAGTTGGACAAAAACATATATATTGAATTCAGGCCACAGCGCCGCCGAATATACAGCGACTTTTGGGCCAAAACACACTTACACACATACACACACTTTACAACACACACCTATACACAGAGACAGACACACAGATAGAGGTAACTCTCCAGATGCATATGGAATGCCATGAAATGTGTTGGAGAAATGCGCGAGAATTAGAAATTTATGAATTCATTCAAAATAAAAATCAAATAAAACCTTAAAAAAGTAAAGCACATTTTGTGTAAGTTTTCGATTTTACCCAAAAACGAAACCATTGCCGAAGACAAACAACAACAACAAACTGTGATGAAATATATTGTTTATTGACTTTGGAAATATTTTTAATTTATTCAGTTCTCTTTTGGAATTTTATACTTTTAGAACTTTCAACAAAAAACTAGCCCAAAATTAAAAACAAAAAAATCGGCTTAAACTGCGTTCAACCAACTTCATGGCCCAATGTAAAAAACGAAAGAAAAAAATACTAAAACAAAAGAAACACCATGACAGAACAAGATAAATGAAAATACACAAAGAAACAAACATGTTGCGGCACTGAAAAAGAAGCCAAACAAAAAACAAAAGAAAATATAAAAATATATATAACAAAAAAAAAAAAAAACAATTTTTAATATTTATATATATATATATATATATATATATATATATATAAATAAAACGTTTATAAATGTCCATTTTTTGATTATTAGTAGTGATGTTAAATGAGAAACAACAACTTAATAGTAATTATAATAATTTAAATATGTATGTAATAGCTGCAAACAAGATAAAGATCAAGATAAAGATAAAGATAAAGATAATGGTAAAAGGAATAATATACGAGTATAATACAAACGATCTGTCTGTCGTATATGGCTTGCCAGAACCTTCTTCTGGAATCCCCAAAAAAATGTAACGCATTTAGGAGATGACAAAACGGAAACGGAAACGGAACAGAAAAAAAATCACGATAACGATAACGTTTACAATTACAAGTTAAGAACCATTTTTAAAGATATGCAACGTATATCAATAAATATATGTATACTAACCCACCAAATTCAAAGTATTTCAAAGTTTTATATCGACAAATCGCAGATGACGGGTCACATTCAACAAGATTCCAATGATGCCACCCAAGAACAACTAGAACATCCAATTGTTAAGATTTATTTATGGCTCAATTAGGCAACTAGAATCAGTTAATTCGTAACCAAAGAC
Organism: Drosophila phalerata; assembly: GCA_951394115.2. NCBI lineage: Eukaryota > Metazoa > Arthropoda > Insecta > Diptera > Drosophilidae > Drosophila > Drosophila phalerata. Next base: position 37,949,467 of record OX596006.1, read on the forward strand.
AAACTGTTGCCAAAGACCAAAATAAGATACAGAGAAAGATCATTCCAAATGGAAATCAAAACGGAAACGGAAACGGAAATGGATACAAATGTTATCAGATTTGTGAAACACACACACACACACACACTAGCTTGTGTGTATTTTTGTTGGCAACTTATATACACTGCCGTCTCTTGTACTGCTCACACATACATACACATATATATGTATATATACACATATGACATATATGTATATGTGTAGTAATTATACATGTATATATAGTATGTTTGTATTACGAATACGTGATCAAAGCAATCCCAAAAAAAAAAATTCAAACTGTTAACCCAAAACAGATATATGTACATGCATATATGTATATGTATGTATATGCGTAGTACTTTTGGGTACATACATACATACGTATTATAATCGTACTTCAAATCTCGTAATCTTAAATCAAATATACTTGTAATGCGTGTAGTAAGTACATACATACTTAAATACATACATACATACATACATCCATATAGAGAGAGAGAGAGAGAGAGAGAGAGAGAGAGAGAGAGAGAGAGACGATCAGAAGTCGTAAGTAGATAGTTCAGCGCACTCTCTCGCACTCTCATTGTAGGGATTGTGAACTGTCTCTTTCGTTGGACCGTAGCATACTATATACATGTACTCTCTTTGCTACCTGTAGTTACACACACATACAACACATACACACACATACTTGTGCTGACTATGTACTTATGTACATTCATATATACCTACTTATGCATACATATGTATTCAAATCGCGAATCAAATTCAGTTAAACATGTACTTGTGGTAGCATTTAGTCAAAATCAATATACATACTATGCATACATATATAGAAATGATCGTATTATCGAAAAGTGAGCAAGAGATCAGATACAAATATATGTATATATTGTAAAAATACATACATATATATTGATTGTATGTATATGCATGTATCTAATTGTTTTTTCTTTAATATTTAGTTAAACATAAGATCATATTTTATGTATTTTTAATAACTACAGCGTAAAATTATTGAATGTTTCAACTAAGTTGTATAATTATAAGTGAAATTTACAAAGAACGACAACATAATGGAATTATGTAACTTGTAACTGTATCTCTAAAAATGGGCATATTTATTATGTTATCAGTAACAGTATGAGAAGATCCCATTTCCGGGATATATATATATATATATATATATATATGATATTTGGTATATGGTATATGGTATATCCAAACAGCAATAACAGCAACAACAAATACTATCATGTCTAGCTAAACGCACAAGAACAAAACACCAACAAAAACATAAACAACCAAAGATCAAGAACAAACCCGAAAGATACATACGATAGAACAAGAAGATGATGAAGATTACGTTTATATACATACTTGCATCTACGTGTATACATAAGAACATATATATACACATATATATAGGCGATTTCAGTAAATAAAATAAAATAAAACAAAATAAATCAATACATACATATTTATAAATAAATTAAAAAACAAACGGAAACATTAAGCGAAATTTACATGCATTTAATATACATTTTCCCATAACCGCTAAAAGTAAATAAAGTAAATAATAATTATAATAATAATAAAAGCAAAAAAACAAAAAAACAAAACAAAAACAAAAGAAAAGACAAAAAAATTGAAATTCGGAATGAGGACATAACAACAACAACAAATTGTACTCAACTTTTAAATCATTGTCGCATTTTAGATACCAAACAAACATTTCCAAATGCGAATACATTTCGTTGAAACACTCACAGAACACTCATGAGTATACCCGTAATGCTCAACACTCAAAAGGGCAACTCACATTCACACACTCAAACACTCACTTACACGCACTCACAGATACACACATACATATGAATTACATAATTACATTCAACTGATGCAATGACAACAACAACAACAAAAACATCAACAAACAAAAATCAACCAAAAATGGCATACAAGTAATTTTAAATTGAATAAAATTAGTATTAAATATGTACAACAATTTCGAGAGTCTTTTAATTGGGAGGAAATTTAAAGGTCTTAAGGATACAGTGCCATTACAGCTACTCGGCGTTCCTTAAGATCCTCCCGATCTGTGATAAAACTAACCATAAAGCAATTAATTCCAATCTTCTCTGTTAGTATTCTTCAAAAATTACGTATTTTTTCCAGCCTTAATTCGTTTTTCAAGGAATTGTGGATTGGAATATTCCAAAATTCAGTCATAAGTCAAATAATTTATATTTATTTTTATTTAATTTAAATTTTTTAATCAGTGCAAGCGCCTCAAAGTATGCAGTATTTTGTAACTGTTTCAGTCACATTTTTAACAGCTCTGTCAGAGCTCTGAAAGAGAGGCTTCGAAAAAAGCACTTGAAATGAACTGAAGAAAATTTAAATAGAAAAGAATAAACTGAAGTCCTTAAAGCAGTGAATTAAAGAAATAATAAAAGGAAACTACGAAAACCGAATATTACAATTTTGTAAAATTTGTTTAGAAGACGCTTGTCTTGAACGTAAGTATTTGATTTCCTTTCTCCAATTTATTTCTTTGTGAGATTTTGTGGTTTAATTTAATACGAATTTCGAAAACTGAACACTTTAAATCTTAACTTTCTATGTTGATTTAAACATATTATGTCATAATTGGTGTAAAACAACACTACTATTTTATAATTATACCCGTTACTTATAAAAATAAGTATAAGGGTATATTGTGTTCGTTGGAATATGCGTAACAGGCAGAAGGAGGCATCTCCGACCACATAAAGTATATATATTCTTGATCAGCATCAACAGCCGAGTCGATATAGCCATGTGTGTCTGTCCGTCTGTCCGTCTGTCTGTCCGTGTGAGCGCCTAGATCTCAGAGACCATAAGAGATAGAGTAACCAAACTTTCACACGTAGATCAGAAATGCGTTGGAGCAGGTCAAGTTTGTTTAAAATTTTTGACCCGCCTACTTCCACGCCCGTAATTCGCGAAAAACTGGTCATCCGTCTGTATAAACACAAGGATCTCAGAGACTATAAGAGATAGAATAACCAAATTTGTCACACAGATTTCCATATACCTCACGCAGATCAAGTTTGTTTCAAATTTAAGCCACGCCCCCCTCCGCCCCCGCAAATCGCGAAAAACCACCTCACCCACAATTGTTCATATAATACGTATCTTTTGGTAATAACCGATATCTGTTATTATTATCTATTATCCCACTGAATCGCAACAAGATCGGACAAGTAGAACAGCAGTTATTGCGTGTCTAAGTTGTTAAATCAACAGGTTCCCCCTAGAGTATGCAATAGTTTTTGTATTGTTAAACCTTATTAGAATGCTTCAAATTCTCAAGTAATTCTGGCAACGCAAATATGACATTATGATTGAATGGCTAATGTATTGAAATAAGTAACGGGTATCCTATGGTCGGGATCTCGACTATAGCCTTTCCCACTTGTTTTTATAAATGGATTTGTCGTACCGATACGCTCCGGAGCTGATACCGAAACTGAACGGACAAACGGAAGTATAACCTTTTCGGGACGACCCAGAACCGATATTTGTGTACGTTTGATGCTCTAATACTATTCAAAATTCAATAACCAGTATCTTTTCTTGTTTTTAAAATACAAATCTTTGGGATATTTTTCTTAAATCAATGTTTTTTTTTTCATTATTTTAAGTTGGTTTATTCACAGACGATATAAATATATATATATATATATATATATTTATACCCTAAGTCTAGCACAAATGGGTAAAAACAGGGTATTATAACAAGCATACTTACAAAAATATTCTTAAAGTAATCCACACACATCGTGTCTGAATAGAGTGTGTGGGTGTAAATACGCGTTGAGATATCTGCGATTAGCGTACAGGGTAATCGATAGTCGAGCACTCTGGGAAAAGCTATGTCATCAGATCAGAAAGGCGGCGCTATCACATTGCGATTCACTTGGAATCGAGCGAATCGATAGTCACGACTGTCCGCATCACGTACGAGGCAAAGAGGCAGTTGACCTCCGTGTTTACTTCCGGTTCCGCTTCCGCTTCCACCTCCATCTGTAAGCAGTTTACGCAGTCCCGCTGGAGTTATGTAACCCACACCACAGACCGTGGCCTCGATGAAACTGAATCCGGCACTGCTGACGTAGCCGAAGACTTCGCGACTGCATTGACGCCGTACACTGTCCCGTGTCTCGACGGGATCTGTGGGCAGCCACAGGTTGCACATCTTATCAAACTGCTCCCTGACGAGTGTCGCCGTTTGGGCAGGTCGAATGTGAACCCTTCGAGTGCTCGTCTCCTGCAGCTTGCGCTTCTCGCGGACGCGACGTCCTCGCAAGCGTTTCAGCTGCCGCTTGTGGTCAAGACGAAGATCCTTCCGCAGGCGTTCGTTCAAATCCGGCTGCGGAGGCTCGCTGTGTACGGGCGCATGCTCGTCGTGCTTCAGCTGCTTCCTTTGTCGCTTCCAGTCGGCACTTGTGGGCAGGCAAATCAATGCGTTATCCTTGAGATGACCCCGAGAGTGCAATCGCAATTGGATCTGGATGAGACACTCGTCCGGCAGTTGTTCCGGCAACGCTTGGCCATGGCGCAGACAGTCATGCAGACGCTGCAATAGATCTCGATCTCGCAGTACATAGAATTCACCGGATGATGTTGTGGATTTCTTATACCAATCTCGCACCAGGTGCTTCCAGGGAGCCAGAAACGGACTGACCACCGCCAGCTTACGGTAATTGCAACGTTTGTTGGGCGGCAGACGAAAGTAGCGAGTTCGTCGCTCTGTTGCACTCAGGGATGCCTGCTGCACTCCTGGAAAGGATCATTTATATTAGCAATTATTGTATTAACGGAATGTGCTCCACTCACCTGCCACCGTGTCCGGCAAATGATGTTCGGCTCCCGCCTCCCTGGCCACCGAGTCGAATTCTCGCAGTCCACCTGGCCTGGCACCCCACATGATGAACGTCAGCCACAGTGCCATGCCGTAACCTGCAGGCGCAATCACATCCCAGCCGGAGCCATAGCCTAGGCGTTTGTATTGCGATTCCTGGGAGCCAGGACGTTGCACCAGCAGCAGTGGCACTGGCTGCATCTGCTCCTCAAAGGCACAGCTCTGGCCAGGCACAACGGCGTGCTGCTGACGCAGTTGCTCGTATTTTTGCGTCGACAACATCGTCTGACCAAGACGTTCCCGCAACTCCGACTGCCACAACGAGCTATCCGGCAGACAAGCCGGCTGCGACATAAGTAGCTCAGCCGCAGATCTTCTTGTTTCATCTCCTGCTTCCTTGACGGACTTAGATGCCTTGCTGCGTTGCCTGGGCCGTTGCAGTCGCGGATCGACAACATTGAGGCCGACAATCATGTTGGAGAGGAGTTCCCCAGGTGAATTCAGCTGTAGAGCAGACTCCATAAAATCCGCCTGCGATTGCAACTGTTCCGACAGCTCCGGCAGTTTGCTAAGCTCCGCCAGCCAGTGGGAGTGTGTCTGGGAGGAGTTGTCAATGACTGGACGATAAGCCCGTAAGCTGGCGGCAAGTATGTGTTGGGCACGAGCTCCGGTTAGACGAAATCGATTAAATTCCTGCTGAAAGATCTGCATCTCCAGATTGTCATCCGCATTGGCGTATGTTCTGTGCCGCTCAAACGCCTTGGTGTGCGTCCAGAAGCGCAAAGGCTGTTGCCTGCACGTCTCAGTCTGTGTTTGCTCCTTGGACTCATCTGGCAGTGGCAGTGGCAGTGTCTGCTGTTTGCTGGACCTTAACTGGAACACGTTGATAAGCTGCAGAATTGTTGCCTCAGCGGCGGCGGGATGCAGCCAGAGCCATAGTGTACGTCGGGATTGATCCTCTGGACGCCACATAAAGCTGACACGTTGCAGGGCACCCAACGGATACTGTCCATCGGCAAAGAGTTCGATGCTTCCCTCGCGACGTCCACTGGCAAATGTCTTGGCCGCAATGCCAGGACCGCAGTTCGGACTGCTGAGTCGCTCGAATCCCAGACGCAGCTGCTCCAGCGTGCCCCGCAGCTGGACGCAGCTGTAGAAGGACATGTCCTGGAGCAGGCAATGATCGGTGCTCGCCCGATAGCAAGCCCGGTAAGTCTTGTCGCAACTGGCCAGGGGCAATCGATAACCCCAGCGATCGATCATGTGGAAGCGCTTCGCATGCCAGATGTGCGTCTCCAGCCAGCTGTGCTTGCGCTGCCGACGCACGTACTCCCGCATCAGATTCTTCGGACGACGTCGATACTTGCGGGACGGACGCTTGCTGTTCACCGGCTGATTTCCCGCCTTGCCCATTTGGGATTTGTGTGCGGCGCGATATTTGCGCGGCAGACGCTTGGGATGATGGGACATGGCACGACGGCGCATGTATTTGGGCAGTGTTTGGAAGATGAGCTTGCTGTTCGTCGGCAATTGAGCCTCGGCGATCAGAGATTTGATTTCCTTCAAGGCTCCGGCTGCATAGTGATAGGTGGATACGTGCGTGGGCAGCGTTATACGTCCGCCCAGACTGGCATCGTACTCCAGCTTTTGTGTGGCCATTATTAATTAGCTGTGTCTATATTTTCAGTCATTAATAAATATTACAAAATAACAATCACAGTTTAAATGCTGTGCACGTGTGCCGCCGGTCGTTCGGTAGCACTATTTTTAACCAAAGGTTGCCACCCTGTTCAATTTACCAATCTGGTTTGATTTTTTTTACTTAAACAAATAAGTACATTTCCAAAAAAAAGAGGTATTCTCAATTTTGTACGTAATTTTTTTCAAATGTCTTTTTTAGATAGAATTTCTTAACTTATTGCAAAATTTAAAATTTTTTTATTTTTATAAGTGATGGGCGACAATATCGTCAACATAAGTTGACCATCGTAACTTTGTTGTCATTACACAGCACTGTCGCTGTCGATATCGATAAAAGATCAACAAACCAAGTGCGAGTATTTTTTTGTAGTGAGCCAGCGCCTTTATTTTGTTTGTGTATAAAGCGGATAGTAAATAATGCAAGGATGGTGGCCAGTGCAGTGGTCACAGCTTATGCTGATCCTGATCCTGCTCCTGGTCGCCGTTTCACAGAGTGCATATGGCCAGGCTCAACATAACAACAACCACAACAACAACACGATTGTGAAGAGCAATCACTTGCAAAACAACAACAACTGCCAACGCCGGCTTTTAGGGCAACTCTTTCCAGGGAAGGAGACGTGTCCGGCTGAGATACTGCCACTACGTGGTACCGTCTACATACTGTACGATGTGAACATCTCGGAGGGATTCAATCTGCGCCGTGATGTCTACATTCGCATGGCGGTCTTTGTGCGACGCCTGCGTCGACGCAAGCGCTTCCGGAATGTGCGTCTGGTGCTGCCGCCCTGGCCACGCCTCTATCACTGGCACTCGCACGGCCTCGCCCAGAGTGAGCTGCTGTGGCGCAGCTTCTTCGACCTGGACAGCCTGCGTCGCTATGCGCCCGTGCTGGACTATGATGAGTTCGTCGCGGAGTATCGCATGTTTGGAATGCCGGCTCCGCCGTATGTCCATGTCTCGCAGGTGTTTCGGCTGACGCACTACGAGATCATGCTGGAGCAGGGCGCCTTCAGGGACAAGTACGAGCGACTGACAGTGCCGGAGAGTTCCACTGGCCCACGCCAAACGGATGCCTGCAATGAGAAGTCCATCAGCGGTGGTCCGCTGCTCCAGCAGCGTCTGTTGCGCTACGGACGCTATCACTGTGTGCGCTTCCAGGGCAGCGCCGGTCTCCTGGAGCGCCTGCTGCGGGAGGCCATTGCGGAGGACACGTCCGGCGTGGAGGATGCCGACGACATGCGTGTCTATGCGGTGCTCAGTGCCGAGACAGTGCTCCACGACAACTGGGGGGACGAGCACTTCTGGCTGGCACGGCGATCCATGCGCTTTGCCCGGAATCTCAACCAGGTGGCGGCCGAGTTCCGACTGCTCGGGCTCAGCACGACGGACACGTCCGCCGGAGTGCAGCGACCCGCCATGTGGGAGTTGGAGCGACCCAAGCGAGATGCCCGTGGTGGCGACTACCTCTGTGCACACCTGCGACGCGGTGACTTTGTCAAGTCCCGGGAGTCGACCACGCCCACACTGAAGGCGGCCGCTCAGCAGATCAAGCAATTGTTACGGGCATTCAATCTGACCACGGTGTTTGTGGCATCGGATGCCACTCCTTACGAGCTGCTGGAGCTAAAGGAGCTGTTCTATCGCTTTCGCTTTGTGCACTTTACGCCGGAGTCGAATGTGCAGCGACATCAGCTCAAGGACGGCGGAGTTGCCATTGTGGATCAGCTGATCTGCTCCTTTGCCCGACACTTTGTGGGCACCTACGAGAGCACCTTCACCTATCGCATCTACGAGGAGCGCGAGATTCTCGGATTCAGCAAATCCAGCACCTTCAATACATTCTGCAAGGCATTGGGAGGCAACTGTGCCCGCAATGCCATCTGGCCAATTGTTTGGAATGACGACGATGACAGAATTTACTAAGAATTTTGCATTTCTCGCTTTTATACTCGTGTCATATAGTTAAGTGTATTTTGTACTTTATCTAGAAATATTTTCAAAGACTCTGTAACTTCGAACAAACTGCGATGATGTACCAAAAATTAAAAGCTTTTAAATACTCATGTAATTCATTTATCATTTGAATTATTTTAAATTTTTAAAATAGCGGTTTAGCGACTACACATTTTCGATGAATATCGATACTATCGCAAATGAAGGAATCGATAGGTGACGATGCTGTAGCAAAAAATTGATTTAAATTATATTTTAAAATCAATACTATCGCTTATGAAAGAATCGATAGCTAACGGTGGTCACATTACAAATTCGATAGCTCGATAACTTCACTTAGTAGTTTTTGCTATTTTGTTGCACGTGTTTTTGTTTTATATCAAATTATTTGCAACCAGTAAAAGGATTATTTAATTTTTGCCAAAATGGGCAAGAAATCGAAAGGAGGCAGCAATCTGGGGCGCCAGCTAATCAAGGATCGTTTTGGGCACACACCTCGGCGCACGGTGGACAACGACACAATGGTGCGTACAACTATTTATACGAACATACATATGTACATATATACATTTCACCAGATGACAACAAATTGATAAATGTATGTAATTAAATTTATAGTTGCACACAACGGAGTTGCAAGATGGTTATGATTGGGGTCGTTTAAATCTGTCCTCGGTGACGGAGGAGTCCTCGTTCAACGCCTTTCTGCGTACGGCGGAATTGGCGGGCACGGAATTCCAGGCAGAGAAACTGAACATAACATTTGTGAATCCGAAGCAGCGGGTTGGATTGCTGAGCAAGACACAGGAGCAGCATATGCACAAGAAGCACGCCGAACACATTGATCAGCTGAAGATTCCACGTCGTCCCAAGTGGACCAAGGAGACGAGCGCCGAGGATTTGGAGCGGGCGGAGAATGAGGCGTTTCTCAACTGGCGTCGCGATCTGGCCATGTTGCAGGAAAATGAGGAGATTCTGATGACGCCCTATGAGAAGAATCTGGAGTTCTGGCGCCAATTGTGGCGCGTTGTCGAGCGATCCGATGTGGTTGTCCAGATTGTGGATGCACGTAATCCGTTGCTCTTTCGCAGCGTCGATCTGGAGAAGTATGTGAAGGAGGTGGACAGCAACAAGATGAACATGATTCTGGTAAACAAATCGGATCTGCTGACGCTCGAGCAGCGCCAGCACTGGGCACAGTATTTCGACTGTGAGGGAATCCGGACAGCCTTCTACTCGGCCACGCTCGTCGAGGAGGAGCTGAAGCGGGAGGCGGAGGCAGCCAAGCTGGCCGCCGAGTCGCCTTCATCGGCCCTGGAGCTGCAACAGTTACGTGACGCTGCCGAGGAGATTCAGCATTCCCTGGACGCAGTCGAGCACACACTGGACGCCATTGAGAGCAAGATGCAGCCAAAGGCAACAGCGGAATCGGAGATTCAACTGCCCAGATTGCCCGGTGACAAGAACAGTGCACATCTATTGTCTCGTACGGAACTGATAGACTTCTTGCGTCACATCTATACGGGACCCAGACACACCAGTCAGCATGTCACCATCGGCATGGTGGGCTATCCCAATGTGGGCAAGAGCAGCACCATCAACTCCCTGATGACGGTGAAGAAGGTGTCCGTCTCAGCAACTCCGGGCAAGACAAAACGCTTTCAGACTCTATTCCTGGAGAACGACATTCTGCTTTGCGATTGTCCTGGCCTGGTGATGCCCAGTTTTGTGCTCACCAAGGCGGACATGTTGCTCAATGGCATTCTGCCCATTGATCAGATGCGTGATCATGTGCCCGCCGTGAATCTGCTCTGCGAGCGGATACCTCGACATGTGCTCGAGGATAAGTATGGCATTGTGATAGCCAAGCCTCCAGAGGGCGAGGATCCAGATCGTCCACCCTTCTCCGAAGAGCTGCTGCTCGCCTATGGCTGTATGTACAATTCATCCGTCAATCACAATCGATCTCTAAATATACGTATTTACTTGCAGACAATCGCGGATTCATGACGTCCAATGGTCAGCCGGATCAAGCTCGTTCCTCTCGCTACGTGCTTAAGGATTATGTCAATGGTAAACTGCTCTACGCTCTGGGTCCTCCCTCGGTCATCCAGTCCGAATATCACACATTTCCCGAGCGCCAACGCAAACCTCTTGAGGAATCCCAGTTACCCGGACAACAGCAACGTGCTATGCGCGTAAGTCTTCTCTCTCTTTCTCTCTTTCTGTCTGTTCTCACATTGATGTGCATTGACCTATCTTCAATTTTGTGCCTGCAGATCGATAAGAGCACGTCCAAGGAACTGGATCAGCAATTCTTTACCGCCCAGCCAAGCGTTGCCCATGTCAAGGGACGCACGAATTTCCCCCATGTGCGTCTGGCAAATGATGGCACCCTGGTAGCTGGCGACACTGGACCTGCAGCCAAGCCCTGGCGGAATGTGAAGAAGGAGCGACGTGAGAAGCTGCGCAAGAAGTTCTCCCACCTCGATGAGCACTAAGTGGACGCAGGAGCAGCTTCGTCCTTGGGAACTTATTATACACACAAAAGGTGCTGCAATGCAGCAGTCCCTTCCAGTTATGTATGGTTAAAAAACTCTGTTTTAAATTAAAGTTAGCGTAATCCCTACGTGACTCTGCCAAGTTGTTATCCAAAGCTGAAAGTGGGACACATAAACCTGAATCTGATCTGTTTGCCTTTGGACAGATAGAGATACAGTTACACACATAGATACAGATACAAATACACATGCAGATACAGATACAGATAGAGCGAAGTAGAGATAAGCCAATGAAAACACAGATTCACAATAATTATTATACATTTATAAATTATTGCAATCTTATTTAAAACATGTTCTCTCTCTCTCTCTCTCTGTCTCTCTCTCTCTCTTGTATTTAGTGTTAGGCTGTCTCTTTTAATTGTGCGGTAATCGGATTAAAGCTCTTTAAACAACAACAAAACCGTAAATGGCTCAATAGACTTGTTGTGGTTTTTGCCCACATATAAGAACTTGTTTCTATCTTTATCTCATGCACTCAACTGTCTCTGTCTCTCTCTAGTTGCATTCGTTTGATACCCTGCGCTCATGGTCAATAGGGGTATATTGGGTTTTACATTTATAAAATTCCAACTCAGCCTGCAAAGTGATAACATAAATATGGTACAGTCGACTCTGGATATCTTGAACATATTGTGTTTTCTTTATCGTTGCTTTCAAAATGTTATTCCACATTTAGAGATTTTCTATTGTTATAAACAGTTGGGTAAATAAAGTTGTTTACTATTCATAGTTATTTACCATTTTTATGGATTGTTTACCATATCCAAACTGTACTGTTAAAATGTTCAAATATGGTAAAATTTAAATCTAAGCTGAAAATTTCAACTCGATTGAATACTAAACTCAAAATTTTGTTTAGAAACGGTTTTACCCTGATTCTATCACATAGTTATTTGTGTTTTTGAATTTTTTTTATTCATTATATGTGTACATATGAGTTTAATGACAAGAATGTGGGGTATTTCGTAGTCGTAGACGCTCATCCAGTGCATTCTCACTTGTTAACAGTGATGCCAGAAGAACAGTTGGCAAAATGGATGCAGATATAAAAAATAATGACATACATAATAAATACTGAGTAAATTACTTAATAATAAATTGCTTCTTATATATAAGAGTTTTTTACAGAGGATTTTTTTAAGCATTTCCAAACTCTAAAAAAGAATATATCTATCCGGAAAATGCTGAATCGACAGCTCTATTTGTCTGCTTGTCTGACACATGTAAAAATGCACTGCTTGCATGAATATAAAGTTGTTGTTATTCTTGCCTGGGCAACTTGCCAAAGATGAAGGGAAATGACACAGGCAGAGAGAGAGAGGGAGAGAAGGAGAGATGTGGTGTACTTTGATCAGCCAGCAGCGATAGCAGGCCACGACCTCCTCGACGATGTCTGATAATCGGCAACTATTTGCCGAAGCCTGTTTGTTGACTCTGCGAGTACACACACACACACACACACACACACACACACATACATATATATACGAGAACTACTCGTACTCTCACTCTCACTCGTGATCGTGATCGTGCTCGTAAAGAGAGTGGGAACGGGATTGCTGGAATGCTCAGTGATCGGTGATCGGTGATCGGTGCTCAGTCTGGTTTGCAACGTCACAATGAGCGGAGCAGCTGCAGCGATCAATTTCAAGACATTTAAGGAGCTGCTGATTCGACGTCGCGGTCACCTCTTAATTATCCAATTCAATCGACCCGAAGTGCAGAATGCTCTGAGACGTCGCACCATCTATGAGCTGATGCGTGCTCTGGATATTGCCAATGCGGACTCCGAGATCAGTGCCATTGTGCTGACGGGCAACGAGGTGGCCTTCACTTCGGGCAATGACCTGAGCGATCTTCTGGAGCTGCAGCGCCGGAATGGGGATCAGGCACTGGACGTACATTTCAAGGCCAGCAATTTTGTGATGACGGCCCTGGTGAAGAAGATGCTCCTCAATCGCAAGGTGCTGATTGCCTTGGTTCAGGGCAACTGTGTGGGATTGGGTGTCATCATTGCCTCGCTATGCGACATTATCTATGCCACCGAATCCGCACAGTTCTGGACTCCGTTCTCCCAGCTGGGTCTGTGTGCCGAGGGAGGAGCCAGCTGGTTGCTGCCCCAGATCCTTGGACGCAGCAAGGCGTCCGAGCTGCTGTTGTTTGGAGAGCGTCTGGATGCCCAGGCTGCAGTGCAGCATCGCATGGTGGCGAGTCTGGTGACAAATGTGCAGGAGTTTTGGTCACGCATGGAACAGCATGCCAAGTTGCCGTCCGTCTCCTTGATGGCCACCAAGCGACTCCTGTTGCAGCCCTGGCGACAAGCACTTCTCGATGCACTCTCCGAGGAGTGCTCCCAGCTGGACAAGCTACGTCTCGGTCCCACATATCGCACCCAGATAATGGCCTTTGCCAGGCGAAAGAAGACAAACAGCAAATTGTAAATTGTAAATTGTACATTGTAAAGCCGATTTTATATAGTTCTAAGATTCCTTCACCAATATCAAAATACAACCAATAAACTTTTTAGAAATTTATCAAAATCTCGTAAAACTATGTTATACGTAATAAGTTAACAAAGACCCTTTAGATAAAATATTATGATAGGGCTAATATGTTTATTCATATTCGTTTAAATGAAAATCGGAGTTACAGGAAAAAAAAGTTTTCTTTTTTTTTTTTGTTTTAAATAATATTTGATTTGGTTTTTTTTTTTTTAATTTTACAGGAATTTCTACGTGCTAGTTTTATCAGTTTATAATATTTTTTCTATTTTTATGCAAGTTTTTTTTTATCTTTTATTTGTACGTTGAATAAACGCCAAGATTTCATTTTTTTTATTACGTATAATAACAATAAACTTATCAAGATACGCAAGTTTTTTTAGTAAGATTTAAGAATATTTCGGACGTCCTGGTCGACCCTCATCAAGAATACTCGTGCGTCCGCGTCTAAATTCTGCTGTCCAGTATTTTATTGTTGATATCGACGGTGCAGAATCTCCATAAACATGGTCCAATTAAATTTTGATCTCATCGTTCGATTTATGTTTTAAAACAGAAATCTAATTACTACTCGATATTCGAATTTAGACATTTGTACGAACTTCTTTAAAGTTGTTGAGCAAAATAAATGAATAGTGAATTATAATTAGAAGTATGGACACTTCAGTAAATTGGGTGCGCTATCCAGCGATGCCAAGGCATTCTAATTTATCGGTTATCGGGAGTTTTCAAAGTTCTTTAAATTAAAACACTACACTTAATTCATCATTTTTATTTTGTGTTATGGGTCTGTTAAAGCTTGGCCTTTTTTTTTTTTGTTATCATTTTTTATTTTATATTTCCCTATTTTCCTTATATTACTTTTTTCAAAGTCATCCTATTTTAACGGTCGGCAACGCTGGTGCTATCAGCTAAAGGATTATATTTATAAAAAAAAAAGTAGTATAAATTATCTATTTAACAAAAGTAGGCGTATCATATTTATCCCAACGAATTTTCGGTCCACCCTCGTACACTTGAACTCAGTATTCTTGTTATCAGTCTTTTGTATTTTGTAAACAACATAGCTTAATTGTTATTATCATGCAGCTATTCCTTCTAGAATTCAATTGTCTGATTTGAGTTTTGAATACGATATTCTCAGAGGCTCTATTATGTGTTTAACATTTCAATTTAGTTAAATTATTTCATAATTAGGCTATATCAAATTATTTGAAGTTCGTATTTGCGGAATTCACAACACTGCATGCAACTGTTTTTTAAGTATCGATATGACGGCAGTATGAGCAATAGTTGTTAAATATCGATTATGGTGTAACAGTTACAATCGGTTTTATAAACGATAGATGCAGTCGATGTGAAGTCACGACTTTAATATATATCGATGATTATGATGCGATACTATTGTGGTTGCAATGGGATATGTTCTATCGCTAATCGTCACTTGTTTTTGCCGGCGCGCGTGTTGAAGTTGCCCTGTTGTTGTTTTTGTTGGTGTTACGACTGATTGTATTTGGATTTGTTGAATACTTTTGAGAAGTATTCACTTTGGCAATAGCCATGTTACGTACACAGCTCTTGAAGAATCTCTGCTGGCGCGTCTCATTGCGGGCAGCTGCGCCAAGAGCTGCAGCACCGACGGCGACGTCGCTTGGATGTCTGCGTTATGCAATGACAATGACCAGGAGTAGGAACAGGATAACGAGCACGACCAGGACGACGCTGCTGCCAGGCGTGAGTAGCTGCAGTAGCTATGCGACTACAGCTGCAACACGAACCTCAACGCACAAGAAGCGCACAGGCAAATCTGGCGGCAATATGGAGAGCACCATTAAAGTCAGTGTCGAGGATCTGTGGACACAGCTGGAGACGTACTACAAGCATCACAGTGTGTTCCGCTTCGAGCACTGCGAGCGTCTGCTGCACCAACTGGAGACAAACTCCGATCCGCAGCTGCCACTCAGTGCAGCTCAGCTGCATTTCCTGCTCAGTTCCTGTGTGCCGGAACTGCTGCCCGTGCAGACGAGCCGGGAGCGACTGTTGCTCTTTCGCCGCATATGGACACAGCTGCTGAAGGTGGAGCCACCGACGCTGTCTCACTATCACACACAGCTGCAGATGCTGCGCCAGAATCAGCTGCCATTGCCGGATCATCGGGCGCTGCTCGCCGAAATTGCCACCTACAACGGAGCACCGGATGCGGCCCTGTATAGTGCCATGCTGGATGTGGCCGGTGCAAGTGGGAATATGCGGCAAGCCACCGAACTGTTGGCTGAAATGCGGGAACACAACTTTGCCCTCACCGAGGGCAACTTCCATGCCCTGCTCCTGGGCCATGCCCGCAGTGGGGATCTGCCCGGGGTGAAGAATGTGCTGAACAGCATGCTGGCCGCCAACATTCCTCCCTCGGTTAGCACCCAAGCGCTGTGCTTTGTCTCCTACGTGGAGAATGGTGAGCTGGACAAGGCACGCGATCTTCTCAAGCAGCAGGCGGATCAGTTCAATGCACCGCAGCTCCTGCAAATGCTGCGAGCTGTGCTCAGCTGTCAGCAGGTGGACACACAGTTGATGCAACATCTGGTGGCACAGCTGCCCAAGGAGTATGTGAATGACGTGGATGTGCCGCCGGCAATCAACAGTCTCTGCATCCAGCTGCTGCATCGGGAGCAGGCTGAGCTGATGATTCAGCTAGTGGCGACATTACCAGCTCCCAGCTACAACGAGAACCAGAACATCGATGGATATGCCTCCATGTTGCTGCACGAACTCTTTCGCGCCCACACGCCTTTCGACCAGATGCTCCAGTTTGCCGGCCAGCTGCGGGAACGTGGCCAGAACACACGCGCCTTGCAGGTGCTCACCGAGCTGGCGCTGCGTCGTCAGCCGTCTGTGGCACTGAGCTGTCTGGAGGCACTGAGTGCGGCTGGGGAGCCACTGCGTCCGCATTACTTCTGGCCCCTGGTGCTGCACCATCACAAGCGCGAGGGCGAGAGTGGTGTGCTGCGTGTGCTGGCCGAGATGCAGCGATTGCGTGTGGAGTGCGATGAACCGACACTGCGTCTCTATGTGCTGCCCAATCTGTGGCAGACGTTGCAACAGCCGCGACAGGCACTGCAGCAGCTGGACGATGTGGGAGTGCGTGCCTCGCAGGCAATGGTCCATGTGCTCATCCAAATGCTGCAGCAGCAGCAAGTGTCGCCGGCACTGGAGCTGCTGCAACTCTATCCGACACGGCTGCAGCTCTCCACGCTGGTTGGACCACTTGCCGCACTGGCGGTGCACCTGCGTGCCACAAAGCGGTACGGACCCTTTGCCCAGCTGACGCAGGCGCTGCAACAAAGATCCCTGCAACGCCAGGAGGACTTTGTCGGTGCGCTACTGTTGCAGATGTGTGCGGCACAGTCGCGTCTGCGCCAGGAGCCGGACTCACTGCTGCGCTTCCTCCACGAACTGCAGCGACTCGAGCTGAAGGTGTCCCCGGCAGCGGCGGAGTCACTGCTCAACATGGCCACCAACTGTGATGTGGACACACGACAATCGATTGCCAAGACGCTGCAAAAGATGCGGAATTCGGAGCTAACTCTGCCACCAGATGCGGTTGCCAGTGGTGGTTTTATTAAGCATCCCCGCGACATGTCCTTGGACGAGCTGGAGTGTCATCTCATCGAGCTGGAGGCAAAGCAACTGAATACACGCGGCGTGCTCCGTCGCCTGCTCCAGCTGAGTGTCCGGGATGGTCGTCTTGAGCGTGCTCTCGAGCTCCAGGCCAAGTGTGAGGCGCTGCATGTCCAGATCAGTCCCGGCATGTTGGCCGCCATTCTCGATCTGCACATCAAGCTGAAGAATCTGACGCGTGCCCAGCAGAGTCTGCTGCGTCTGCAGAAGACCTATCCAGGTGAGTGACTCAATGTTATCCAAATGATCCCATCTCATTTACACTTGTCTCCCGTTTTACTTGACAGGCTTCCAGATAGACGAGCACAAACTGATCGACTACGCCGCCTTGTTGGTGCATCATGCCCAGCTGGATGAGGCCAAGCAGCTGCTGCAACTGCGAGCGGAACAGCAGCGCATCAATGGCGGCGACTATGTGATCAAGAACGTCTGGCAGCTGCTCAACAACGTGGCCCAATTGGCTGCCAAGGAAGCGCTTCCCGAATCCGGTCGCACCATCACATTTGAAACGTTCGAATTCCTGCGCAAACTTGGCTATTGCCAGGCGCACAATGCGCTCCTGGGTCCCGTGCTGCGGGAGTGGCTGCTGCGCGGGGATCTGGACGGTGCTGTGGCGGAGTTCCAGCGACTTGCCACACGCCACAAGCACACGCCGTTGCAGTTCGAGTTGCTGTCGCTGCTGGTGAAGCTGAGCAATGGCGATGAGGCGACACTGGCACGCTTTCCGGGCACAACCAAGGAGTCCGCCCAACAGCATCTGGCGAATGTGACGGCGACTGTTACCCGTGTCCATGGAGCGGTCAACATGAACAGCGCCTTGCTGCTGGCACTTGCCGAATCCGGCACTGAGACACAGCTTCGTCGCCTTATTATCAATCCAGAGTTCCGGCTGAATCACGAGCAGCTGCTCAAGAATTGTGAGCACCTGGGACAGGAGGGCGCCGTTCGCACCTTGCTGCGCCTGGCGAGGGGAGCTCGTGGACTTCAACGGTCCATCGACGAGCAGCGTATCTACGACATGCTTCTCAATCAGTTTGTCAAGACCAACAACTACGAGGGAGCATTAGATCTATACGATCGTCTGCAAGCTGACGATGAGCTGAAGGTTTCACAGAACTTTGTCCGTAATCTTGTCCAGCTGCTGCAGGTCAACAATGTTGAGATTCCCAGCAGCATTGCACTGCGCGCTCAGATTAGATAGCAAGGCATTTCTAGAGTTATCAGTTATTTTCTGTTATTATATTGTTTATATTAACTAATTATTAGTAAATTTACAACTTTTAATATTTACGAGTATCAAATGCATTTTTTTTTTGAGTATGGAACTTTTCAGCATATCGATCATACATTGTCCAACCTTAAAAAATTTACTTGGGGATTTTGCTTTAATATACCTGGAAACAAATATACATCTTTGTGGATGTTTTATATTTAATTTCTGCTTTATTTTTTAGGTTGCGAAAAAACACTTGTAACTCTAAAAAATAGTTGTTATTCCAAAAATAAAATTCGTAACTTTTAAATATAATTTGGAAAATTATGGTTATTTCGCAAATCAATTAAAATATGAATCCAATTCTGAGGAAAGTTTTTAGGATCACATGATCGATAATACATGTGGTTAAAGTTTTTCTCCACTTTTTTACGTTTCAATTTATTTGTTTTTTGGCTTCTTGACTTATTTGTAAAATCAGCTGAAAACATTGGCTATAAACCAGTAATTATTGGTTTAAAACCTGTATTAATTTTTTCAACATCAAGAGGACTCAAAAGATAGGAAGTAAAAAGTTCCAAAACTTGTAAAAAAAAAAAAATTAAAAATAAAGAAGCTACTACTGCGTCGGCGTGACAGTTAACCGCTTGAATGACAGAACGCGTTTTGCAACACTGGTTAATTGCCATATTTGAAATGATGTGGGCTTTTACGTAAATAAATAAACAAACATATGTACATACATATTAATTTAGTGTAGAAATAATATTAAAATGTTACACAATTCGAAAAAATCCAAACTTACGATGACTTTGGATGAGATCTTTGCCACAAGTAATGTACAGGCGTTATCCTGGCGTAATTTTGATAATATATTGACAAATTCGACGCTGAAAGAGCGCATTAACATCGAGCTCAACAAACTGCCAGTGTGTGAGGTTAGTTATTGAATATACCATATATATATATATATATATATATATATATATATATATATATGGAAAATTGATGTATTTCTCTGTGATATAGGCCTGTGAATACTTGTGGGAGCTGAGCGACAAGGATCTACAAGCCGAGGAGTTGGCCACATTGCAGGTTTTGGCCAGCATTATCTATCTGCTGCCGGGTGATCAGAAATTGGTGAAGAAGTCACGTCGAGTGCTTTTGAGGAAATCCTTTCAGGCACATGTCTCACTGGAACCGATGATCGTGCATTACTTTAGCGAGAATCTACTAGACAACTTCAACTTAAGTCGTCGATCGAACGTTGGATTTATTCTGAACATTGCCAATTTTATATCAACGAAAAGT
The DNA here is from genome assembly GCA_951394115.2 of Drosophila phalerata. NCBI lineage: Eukaryota > Metazoa > Arthropoda > Insecta > Diptera > Drosophilidae > Drosophila > Drosophila phalerata. The sequence continues at coordinate 37,969,318 of OX596006.1, forward strand.
GCTTTGGGAAAAGCGGTTGCCGTCTGTCTGTTTTGGGGCATTGTCTTTCAGTGTGGAGAGAGTCCCATTCTCATACATCAGCATCGTGATGTGAGTGCAACACTTGTAAATCACAACTTTGAATTTAATTGCCAAGTAACTCTCTTACTGTAGTTGGGTGAACTGAATGGCATTCTGAGATGCGTTCCCTTGGACACCATTAGCATGGATATATTCTGTATCCTGTTGCACGCAGTCGGATGTCTGCTGCACCTGATGCTGTGCAACAAGTGGCAATCGGAGTTTCTGGCCAACGGTTATTCGTCCTTTTACTTTCGACTGCTGCCACAGGATCGACTGAATCTACAGGCATGGCTTAAGCAATCCATTCAATCAATGGAGTCACTAAAAAGGAAAATTCAGCATCGCATTCGCAATGAGGCAGACAAGATTCTGGCCTCCATGGACTATCTGGAATCAAACTCTGCCCAATGGTGTCTCGTCTGCCAAAGCAAAAGCAGTGATAAGACCGAGGTCTGTGTCCTCGGACAGATTAACAATATATACGATTGCTCAAAGGTCTAACCACAAATGGTATTGCCAATGTAATTCCATTTCCATTTCCAATTCCATAAGCATGTAGAATAAATAAACATCGACAAGGCCTTGCAGCCATGTCAAATCTCTCAAAGCTTCTATGTCAAGTTCACACCAAACTGAAATACGTATACAGATACATAACATACACTAACGAACCAAACGTGCTCATTTGAAAAACCATCTAGGGAAGCACGCAGTAGAGATTTAAACGCATTGGGATTATCCACGGCTCATCCGCGGACTCGTCATTGCAAACACCCACAACATGGAAGGCCAGGACAACGACCCAGCAAAGGTGCCACACACAGATGCTGAGATCATCCTCATCGACCCATCCATTCCAAACTCAACACCATCGACTGATGACCTCGTCGACTTCATAGGCGACAGACACGAGCCGACAGCCAGCCCCAGTGAACAAACCATTACCATAAGCGACAGCGAAGAACCCATGGCCAGCTCCTCCTTTACACTCTCCTCAATCACCACAGTCCACAGTGACAGCTCCAACAGCCTGGTAGCTGTCGTCCAGCGAAGCGAGTTCACCAAGCTCCTGATGCGCCTAGGCGAGGAAGGCGACGGCGATGCCAACCAGATCGTCATGGAGCTCCTCAACTCAACGAAGCATGCGGAAAGAGCCACCTCGGTGATCGAGCGCGTCTCGGAGAACCTCATGCTCCTACTGCGCACCCAGACTCTGGCCGAGGCGGGCATCATTACAGGCAACGAGCGATATCGCTCCTTCAAGAATGTCCTTCAAAACTATGCCAAGCTATACGCGGCTAAGAGATTCATCGAGAAGCTTCCCATGCTGTGCCTCTCTTCCCCGTCCCAACAGGAGCAGCAGGAGCAGGAGCAGGAGCAGGAGCAGGATAGGGACTCAAATGAGAACGAGCAGACATTGGCTCGCATGGTCGCCGATGAGGTGCTTCAGATTCCGGAGCTACTGCGTCAGCTCTGGGCTTCCCTCGAGAAAATGGAGTTCTTCAACGAGGATACTGCCTACAAGGTCTACTTGGAGGCACGCCGTCATCCTCAAGCCAAGATTCTTCGCGAACTGATGTTGACTCGCATATCTCGGGTATATCTCTGCATCGTCAGCTCCGCTTCCTTTCTTGACTTTAGCGAGCAGGAATTGATCCACGTGCTCAACAACTGCTACCTCAGCGTTAACTCCGAGATAGAGGTGACTAGATCATATCACATCTCCTCTGCCCACTCCAATCATTCACTGATCCCACCTATAGATATTCCTCTCGGTCATACTATGGCTGGAACACAATTGGTACGATCGCAAGAACTGTGCAGAGCGAGTCCTGGGCGGAGTTCGCTTTGGCCTGATGCCCACCTGGTATCTCTACACTCTTGACAGGACCAATCGTTGTTCCCACTTTGCCAGGGTCATCTACAGCAAGGGAGTGCAGGCACTCTTGGAAAAGGGACTAGAGTGAGTAGACCTTTACCTCACCCCAACTCAATATCATTTAACTCTATTGTATATATTTCTAGAGAAGCGTTGGCTCTGCGCTCCAAGCACTTGCGTAATCCCAACTCGGCTGATGTGGACGGTCCTTTGCCACGCGACTGGGTGGCCGATCCCGAGTGTCGCCACCATCACAAGTGCCATTGCGAGCGATTCGTCTATCCCACATATGATGTGTTCAAGGACTACTTGGCCAGGATCATTCGCTGTGCACCCAATTACTGGCGTACTCTTCGACCTGCTCAGGAAGTCTATCGGAAGGTACTCAAGTGCTGTGCTCCTCCTTGCCAATCTCCCAGATGGAATTAAATATATACCGATGATAGCAGTTGTCTCTGTATACCGATTACCATAGTGCTAAATTTAATGTTTTATCTCTTTTGGCGTGCGTTCATGCAAATCATTTTTATAAAACGTAATAAAGGGTAGATTTTAATTTGATTTCTCAATTATACTTATTCCTTACCAAACAATATATTCTTACATTTCTTATTTATTTCAATTTTTATTTG